>JBCAQO010000013.1:0-184733 GCA_039111635.1 Heterobasidion occidentale | reverse complement strand
AATGTGATGCAGCTTTCTGAGAGCGACTTTCCTCAGAATTGCGCTGTTTCCAGGCCACCTCCATCTATTGTGATGCGAGCTTTCTGAGAGGACTTTCCTCCAGAATTGCGCTGTTCCAGGCCACCTCCATCTATTGTCCTGTCGAGCTTTCTGAGAGCGACTTTCCTCCAGAATTGCGCTGTTTCCAGGCCACCTCCATCTATTGTCCTGTCGAGCTTTCTGAGAGCGACTTTCCTCCAGAATTGCGCTGTTTCCAGGCCACCTCCATCTATTGTCCTGTCGAGCTTTCTGAGAGCGACTTTCCTCCAGAATTGCGCTGTTTCCAGGCCACCTCCATCTATTGTCCTGTCGAGCTTTCTGAGAGCGACTTTCCTCCAGAATTGCGCTGTTTCCAGGCCACCTCCATCTATTGTCCTGTCGAGCTTTCTGAGAGCGACTTTCCTCCAGAATTGCGCTGTTTCCAGGCCACCTCCATCTATTGTCCTGTCGAGCTTTCTGAGAGCGACTTTCCTCCAGAATTGCGCTGTTTCCAGGCCACCTCCATCTATTGTCCTGTCGAGCTTTCTGAGAGCGACTTTCCTCCAGAAATGTGTTGCTTGTAGTCCCTCATTCTTTGCGTGCCACCCTACCATCAAGCGGCTGTAGTCAGATGGCGTCGCGTGGCTGTTGGGACACATCTGAGAGCGATCATCCTCTTAGAAAGGCATTGTCCTCATCTACCCTCCCGACGAGCAGCCTTCCGAGAGCGACTTTCCTCCAGAAATGCCGTGCCTGTAGGCCGTCGTTCTTTGCGCTCACCCATTTCCATATATCTCTTGTCGAGCACCTTCCTCCAGAAATGCGTTACTCAAAATGCTGTCATTCTTTCTGATTCACCCACCGGCCGGAGTCAGACGGCGGCGCGCGTTTCGCGGATGTTGAGACACATATCTGAGAGCGACCTTCCTCCAGAAATGTGTTGTCCTGTCTATCATCCCGACGAGCAGCTTTTTGAGAGTGCCTTCCTCCAGAACTGCATTGTTCTTTAGCCGTGATTTTTTGTGACTCCACTGGGCAGCGCGTTGCTTCTACGCGTTCCATATTATGACGGAAGTTTTCCACGACGAGAACTGGACCTACGAAACGCGATGTTGTTGAGACCATCCCTTGCGTGAAGAGGAAGGCGGACTGGGCACTGCGCTGGGTCTCCGATCGTCGCTCCACATTTACCGAGCGATGAGTCTTCTTGCCACAGCAGAGGATATCTTCTCCTCCGGTTCTTTCACCTCAATTTTCTGGTCGAAGAAGCCTGGCCTTGTGCTTATACCTGGACTCTCCTTCTCCTACGAACTCACCAGTCGCCACGAGGGATTCCACACTGACTCCGCATGCTTGTTGTTCAGCCATCTCAAGAGGCATCCACATCCTAACAGTCGTCCACATCGTCGTCGAATGCGTTGTTATCGAGGAGGAGCTCTTGACAGGTGAGTACATGTTGATCACTACTGTAGCATTTGATGCTAATTGGATGTGGTAGATGCCCTTCCTACGGGGCTGATCGGTATGAATGCCGAGCTGACGTGACAGTACATCGAGTTTGTTGCGGACCGCCTCGCTCATTGCCCTCGGTGGCGAAAAGCATTACAATGCGACAAATCCCATCGACTTTCATGATCGCTTTGCAGAGCCATCTGTTTGAGAAGCCGGCGTCGCTGTGACCTCCGCTTCTGCGTCGTCAAAGAAGGTTTGCATTGCGAGTGGGTTTGACAACTCATAAATTTGCGATGTCACTTACACGTCTTTCTAGCATTAATGGCAATGTTGTTCTCCGCATCGGACTGTCACATTTGGTCCACTGCTCGTCACCTCATGGTCGCCTGGGGCTAGACCGTGACATTGTTTCTTCTGGATCTTTTACCTGGATACATACATATGGATATCGTCGCGCGTTTTGCGACTGCCGAGACGTCTCTGAGAGTGGCCTCCTTCCTCCAGAAATACGGTGTCCCTATCTATCTCGTGCACCTCTCTGAGAGCGACTTTTTTCCAGAAATGCGTTGTCCCCAGGCCGTCGTGCTTTGCGTCTCATCTTTCCACCGAGCAGCCGTGATCAGACGTTGTCGCGCGTTTCGCGGCTGTCGCGCCACATTCAAACCATTTTCCACAACGTTGCTCTTCTCACATAACCATCCATCCTCCCGCCGAACAGCTTTCTGAGAGTGATCTTCCTCTAGAAATGCTGTGTCTTCAGGCTAAACGCGCACCCCATGTACAGCCGGCGGGTTGCAGCCACCGACCCACACACATCGTGCGCGCGGCCTCGAGAATTTGCTGATATACTTCCACGCAGGCGCCGAGGACCGACCCGCCTGTCAAAATCCACGGGACGCCCTCACGCTGCGACGCCTGGCCCAGGATCGGAGGAAAGAGAGACGCTGCAATGATGCCTTCGCGGAACCGCCTGACTTCTTCCTGGCCCAGCGATCAATGACCCAGATGAGGCCAGCACGGACGATGGACGGTGAACCGATACACACCACAGTAAGCCCACCTGGCCGTCCTCGTCACCCGCCTTCTCGATAGTCGCGCGCGACCACTTCCCCCTTCGCTTTCGGGCTGTCCGATTGGGAGGGGTTTCGTGCCCTTGTACATGGCCTTCTGCTGAGCGGAGGTGCTCGCGTTGGAGTGGAGGTCAGTGACATGGAGGGGACGGGGAGGAGGGATGGCAACGACGGGGCGGACGTTTCGACCCATGGGAACGATCTGGGGGAATGAGATGAGTCTGACCAAAGACGACGGCGAGCCAGAGGAGTCAGCTGAGACTCGCCACTATCTAGATTGAAACGTTGAGGGTGGATCGTCGAGTGATGAGTGTGGGTCTACACAGGCGAGTGGTTATGCGATGGATGGCTGTGGTTTGGGGACTTGCGCTGCAGCCTTGCGAGTTGGCGAGGTGTAACCAAATGCAGATTCGTCGCTGGAGTGGAGGGAGTATGAGGAGGAGCAGTTGCAGTGGCCCTGAGGATGCCTTGCAGGCGCGCCTCGAGCGGGACGGACGTGATGAGCTTCGGGCTGAGCGTGGTCACCGACGTGTCGACGCGCGCTTAGATGGAAGCCCCCCATCTTGAGGAGTGTGTGCCCGACCAGACTGACACAAGCGCATGCATTCTGCTCGACGCCGCTTGTTCAGAGCTGAGAGGCCGTGAGCACCACTGACAGTAGAGATTGGTAGATCCCGAGAAGGTGCGACATAAGCGAGACCCAAACGCTGAACGAGCGCCCAATCCTCAACTTGCGTGAAGACCAACCCCTCGTCTGTGTAACCTGGATCCCATGACGACAATCTCAGTGAATCGACGATCGCTCGTGGTGAGAGGATTCCTCTTCACTGCTGTGGTAGTTGACTGACGCAAATGGGAGGTTTTGGAGAAGCTTCTGGATAGGCACACGAGCGGTTTTGTCAGATGGCACGACTTCGTCAACGTGAGTGCCGTTTGCCCGGTGCGCGCGTCATGGCCTAACGAGAGCGTAGGCAATGACGCGTCTCGGTATCGTGATTGATGAACGGGAGGGCTTGCGAGTCGTCTTGGCGTCCCAGAGATGGGGAAACGTCACTCTCCACCGCGTGAGTACGGCCTTGAGAGAGAGTGATCTCACTCTGATCGTGGATGGCGGGACGTCAAAGCCGCATGGGCCGAAACTGGAACATCACGACCTGAAGCAGTGAGTATTCGCCACCATTTTTCACCTTGATATCACGCTGAAAATATTGCATAGCATTGGGAGTACGCTACGTGAAGTCTACGCCTGGGACTTGTCCATGTTCGCGAGCGAGCGACCACAGATACATGGCAACCTGGTGTGAATGACGGGCTCTTTGTTACCTCGATCGATGTTAAGTTGCACGATGATTTCTTGTTCTCGCTTGGCCCCTGCGCGGCTGCCATATCATTACTGGGATGCCGTTCACACATGCCAGTCACTGGGGAAACTAACAATTCATTGCGTGCAAGTGGTCCACTGCTAAGTATGTATGTACAGGAGGCTATCGATCAGCGACAACGAGGAGGCGTACACGGTGGCGGCGCGAAAACGGCGGCAGTGTCGACGGATACGAGAGCGGCGGGAGAGGGCCGATGACGAGAGAAGTGGGCGGCAGCGCCGAGGGAGTCGACAGCGAGACCCGCCAGCGTCGAGGGAGCCGCCAACGAGGAGGCAGGAGTTGCTGTGGAGGGAGCGGCGCCGTCGACGGGAGAGTCGTGCACGTCGAGGGAGGCGGACGTCATCGTCGAGGGAGGCGGGCGTTGTCGTGGAGGAGGAGAGATGAGTCGCCGTCGATGGAGCGGCGTCGTCCAGGCGGCGTAGTCCAGACGGCATCGTCCAGGCGCCGTGGTCCAGGCCGTGGTCCAGGCGGGGACATGGTCGGAGCGTGCAGGCGGCGGGGTCGAGGGAGCGGGCAGGGTCCAGTGAGGCGGCCGCGTCGTAGAGGGTGCCGGGCGTCCAGGCGGCGTCGTCGACGAGGAGCCGACAGGGTCTAGTGAGGCGGCCGCGTCGTCGAGGGCGGACGACGAGGCGTCGAGGGAGCCGTCGGTGAGGCGCGGCCGAGTCGGCGTCGTCCAGGCGGGGGCGTGCAGGCGGCGGGGTGGAGGGAGCGGGCAGCGTTCAGCGAGGCGGCCGCATCGTCGAGAGCCGGATGACGAGGCGTCGAGGGAGCCGTCGGTGAGGCGCGGCCGAGTCGGCGTCGTCCAGGCGGGGGCGTGCAGGCGGCGGGGTGGAGGGAGCGGGCAGCGTTCAGCGAGGCGGCCGCGTCTTCGAGGGAGCCGCCAGGCGGCGGCGTCCAGGCGGCGTCGTCCAGGCCGTCGTCCAGGTGGGGGCGTGGTCGGGGCGTGCAGGCGGCGGGGTCGAGGGAGCGGGCAGGGTCCAGCGAGGCGGCCGCATCGTCGAGAGCCGGATGACGAGGCGTCGAGGGAGCCGTCGGTGAGGCGCGGCCGAGTCGGTGTCGTCCAGGCCGTCGTCCAGGGGGGGCTTGCAGGCGGCGGGGTCGAGGGAGCCAGGTGCGTGGTCGAGGGAGATGAGGGCGACGTGAGAGACGAGGGCGGCATCGTAGCCGTCATCCTCGTTTGGGACGGGGTGGAAGAGGAGGCCGCGGTGGGGGAGGCGTCCAGGAGGTGCCGTCGTCGTCAAGGGAGAGGTGACGTCGAGGACGAGGCGAGGGCGCTTGCGAGGCCGGGCCGACGTTAAGAAGAAGGCGTCGGGGAGGGCTGTGACGCGTCAGCGTAGCGTACTTGTTATGAGCAGTTATAATAATTAGCGGCTGTTATTGCATAGATCGTATGGGCGAACGGTCTAGTCAAGGTGATGTCAAGGTGTCCACGGGGTTTGATGTTCGATTCCCGGTCTTTGCTGTATTTTGTAGCAGCTAGCAATCATTACTAATCACTCAGACACATCCGAGCTCGGATATATCCGAGGTGGCTGCCTCTGTTGGGATTCCAAATTGTCGGAGATTTCCGATTACACACCTGGGACACTTTGACCGCCATAGCCACTGCAGTGACTAGTGACTCGGCGAGCCTCAGGCTACCAGCATCCTCATCATCCCCGTATCTCCATCTGCCGAATTCCCAAACTCCTTTCAGATTGCACTAGATTTGCTAGTAGTATAACCACTCTCCGTCCGCTTGCTCATTGCAGGTGACTGGATTTTGAGTGCACCGTCATCCTTCCTTGCTCATTGCAGGGTCGTTGGACATCAAGTCGAGTCCTACGTTATTATTGCTCATACTACTAGGTCAGTTCGCATCGCCGTGTTTTTCTTGTTCCTCCATTGGTTTACTGTCTCATTGGGCACGTTGCAGCCATGGCCGCCGTTACTTGTTGGCAAGCACGGCCGCTTGAAAACCTTCGCGAAATTCTCGATTCTCGTCGATCCCTACTGCACGGCGAGCAGGTTGACGCCCTAGATTGTCTCTGCGTTGCTCCATTCCGCAATCACGATGAATTATGGATCTCCACACCAAACATGGACTTTGTTCCGGAGGTCCCTGTGCACCCCGACGACACACCCTTCAGATATTTCGGAGACGGCATGCTTGGTGCATTTGAACATCTGAAGTGGCCACAAGCTTTCGACCCAGTGGAGCCCCATTCCTATGCTGCGCCCATGAACCCGAGACTGAAGGAACTCCAGAAGGTCGACGATCATCATGGCTTACGAGCACCGGACTTTCCAGTGGACGACAAAGAAGGCGGCCTTCCTCAATTCGAAGATCCGGATGCTGCGTGGTTTTCCTTCAAAGGAACGGACTTTCGTATCTGCGAGGAGCTGCCGCGCGCTTCAGTAGGAATCTTGTATGAGACAGTGCTCTCCCGCCTGCGCAAAGCGATGTTGGAAGTGCGTAGGATAGGAGACGAAATTGGGGCTCAAGAGTTTCCCGAAGGCACTCCGGCTGCTGTAGTCAATGCACACACGTCCAGCTACATGTACCAGAGACATCGATCTGAGGCCCTTTATCGTGCCTACGGTTCACTCTCGCAGATTCCAATGCCTTTCTCCGACACCGTCTTATGGTTTCGTGAGTTTCAGCGTATCCTGCTTGAATTACGCGCCTGGATTATCTATATGCTGGTAGTGAAACCTCGTATGGAGGATCCTACGTTCGATTGCCCTCAACCTGTTCTTCCTCTTCGCGGTGTCATCACCTCAAGTTTGTCAATGCTTCGAGAGTTGTTCCGGATTGGGATCCCGGTTTGGTACATCCGGAGGCGCACCACTCTTACAACCCGCACACTTATCATCTCCGTCAAGACAGTCATCAGAACCGGCATCTCCTTCAGCTCATCACAGATTTTTGAATATGCCAACCATCGCACCAAGGCCCCTCTCTGGGTGGAGGCGTCACACGGTGAACCGTTACGCGGCACCATTCAAGACAGGCTGCGAAAGTTTAGCTTGACCAGTCGACCAATTCTACTACCGCTGGAGATCTATTCTCCTGCAACGGTTGGGGAAATCGAGCGGCAAAATCCGCCTGTGTGTCGGAATCATGCTATGTCAGGGCCGGATATTTCGCATGTCATAGTCGATGAAATCCCGACCGAGCGTGACGTCAATAGCGACGAGCGGCAGACCGCGATGATCAGCGCTTTCACTGGTAATGTTTATGGTAAGACTCGATTGACTAGGTCAGGCTTGTGTAACTGATGCACAATTTGTTTAAATAGCCGCTAAGCTTGTACGAGATGGTCCTCGTTTCATCGATGACCCCGCTTGCACCATGTTTGAGACCACCACATCCGACTTTGTTGTGCTCGCGTCGGCCTATTCATCTAATGATCAGTGGCGTAGAAGTCTGTTGTCGAGGTCTCGCTCATCTGACAAGCGTGGTAAGTTCCCTGCGTTGCGCCTCTATGGTTTCATTGTCACGCAACACACACAGAACATCGCCCACCATCGCCCGACGTGAAGAATGCTCCCAAGGTCCCAGATGTCCAATCAAACGCAAGTCATTCGCAAATTTCGAGTCCTCCGAAGACACTGGCGCCTCATAAGCAGCGTAGTAACAGCCATCGATGTCATGGTCCTTCTCCTAAAACAGGTCTCCGGGTTGTGCACCCCACTTGGCTTCCCCCACTCGCCCCGGGTTGGATAAGCGTCTTCGAAGAGACCATGGATTTGGACGATGATCCAAATATGGCCCTTCAGTATCCTCTCCCCCCCATTCATCTGTTCTTTGCGGACAAAGGAGCCGTTTTTGGGCATAGAGTTCACAACTGGCTACGCATTCGCATGTGGTGTCTGCTGGAGGTTCTATGCCCTTCTAACCACTGTATGGTCCTGATGACGACCAGCCAATGGAGGATTGCATTAGAGGGGAGATATTACCTGCCAGACAACATGGTCAATTGTACCGTGAAGCCTCAATCCTCTTCACACGACATGGCTCGCTTACCACCATGGCCTCGCAAGACTAAAAAGGCTCGCTTGGAACCGCAAGTCGCGTCCAATGTCACCAGCGCTTCGTCGGTCGAGGTGCGCAAACGTAAGAAGGCCTTGGACAGACGTGTTGCAGATCGGGTCGACATAGGTGTCCGATTCCTGGTGCACGCCGGATTCGCACCATACGATGACACTACATCTCCGCAATGGGGCAGAACCTTCGTCACTAGCAAGATGGCTCATGAGGATAAGGACCTCTGGGCTGAAGTAGTATGGGAGCTTTCGGTAGCTAATTTTCGTCTTGAACTCCTACAATTGGACAGGAAGGTTGTCATGGGTGTTTACTGTTACGAGGACAAACGGTATGCCGCCCAACGCGAAGGAAAAATCTGCCACATATGGGCCACGGGGGGTCTCAGCGTAGACTGGGAGCGTGAGAGTCGGTGGGTGGACCGACTTGTGATTGAAGATTGGGAGGCCAGGCGTGGTGCTGTGAAGGTAATGGCTGAAGTCCTCTGTGGATGGCCCGGCGGAAGTAAGCTTATGTGGCACAAGGATTACGATTCTAATTTCAAAGCTTTCACAGACTTCGAGCATGCGGTGTTTCTCTTTTATACTGTCACGTTTCACAAGCATTGTGGGAGACTCCCTATTATGCCTTTATCGCAGCCCAAATCCCTCGCTCGTCACGTACATTCATGATTTCGCATGTTTTTTTTGCCCTCTCACGCAATAGGTTCATGTCGCAAGTCTGATGCCATTCAGAATGATATACATGTATCAAACAACGCCGTGTCTCGGATCGTGAAAATGCCGTCTCTCGTATTCGAAGTACCTTTCAACCGTTCTTTTCGATCTACGAATGGTGACTAAACGGCGCTAATTAGAATGCGGAAGAAACCTACAAGCGCTCTCGGACTACCCCAGAAGCCTGACCTTCTGCATTTCAACACTCAAAACTGGCCGTCTTCAGTTTATCCATAGAGCACGGTCTACAGACACGTTGTGACGATCGATCTCTCGCTTCGCCTTCAAGACCTCAAGGCTCTTGCGTTCACTGTCCGTCTGATAACCTTCGGTTTGAGCGGAATCGGTCCGCGAATGTCGCGGCTTCGGCTTGAGTAATACATCGAGTAAGTCCAGCAATATGGCCTTGAAATGGATCTCTGCCCTCGTGTGTATATCCTCACGAAGCTCACGTGGCAGCGCGCAGGGGAACATGAAATTGTGATTCGGTTTCGCCAGCCACTTGCGCGCGCCTAATTCGGAATTCACGAAATGGCAGACAGGGCATGCGAGTTTAGACGTGCCGACGTAGCAGGGGTCTATGTCGCTCTGTAAATCTCCATGTCAATATTGGCATTGGAAGGTGTAGGGGGTGAAAACTTTCCGGATTAACACCATGTGCAGCAAGCAACATGCTCCCATTGTCCAGGTTCTTCCCGTCCAGGACGCTAGCCAAGAGACACTCGCAATGGATACTCCCTTGGAACATGGGAGTCGGCGATAGTAAATTCTTGCAGTGGCGGCTAATTGAGCTCCCCGCCTTCTCGGCGTCCCTCGTCATCAATAATTTGAGTTCGTCGATCACTGTCTTCGTGCGAGCAGTCTCGTCGTTCTCGCTCAATACCTCCTTCACCACCTCTTCCCAGGGTGCCATGTCTGTCCCAGGATGTTCGGCAGAAATGACAGTGTAAGTGATGTTCCGAAGATACTGTGCCGAACCCACGAGACCGTGAACAGCGAATGGTATCACAACCTGTCGACGCAGCCACTGCTTGTATGCGTCAATCGGTGTCGAGCCCACAGTGACGAACATATCTGTATCATCGTCGTCCACCACTGCTTGTTCCTCCCACGTATTTGGCTGGCCCTGGGACTCTCTAGATGGTGTGGTATACTTGGGTTCTGTACCTGCGAAGGGATGGTCGAATATATCGGGAATGGCGAGAGTCAGGTAGTCTGCGAAAGCGTTGGAATATGCAAATGCTTCCAAAAGAGTGACATAAAGCCAGGTCTTGTTCATCATCGCGCCGAAATTGTCTGGCTGGGCTTTGGAAATCTCGTCCAAACAGGTCTGATAGCCTTTCAGAGCCAAGCACAAGGTATGATGGAAGGCCACGCATGTCTCCTTGACAAAAAGAACGTCATTGTTCTGCGCTCGGGTTTTCAACTCGAGTCCTCCGTGCTCCACGCCGAAAAGGTCGATGCCCCACCAACGTGCTATGAGCTCTCCAGAAAGGACTTGGTCCCGTTCTTTGCGTAATGTAGACTTCTTCTTGAATAGTTCAGGCAATCTGTCAGGTTCGGCATTCAAGATCTTGCTGAGGAAGGCGGTAGACATCGTACACCTGAGTCGAGAGCGCATCTTGCGGTAGCCACGAGAAACGACGTGAACGCCCAGGCTGTAAGGTGTGGTGTCCTCTTTCTTGAGTAACTCGATCACCTCCGAGACGTGCTCATCAAACTTCATGCTTTATGAACTATGTCAGAAAGGTTATCATTCGATAGAAAGTTCGCACTCACTTCTTTTGTTCATTTAACATGGCCTTTGTAAATGGCACGACATCCTGTCCCCGATCCTCCTCATTCGTCTCCGATTTACCCTTCATTGCTACTGACCGATTCATCTTCCCTCTCGACGGCTCTGTCGCCCCCGTCCTCGCCTCTGAGCTTATGCTCCTTGTGGTCATCGCCTCATCTGTCGCAGCAGTTGTCCTCGTCCTCACTTGAGACTCTGTCTCCAATCTCACTCTCTTCTCCACTTTCGCTTGAACCTCCGATTTCAGAACTTTCTTTCCCTTCTCCGCGCCCGTCCCCGTCGTCTTCGTCTTTGCTGCGAGATCGGTCTTCCCTCTCGCCTCATTGGGGTGTGTCGGATTGGTGGTAATGATGCAGTTATGCATTACTTGGTCTTCCGCGCATTCTATGGAAGCGTCTATGTCGCGTTGATGTGAGACCGAGACGACGAGGCTGACGTTAGCGCCCCTCTGCATACCTGCCGCCACAGCCACCACTTCGCGGTCTCTGACAAGCAGTGTAGCAAGCTGATCGAGCAATCGGTGCTGTGACTGGGGCCTTTCGACGACTTGTCTCTTGTCTTTGTAGACCGTCTGCGTCTGGGATAGCGAATTATTTTGTCCTCGAAGATAAAGGATAACCATGATCAAGGTGGTGATGGTTTTGAACTTGTTGATCTTGTTGACCAGGGACTCGGACGCGTTCATGATTTCGACGATAGTAAAGGCGGGGAATGGGAACTGAAGCTCGGAGACAGGACGTAGTAAGCAAAGGTAGCAGTGAATGTGGGGTGACGCCATATTGACCTTCACTTACTAATATATACGTCGATTGCATCCGGAAGAGACGCGGAAGATTGATCAGGGACTATCCTGGACTATCTCGGTCAATCGCCAGTGTTCAGACAGACTCAGCAGTGCCTCAGCATCGCTTTCTCTTGATTTTAAAAATACGAAAAAATGACAGGTTGTATTCCAAGAAGCTAAGATAGGTACTGTATGTGCAACAATTGGTGGGTAGAAACACTAAAATGAGCCTGGCCGCTACAAAGAAATCGGTTGCAACTCCGATGGAGCTCGTGCCGGCAGAATCCGTCACACGTGACGGCTACAACTCCCCTTTCCAACTCTTCACCCATCGCTGGCCCATCTTTGCTTCATTTAACTGTATACTCCCCAAGGATGGCACCTCTTCCATGGCACCTCTTCCATGTCATCTCCGAACGGCGCTTGCTCATTGCAGGCATTGTTTGGTCATCAGCAGCTGGCTCCTTGCTCATTGCAGGGTGTTAGACTGTCTCTGTCTCAACGGCGTTTGGAGCCTCTCCAGGCACTCATCGGTGGTTCGGATGTTAGAGGGTTTTGTGGTACAAGACGGTTGACCGTAAAAATGTGATGAGCACTTTCTGGTCTTGGGTTTCTGAGTAGTCTTCTCCTCATAGAAGCTATTCTACTTCACTACAGCGCATAACGATTTGAGATCCGATCGGCAAAACACATCTTAGCGAGCGAGCGAGTCATGTCTTTCTACATATAAGCTGACAGACCATCGCTTGCGCTGAAAGTCCCCACCCGCGCTTGTATCATTCGACCTCCTCTGGCCACACGATTTTCATGGAATTGCCGCCGGCTTTCAGCGAGTCTTGTGTTTGCGGAAGGTCATTCTCGCTGCCATCGGCGCTCACTTACCACAGGCGCACATGTCAGAAAACCAAGAAAAGGTTTTCTGAGGCGCTAGCAAAAGCCAAAGAAGTGTGGGCTGCGAAGAAACGTCGTCGAACGGATGCTGATGGATCCAGAGCAGTTTTGGAGACAGCACCGTTGGTCGCGGAGGTCTTGGAGCCAGCATTGTCGATCGCAGAGGTCCCTACACCAGCTGTACAACAGGTGAGTTTACATCTCAAAGTTTCGCCCTCATCTGTATCTTAAGGTTTTCAGTCTATTCCACAGTCGTCCTCCGCAAATCAAGATGACCCAAACCTTTCTCTGGCAGAACGCAGGCCTCGTAGAGCAAATACCAGGCTTCCTAAACGTTATCGTGACATGTTGCCTCAGCCCCCGGCAGCTTTACCCGTTCAGTTGCAGTCGCTATCAGAGCCATCTTCTTCCGCGTCTATAACTCCGATGCAGTCGCCTCCCACCGTAGCCCTCTCTTCCGATCCACCTCAGGTGATTCAAAAGTCTTTGCGACAGATCTTGAAGTCTCCCCGAAACATTTTTGGGTTGTTTCGTCAGTATCATGCCACTGACTTTCCAGCACACGATCCCGAACGAGTCGCTGAAAAGCCTGCTTTGTCAACGCAGGATGACTCGAATGCCCTCCCTGAGTCTTCTTCTGCGCCGTCATTCTATCCTTATCCCAATCGCTCGTCATTTCTTCTCGGTGAATGGTACTGGAACGATGGAGTACGAAAATCTCAATCGAGTTTCAAAAATCTCATCGACATCGTCGGCAGTACCGATTTTCGCCCGGAGGACGTCAGAAAAACGCCATGGAGCAGTATTGATCGCAAGCTGGCTGGTCAGGATGAGGATAATTGGGAGGACGAACAAGAGGAGGATGGGTGGATACACGACACCGTCAAGATATCTATCCCGTTCCACAAGAAATGTCTTCAACCAGGGGCGCAGGATTATGTCGTCACAAGTTTCCATCATCGACGGTTAGTGTCTGTGATTAAGGAAAAGATCACCAACCCGACAACCTTTCCCCACTTACATCTCGAGCCATATAAACTGCTATGCCAACCTGGTAGTGCTCCAGAGGCAGTACAAGTCCACGGAGAAGCCTATACATCAGAGGCTTTTTTGGATGCACACAACGCTCTGCAGGAAAGTCCAGGAGAACCAGGGTGTAGCCTTGAAAGAGTTGTCGCCGCGCTGATGTTTGCATCAGACGGCACTCATCTTTCGACCTTCGGCGATGCCAAACTGTGGCCTGCCTATCTTGCACTTGGCAATGAATCGAAGTATCGCCGGTGTAAACCATCTTGTCGTTCCTTCACTCATATAGCTTACTTCGAAAAGGTAAATCGCTTCCATTCTACAGACGAACGACACTGACGAAACGAAATAGCTCCCGGACGCTTTCAAGGATTTTGCTGCCGAAAGAATTGGAGGAAAGGGACCCAACAGCGCTTTCATGGCCCATTGTCAGCGCGATATGTTACAGGCCCAATGGAGGCTACTCCTTGACGACGAATTTCTGCATGCCTATGCGCACGGCATTGTCATTGAGTGTTGTGATGGAGTCAAACGACGGTTCTATCCTCGAATATTCACTTACTCTGCTGACTATCCTGAAAAGTCTGTTTTTCCCCTTTTTGATATCACGGAGTACCCCATCACTCAATCATGTGTCCCAGGATCATTCTCGCCAGCATACGAAATCTCGGTGGTTGTCCTTGCCCACGTTGCCTGATTCCTCTATCCCGGGTGCATAACATCGGTATGCCTCAGGATATGGCACAACGGGTGTCACTGGCTCGCGTGGATGACCAACACCGTCGGGTTGTTGTGTCGCTTGCTCGGGAAATAATCTATCACAAAAATTTTGCAGTAAACAGTTCTGCCGTAGAAAAGCTGTTGAAGCCAGAATCTTTGGTCCCAACAACAGTAAGTTTCTCGCTCTATGGCGTGAACATCCAAGTAAGCTAAACATTCATCTAGAATGCATTCTCGGAAAGACTGGCACCGCTTGGTTTCAACATGTTTGACATGTTTGTTGTCGATCTCTTGCACGAAATTGAGCTTGGCGTGTGGAAGTCATTGTTTATACACCTTCTCCGCATCCTCGATTGCGAGGACGAAGGGCTAAAGCACATCTTAGACCGAAGGTATGCAGAGTCTTGTCGTCAACGACCAGGTGGCTCAATCTTCTGTCAGGTACCGACAGGTACCTTCGTTCGGTAGAGATGCGATCAAACGTATATCTAGAAATGCTTCCGAATTGAAGAGGATGGCTGCCCGAGACTATGAAGACCTTCTACAGGTAGGATCAGTTCTCCTTGACTGGTGTTTTCGTTCTGAGATCTGCTGCAGTGTTCAATCCCCGTCTTCGAAGGACTCCTGCCTGAACCGCACAATCACCAGATCTTGCAGCTCTTGTTTGTACTGACTCACTGGCATGGACTGGCAAAACTTCGAATGCACACCGATCACACCCTTTCCCTTTTAGCTACGCTGACCGCTGTTTTGGGAGAGCGTCTTCGAGAATTTGTCGACAACACATGCTCTGCTTTCAATACTCGGGAGCTCGCAAAAGAGAGCGCTGCTCGACAACGACGCCAGCAAAATAAAATGGCCAAACTTCCTCGTCCTGCATCTGTGCTCGCAAGCAGTTCAGCGGATACAGCCAGAAAGCCCAAGTCATTCAATTTGGAAACTTACAAGATTCACTCTCTTGGTGACTATGTTCGATCTATTATAGCATTTGGGACAACAGATTCATATTCTTCTCAATCGGTCCGTGCCTGTTTTTCTCTGTGTGCTTCCTGCGAATATTGACACATTCACAGGGTGAACGTGAACATCTTAGACCCAAAGGTAGTTTCTTGCGTACAAGCGGCAAAAATTATACAAAGCAACTCACACAGATCGAACGACGTGAGACTCGCATCCGCCAGCTTTCCTATAAACACGGCAAACAAGAGTCCGTCTCGAAGGATTTGAAACAGCGGTATCATATTGGCGAAACGGAAAAGTGCCCTGTGGTTCTTCCTCTCTTTTTACAGCGAAATTCAGGAGATCCCGCCATCAAAGTACGTTGATCATTTTCTCATGTGAAACTATCAGACACTTATGATCTTCAGGAATTCTTGTCCAAGCTCAGGGCTCATCTTCTTCCGCGCATACAAACTGTGTTACAGGTCGAAGCCGCTACGCTTCCTGAGTATTTGAGGACTGAAATTCCAGTCCGGGACCCTACAAAGCGGGACGACTGCGATCTCATCTTCTTCAAGCACGACAAGCTCTATTTGCACAAGTTAGCGCGTTTCAATTACACGACTTACGATGTTCAACGAGGACAGGACAACATTCATCCAGGTCACTCTCGCAGCAATGTCATGGTGTTGGCTAACGTGGATTCCGATGCAACAAGTCATCATTTTTGGTATGCGCAAGTCCTTGGAATTTACCATGCAAATGTTATCTACACCGGCTCCGGCATGTTGGATTACTGCCCTCGTCGTATGGACTTCTTGTGGGTCAGATGGTATGAGACCATGCCTGCGACGGACGATGGTTGGGACACTTGCGAATTAGATTGTCTCCGCTTTCCCCCTTTGAACAGGGAGGATTCCTTTGGATTTTTAGACCCAGTAGACGTTCTCCGGGAATGTCACATTATCCCAGCGTTCGCAAAAGGTCCTCGGCATGCAGATGGGATGGGTCTCTCCCGATGTGCCAAGGACGGACAGGACTGGAAGGCTTACTATGTGAATCGGTGAGTGAACATCGTACTCGGCATATGAAAGCCCGACTCACGGTCTCGCGTCTAGGTTTGCTGATCGTGATATTCTGATGCGTTATCACTGGGGGTATGGGCATGGGCACATTCATGCCCACGAACGATCAACTCCTGTCATTCCTTCTGGACGACAAGGGCCCTTGGAATTTCTTGAGGAACCAGAGCCCACGACACGGGTGCCCGATCTTCAGGATACGGATATGGAGGAGAGAGAAGACCCAGAGCTGGCCTTGGAAGATCGTGAGGCAGAGGGATGGGAGGATGTGTCAGATTCAGAGGAATCCATGGAAGATCCGGAAAGTGTAGATGAGGACACAACGATGTTTGATGCCGAGGACATGGTGTTTTCATAATTCTATTGCACGATTCTTCGATAATCACATCTACGTACATCTCTTAATCAGGGAGGGCTGGGAAAGTAACACCCCACACCCCTGGCATGATTCTACTGGAATGGGGGCCGACGAGGGAGCGGGGAGCAGAGAGGCCAGGAACGACCTGAGGACGGATGCAGGAGCCTCTCATCCGAGTGTGAGCGAGTCAGCCGCGCTCCTGGGACTTGCGGAGGGATTCGACGAGGGAGCGGGGAGCAGGGCGGCCGAGGAATGACGTGCGGACTGTGGCCGCAGCGAGGACGGGCGCGCGTGTGTCGAGCGTATGCGAGTGACGTGACTACGGCCGCGATGTGACAGGTGCGTTACGACGCGTTTCCTGGTCACGCGACACATAACGCTTACGAAATATTCATCTAAAACCTCTAATCGCTAGGTCATCAGGAATTCTTCACAGATACGGATGCACTGGCGACATTAGAATCTTTATCTGTCAAAATGGGACATTGTTACGAGTCTTCACTGTGTATCGTGCGTTCTGTACAGAGCGTTGCCGTTACTGATTTTTATTTGTACAGTATAAGCCATTAGCGTGCGTCGTGACTTACTGATCACTCTGATAGATGTCTTGCAGACCGCGAGCGTGTGGGATATATCCCTAATTGCATTGTCTGTCGCGAGAAAATCAAAGAAGCGCGTACAAACGAACACCACCGTTAAACTCTGAACGTGCAAACGTTTGCACGCAACCTGCACTCTGTCAAGAGCTTCCATCAACAAACATCCTCAACTACTACACCCTCTGAACACGGTCAATCACAGAATCAACATGACACGCTATCATAAGGGAAGGAGGGGGACAAGGTGAGCACACAGCACGCTGTGTTCTGCGCTAGCGTCGCTAACGATCACGCTTGTTAGAAACACTCGCTCGAGGTGAGCATCTCTCGTTTTCACTGGACCATGGGAGTGAAACCGCTGGTACTAGGCGCGTGCTGACGCTGCGGAAAGAGCGTGCATCGGAACCGACAGTCTCGTGGGCGTTTTCGGAACACTATAGCGCGAACGCGGAGGAGAAGTCAAGGGTAGAGTCACTTGTCCGAGAGTTTCTCCGCCACGCTGGGCCCGAAGCCCTACGCGATGTAGGAGCCGTGTGCATTCGGTGAGTTTGGATTTCACTCGCTGTTTGATTCTCTTTCATAGTGCTCTCTCCTTAGGTCCACTATGCATACGTCGGACGATGAAGTAGAACACGTCCAGGTGCGCGTATACGCGAAGGACGGACGGCGTTTGCGCATCAGGAAAGGGGAAAGGATCGATGGGCATCCTTGCATATCCCCAACGATCGTGGTCTCTGGGTGCCAATCGTCTTCGTTGAAAAGAACGCCTAAATGTCACGTCTTCCCATCCAAGTCGTCCCTACAATCTGATTGTCGTTGTACTCTATTTACTTCTTGGTCATGCGCTGTACACTAACTATTTCTTGATCATGCGTTGACATATGACAATGCCTGGTAAAAATTCACCTATAATTCATGCTTCTGGTCATGGACTGCAAGATCATGCTCGGTTGTCATTGCTATTGAACATATGACAATGCCTGGTAAGATTTCGACTATAATTCATCTTTCTGGTCATGGATTTCAAGATCACGCTCAGTCGTTATCGCTATTTGAACATATGACAATGCCTGGTAAGATTTCGGCTATAATTCATCTTTCTGGTCATGGATTGCAGAATCTATTTCAGTCTTATCTTGCTTCTCTTTTTGTAAATTTCTGGTGAATACTTGATCAGACTATACAAAGGTAGAAAAAGGCTTTCCAAGCCGTGACTATATGTCACCACTTGACCAACTCCGACAGGGAAAATCAGTACCAAGTAATTTTCCCGATGGAGTACACCGTATTGGAGGTTGGCATACACGACAATAGTGTGAGCAGGCGACGGGCGATCGCACATCTTACAGGAAAGCACAAAAGACAGAGAGGTAATCACGCCGATCAGACCCTATGTTTTGACAGACAACAGCCCATTACGGTGCAGAAACCGTATATCCAACCACCGGCAAGATTCGATGGATGGCACTGACTTACAGCTGTTTGCGGTACATAGGGCGCGGCACGTTTTCTCAGGATTTTGTCAATTTTTGTACCATAGCACAGAACAGCCATAGCTCTCTAAATACTGACTCAATGATGAATCTTAGTTTGTTGGCCTTGCATTGAGTATCCGCAGGGTATGAACTCAGTCTCGGTGTGATTTGGTCTATTTTTGAGGTTGGCAGAAAATGCACCCTGTCGGACACTGTGCGCATTGTTGAAGCCTTGTTTTGAGCGGTAGAGGTCCAAAATTGATATATGTTGTCTTGAAAGGTATCCCAAGGGCACCAGGTCATGATGACAAAGGGAAAAGGGATTGCAGTCGAGGGATGGTGGCGGTGAGGCAAAGATCCTGATGACGTCACACCACCAACTAGGTTGTGACACTTGCAAATTTTAGACAAAGCAGCGGTGTCCTTCAAAACATAGAGAAAAATTCACCTGGTGCCCTCGGGATACCTTTAAAGACCAACATATATCAATTTTGGACCTCTACCGCTCAAAACGAGGCTTCAACGGTGCGCACAGTGTCCGACAGGGTGCATTTTCCGCCAACCTCAAAAATAGACCAAATCACACTGAGACTGAGTTCATGCCCTGCGGATATTCAATGCAAGGCCAACAAACTAAGATTCATCATTATTGAGTCAGTATTTAGAGAGCTATGGCTGTTCTGTGCTATAGTACAAAAATCGACAAAATCCTGAGAAAACGCGCCGCGCCCTATGTACCGCAAACAGCTGTAAAGCTTCTTTATGAGTGAGGTGTCGATGTGCAGTGTGCGTATTCGGTATAAGGTATAAAAAGCCTCCCTCAAGGAGGTATAGCTTGATAGACCTCAGCGCACGAGAATCAAAGTATGATGAACCACGGCCGCGATTGAGCAGATTGCTCATATCCTGTACCTAAAAAATTGAATGAGATGAGAGACTGAATTTTGGTAGGACCAACATTCGTAAAGCCAGGATCCAAAACCAGGGTACCTACAGGATGATACCGAGGCAACGGATATCAATGCTGAAGGAGCTAGAATGCTTACCCCGAAGAAAGTCAAGGTGATATCTAGAGTAAGAGTTACTGAAGCAGACAAGAGGTTGGAGATGTCAAAGTCCACTCGGCGACAGCGTCACAGCGGAAGCTGGAATCCTGTGGAACCGCCACACTACCGCCACGCAGAGCACAACATATTGGGGATATCGATGTTCTTTATGTTTTCTGCGAATAAGCATACGAAGAACAACTTTATTCATCAGCTGTAGAGCAGATGTTGTTTCTGTCAAAGAGCGAGTAGATGCAGAGTTTGAGACAAGCGCTTGGCCGCTCAACGACCTGTAGAAAAGGAAAGAACGTTCCACGGTCACCAGTCTACCGCCCACAGGCCGGTGGCTGTGAGCGCGTGAGCTACAACCTCACCATCCGCTGTCCATAGTAGCTTCAAGGCCCCGAACCTCCTACCTCTTCCCAAAGGCTTGCGTAGCCATTGACGATGCCTGCTCAGTCAACTCTCACTACTGATGAAAAAAACAGGCTGAAGGCCGCGATCGTCCCTACAGGCAAGATTCACACCGCTGCCCTCGCACGCATCTACTTCTCACACCCCGACCCGAACTCGTGGTCTTATGGCGGGCTCCAAGGGGCCCTCGCGTTCGTCATGGACAACAACAAGAATGCATTCTTCCTCCGCATGGTTGACCTCGTCGGAACGAGAGGTGTCATCTGGGAGCATGAGCTTTACGAGGGGTTCGAATACTTCCAGGATCGTCCGTTCTTCCACTCCTTCCCTGGTGACGTGCGTTGTGGATTCTACATCATTCGTTCAGTTTACAGTGCTCATGCCACCACAGAAATGCATGATTGGCCTCGTCTTTCGCGGACGAGAGTGAAGCCAAGACTTCTTCAAGAAAGTGACGAAGAGGAAAGACGCGAAGTGTACGCCTTCTTCTTCTTGTCGTCCACTTTACAGCCATTTATCCTCATACATCTAGCAAAACCCGCCAAAGCGCCAATCTACCAGAAGACCTCATCCAGCAAATCTGGGGAAGATCGACAAGTCGCGCATATCCGCTCCAACTCAAGGCTCGTTCATCCACGTGGGGCACATGGGCTATGATGCCGAGAAAGGCTTCGTCTCCTCCGGCGTCGACCCCTCCTGGAACACCTTCCTGACCGACCTCGAGTCGCACGGCATTGACCACGAGCTCATCAATCAAAACATGGACTTCATCAAAGATTTCGTGCGGGACGCGCAAAAGGCTGCTGCGGCCACCCCTGCACCTCCAGCAGCCAAGAAGAAGAAGCCACCTCCGCCCGCGCCTCGGCGCAATGTTGCAGGACACGAACATCAGGGTTCCACGTCGAGCGTGGCTGGGTCGGCTGCGCCCCTTCCACCCGCGCCGCTCTCTCGCCCTGCGCCTCCACCCTCTCGATCGGCGCCTCCCCCTGCAGTCCCTGCACCTCCTCCTCCGCCTCCTGCTCGACCCTCGCAAGTCCCCCCGCCCCCTCCAAATCGCGCTCCTCCCCCTCCAAATCGCGCTCCTCCGCCTTCACAGCCCGCCCCCCCTCCACCTGCCCGTACTTCAACAGCGCCACCGGCGCCACCTCCACCTCCACCACCTCCCCCTCCAATGAGTGGCGCCGCCCCACCAGCGCCGCCGCCGCCACCACCTCCACCACCTCCGGGTAGAACAGGAGCTCCTCCAGCTCCTCCCCCGCCACCTCCCCCTCCGATGGGTGGTGCGCCCCCTCCGCCCCCTCCTCCCCCCCCGCCCCCACCTCCTCCGGGTCCAAGTGGAGGTTCACCCCCACCACCTCCGCCCCCGCCCCCGCCCCCGCCTGGCGTTGCAGCAATCATTCCTGCACCTCAACCTGGTCGCGGCGACCTGCTTGCCTCAATCCAGGGCAAGGGCATACATTCCCTCCGCAAGACCGACACGAGCTCGGCGCCGGCGCGCTCGACGCCTCCCCCTCCCGCCGAAGATACTTCTGGCAGCAGCGGAGGCGGCGGCGGCGATCTGACCGCTGCGTTGGCGGCCGCGCTGCTGCAGAGGAACAAGAAGTTGGGCGACAGCGATGACGAGGAAGATGACGACGACGACTGGGATTAGAATGCGCGTCTCGCAGAAGTGACGCGTCGTGGTGTGATCGGAACTTGGAACTCTTTCTTTTTTCTCCATATTGTTTTGTCTTCTCGCTTATTGACGTTCCTTTCACAATCTTCTTATTCGCCTTCTCGCCTTGATTCTTCATAATCTCATCGTCACGAACGCTCACTCTACAATTTACAAGGCACTGGCTCGGCTATGCTACTCAAATTGTCGCAGATCAGTCTCCTTAATGCATTCCGGATCTCATTCATTCCGCTGTGCTAGTTCTGTGCCCTGGACCTGTACTCGCACGTGCTAAGTTATGTTTCAGCGGCCACTGACGTCAACGCGGCAGCGCCCGATGTATCAGCACAGGGCGCGGCTCTCCATTATGATTGTTGCACAGCCAAAGAACGTCATGACATACGAGCGCCCCGCAGTCTTGCTATAAATTTGCGACCTGCTGGTGTTCTGCATTCATTCCCCCCTCTGATCCGTCTTCCACTCCTCCCGATCAAACCTCTCATTTCGCATAACATTTCACACGCCTCCCTGAATCATGTCGAACGTCATCAATGACATCAAGGACAAGTTGAAGCCTAACAGCGATGCCTCTGGCACGTCTGGTGGTTCCAACGAGGCTGCCGAAGAACAGCAGTTCTCCATACAGCCCCACCCCGCTGTGCGTTCCATCTCCTCCCCATCTCCGTTCCCAAAACACACGTTCTGATGGCGTTCGCATTCATACAGAAAACCAACAACCCAGCGGATCTCGCGCCCCAGCCTAGCGCAGGCTTGACTTCCAAGCCTGAATTTGAGGCGTTCCATACTCCGGGGCCGTACGTGCCCAGCGCCGCGACCGCGAACTCAGTCGAACCTCCCAAGGTCAGCGTGCTTAGCACTTGTTCGTTAGACTAGCCATACTGAGCCTAATCTGATCAGAGCCGCGAGGAGTTGAGGGCCCGTGCTGCAGAACTGAACAAGTAGTTGTACACTGCTCCCGGAGAATGTATACCACTCGCGACACTGTAGGAGTATGATTCTGGACGGTTCATCTGTTGTATCTGCTACTGTATGCAAATGTTCTGTCAAACCAGACGAATCTTGAAGCTTGAAGCTTGAAGCTTGAAAGTTGTCCGTTTACGCACCTGCTACTCCATGCTCTAAAAATAACCGAGCTGCGACGCCAACCTATTAGTGACATCATCACGCTTCATACCCCACACTGGCCTGTTCGTCATAACCTCCAATCGCTATATAACTCTTCAGGGTCCGTTGACGAAACCTGCAATACCCAGCGCATCCCTCTCCATTAGTATTTGCCAAGCTTCTACTGAATTTGAACAACGTCATGTCAACCCAAGCACAACAGCCTGCGGCCGGACACCGACTCACGAGTGAACAGTCTCCGAGCACCGTCCCGCCGTCTCTTGGAGAAGGTGCTTCATACCCTGACGCCCCATACGCCGCGTCCAGTTCGCCGCCGGCGCCTACCACCAGAGACTCGATTGCACCAGACCGTTCAACCAGTTCGGGCGGCAACACCAAACAGCCACCGCCGCCCGAGTCTGACACAGACACCTCAAAATCGTCTTCGCTAGGACACAGCACGAATGAGTCGACGACTTCCAACGTCAGCACCGCCGCCACGGCCAGATCTAATACTGGCGGCGGCATAGGATCCGGTGGGGATGACTACCCTCCGCAGAGGCATGCTGGCGCAGTGGGGTACGGCCCAGCGTACGGCAAGGGTCCGGTGAGCGTTTTACATTCGAGGTGTCCTGATCGGCCCAATTAACGCCATTTTTACGCAGGGTCTGGGTGAAAAAATCACAGGCATCAAAGAACAGATCAAGGGGAAGCTGTCGCACAATCCCCAGCTCGCCGAGCAAGGACAGTTGCGTAAGACGGGGGAGCTGAAGAAAAGACAGCAAGAAGAGAACGTGAGCGCCCAATTTGGCATCGCGACACGCGCGCGCTGCTTGTAATCATCGTTCGGTGGGACTCATGACATTTTTTGCGTAGGACCCCTTCCAAGACCCGATATCTGGCTCACAGACTGCCCAGGCAACTGGCAACAAAGCAGGAGACAACGTCACGTCCTCGGTGCCGCACGAACGCGCCTCCACCGTCGCGCCTCGTGGAACGGATGCAGCTCAAGCGCGGCGCGGAGAAGGCAGAAATGTCAAGATGATTGACGAGTCTGAGTAGCAGAATAGCCTTTGCACCAGAGTGACGATTGGAGCGTATTAGTGTATATCATGATGGACTGGAAATGATCGCAAGCGGCTGCACTGCGATTGCGACGTCGAGAATTGAGTCGGAGCTTCATCTGCAACTGCGTAACGCGGAGATCATTTTGACTTCGACTCACTTCTCTCCGTCAACGATACCGCCAAGGACAAGTATCTCAACGCGTATACGTTGATTTTTGCTCACACATATACGTTTAGAGCGTGGGCTACTGTCATTCGATTCCTAATTTGACCTGGGGTCGGTGAGTCAGCAATCGAGCCTCGGGGCCATGGGATGTCATTCTCGCCCGAAGAGGACTTTAGCTGTGCAGTAACCATGAATCAAATAGGAAAGGTATGGTGGTTGGACATTCATTCATCATTAATACAGGATTGAGAGTTGCAGTTGGATGGCCAGTCCTGCCAAACGGTCGTGTCATTGGTTTATGTGGTCGTTTTAGATATCCTGTCGGGGCTGAAACAGCCTCTCTTTGGCTGGATCCGCACACGCGAATGGGTGGCTCGTCCACCGCTTGGCCGCACTCAACATTATGCACTGATACGCTGTCACTTCGATGACGGAGATCGTGTTACTGTATGATGCCGAGAACTATGAAAAGGGTTTGCGGCAACGCTTTTCATCCTGCTCTGAGGCTTGCTTAATCCCGACTCCAACATGACCCACGATTTATCTCTAGGTAAAGCTACTGTAATATCGATAGCATTAGAGGCTATTCTGTATGGTGCGAGTCTTTCATCTCGATCCTCTGTAAACTTATTCACGGTTCTCAGGCTTTTCCTTGTTGATGTTCATTGAGACGTTATGGGTTCTTCTTCGCCGGGCGAGGAAAGACATTAGTGTTCCCATGTTATTCACGGCTGCTATGCTCTTCATATTCAGTACTCTCGTAGGTCAACTCCTTTACTTATGAATGTCACTGATATCTTTTCTTTGAATGGCTAGCATATCGGGATTAATATTTACTACAGCATCCAAGGCCTGGTTCATAATGTATACCCTATAATTGGTCAAAACTCCTCAGAGCTCGCGTTCATACTCAAACTAGCTATTTACTGGTCGCAAACGATCACCGGTGACGCAATCATAGTGCGTATATATGTAACCGAAATAGTTTTGAGTAGTTGAGTAAATGACACACCAGATCTACCGCTGCTATGTTGTCTGGCAGTCATTTTATATTGTTATTCTGCCTATAATAATGCTGTGTGCAGTTGGCGGTACGTTCAGTCATCGACCTGTCCCGACCTGCAAATTGACCCCAAACCGTGCACAGTGACTGGAGCTATTAGCATCTGGGCTTATGCCACCTCATCTCCTGCGACATTGGGCTGGATGCTAGCTTTCTATGTCTTGACTTTGAGCGCCAATTTTCTGTATACATGTGCGTATCTTTCCCCAATGCCGTGGTGAACAATTCCTTGATATGATTTTTCCAGCACTTTTGTCTTTCAGAATTTGGAGAGCAAACAAAATCATTCAAAAAGCCGATGCGTATTATGCATTCTCTCTGATACCTATCTTATTTGTGGTCATCGATGCTGGCGCCATATACACTATCGCTCTGCTAGCTTCTCTTCTATGTCTCGTCAACGATCAAAACGGGATCCTGATTACCTTGGACTTGGTATGAGCCCCTGATTTCTACAACCTGCTGGTAGCTCATATACCGTTCGTCTCCCTCATAGGCAGTGCCAGTAATTTCGATTGCTTTCTATATGGTCATCGTTCGAGTAGCAATGCCCCAAATAGCAGGTGCGATAGGCGCAGATGGAACGGGCACAACTGCTTTTACCACGGTTGTGGAACCTGGACGTGACGATGGCATCGGTCGCATGACAGACGCGCAATTTATTGTCTAGACACTTTAATCATTGCAAGGTGTACGGATTATTGTAGGCAACCGGGGTTTTTCCAAGGGTTATACCGAGATAATTGGAAGAGCGATCAATTCATCATGTCTTTCTGCATTCGTGCTCAAGCCTCCTCATGCCTCTCAGTTCACGAGAACGGTCGAAACATCATTTCCAATGGCCACACGATAGTACATCATAACCATATCAAGAGGATTCAAGTACCTGAAATTTGTTGGTTCACTCGATTGCGAGACTATATCTAGTCCTAATAGTCCAGGGACATTTAGAGCTAATATATATCTATTGATATTATCGACGTACGTTGTCAGCTTTGCGCTTCCGGAGGTTGCTTCTGTACCAGCTTGTGCGGTCTTAAGATATTGAAGAGGGAAGGCCTTGCTTCGAAATGGTACTAAAAAATGCCAGGCATTAACATCGGAACCTCATGGGTGAGAAAATAGCCTTCACCTTGAAGAAGTTGTATATATCGCCGCTGAAGTTGGTAATTTGGGCGTTGGAGGTTGGCAAGAATGACCAAACAGGGTTAGCGTTGTTTGAGCCATGGTACACATCCCTGTGCAATGATCATGAGAATCTACTTGTCTGCCAGCCCGGATCTGGGACATACCAAGTGTGTCCCTCGATGGAGACGCTAGTCGCGACGGGCTTCGCCGTGCCGTCAGCATTCCAGTTGTAGGAGATAGGGCCGGCATTGACGTTGGCGAGCCAAATCATTATCTCGTTCGCATTAGAGCCCCCAACCGAAGTCGAGGTGAACAGGTCGTACGCGACGTCTGCGACAACCTTTCCGGTGGTGGTCTGTTTCCACGACCATGCCGACTACATCGATAGAATATGTGACAACCGCTCAAAGAGACAAAACAAAAACGCACTGGCATGCTTTTGATAGCCGAGAGTTGTTGGTTGACGCCTTTGTCAAGCTGCACGTTCGTGTAGCTCTTGATGCCGTTTCCGCCAGACCACGTCCAGTCGGTGACCCAAGCAAGGTTCGAACCGCTGAGGGAGGTCAATTGAGCACAGGACTGGCCGGTTGCGCCTTTGGTGCCCCATTGGTCAAGCAAGACGGTGTATGAG
This sequence comes from Heterobasidion occidentale, assembly GCA_039111635.1. Lineage (NCBI taxonomy): Eukaryota > Fungi > Basidiomycota > Agaricomycetes > Russulales > Bondarzewiaceae > Heterobasidion > Heterobasidion occidentale. Next base: position 158,105 of record JBCAQO010000013.1, on the reverse strand, counting down.
CCGGCAGGGATGGTGTCCCAGTGACCACAATAGCTCGAGGTGTCAAGTCGGCGGGAAAGAGGAGCCGCAAGGGCAAGAATAGGGAGCGTGAGTGTAATGAGTGGAAGGAACATGATAATATGCGCAGATGCGAGGCCGGAAGTGTATAAGAAAGTTGCTGAACGGAGCAAAATCATGGCCTTGCCTTTATATGATCTATGCCGGAGCTAATCAACTGGGCCATGGCAACAGTGACATGCACCCCGGGACTGGGAGAACAGTTCTGAAGCTCGGATCAAGCGAATCGATGAGGACACCCATGTGCATACCTTGGATGCATGTCACGGCCATTTGGACCAGCAAATCTTTCCGTTGTAACGGTCGGTCCGCGCTGTGTCCGCGTGCAGCGTGGCCAAGACGGTCAATGATTGTCGACCGATCGACGTTTATGACCTTCCCGATCGCGCACCATCCGGAATAAGTGCAGCCGGAGCTGCGACCTGAAAAAATGCGAAGAGAATTAAGAACAGAAGAAGGTCGATTTGGAGAGCAATTGAGAAACCTTACACATTCGAACCGTAGTCTCAGTATTGAGATTCAAAGGAAGTTCGGAGAAAGTGAGCGTCGGCTAATTACGACGGGCTACTTTTCGGCAGCGGCCGATCAGGGCCCCAAGATGACTCATTCTACTTGACAACCAGCTACTGCCCGCCGGCGCGGTCTTGCCGCTAGCAGATCATTGAAGGACCGTACTGTAACATAGCAACGGAGAGTGGCTGGCCAGGACTTTCTTCTATATATGTTCTCGAGACTGATAATGAGTATCGTCCCGGAAGAGAAGACGCGGAATGCAGCAAATAGAAAACCATATGCATACAAGGCTGGTATACAAATTTTATATACACTACTCGATCGACAGACTATAGGCAGTCCTGTTTGAAGAAGCTGGTCGGTATGAGGCACATTGACATAGTACCGGCGAGGACTTACGTGGTCAAGGTAGCCGTTCCAGAGGTGGCTTCGGAACCTGCTTGAGCAGTGGTGAGGTACTGAGAGGACGGAAGGCTCTCATTCGAGATGAGGTACTGGGCAGAGATAAAAATCGGTAAGACAAAAAGATTGGAAGGAGTTGTCAAAGAAAGAGTATACATCAAAGAAGCCGAAGATGTCACCGCTGAAGTTTGTGATCTCTGTTCCACTGCTTGAAGGCAAGAAGGAGAACACGTTGTTCGCCCCGTTAGAGCCCTGATATAGATTCCTTTTGAATGGGTGAGTCGGCTAGCACGCTGAGCCTGGCTGATCTTTATCTACCAAAATTTCCAGCAATAGAAATGCTGCTAGCGATAGGCGTTGGCAAACCGTCTGACCCATAAGCAGACGATATGGGGCCCGCGTTCAAGTTGGCGAGCCAAATCATGATCTCATTCGAGGCCGATCCACTAGACGAGGTGGACGTGAAGAAATCGTACGCGACGTTGGCCACAATCGATCCACTTGTGCTCTGGCTCCAAGACCATTTCGACTATATACACCGTTGAAGACATCAGTACTTCTGCAGCTTGAAAGGAGTGATGTGAGACGCACTGGCATGCTACTGATAGCGGAAAGCCGTTGATTTATTCCTTCGTTGGGCTGAAGGTCTGTGTAGCTCTTAACGCCCGCTCCGCCGGTCCATGTCCAATTGTTGACCCAAGCCGCCGTCGTACCGCTGAGTGAAATCCAGCGCGCACAGGATTCTCCAGATGTTGAACCAGTTGCACCCCATTGGTCGAGGTTGATGCTGTAGGGGCCGGTTGTGACACTGTCCCAAGTACCACAGTGAACGGATGTGTCGGATTGACGACGAACGTGTCCAGAAGGCGAAGCAAGAGAGAGAAGTGGGAGGAAAAGTAAGAAGAGTGGGAGAGACATATCGAGGCGAAGGTCGGCTGTCGTGTTCGAAAAGGTATAGATTCTGTGGTGGCGAAGGCAGCCTTCAGATCCGAGAGGTTTATATATCCCAAAAACTATAGCAGTTTTGTAGCAACGAGTATGCTTCGAGTGGAAGCGAAAGCCAATGTACATATACCTTCAAGGAGGGGCGGAGAATATTTGCTGTCATTCTGACCTTTTAGGGACAGTCAGATGAGATGTGCGGTGATATACAAAATAGCACAGTGTTCCAATAGAGTGGACGGCCCGCAAGAGCAGTGACGACCCGCTCAAGACCAAGGTCAGATGGAGTCTCAGCTTCTGTTCGTCGGCTGCAGTTAGAGGGAGTATGGAGCATGACCATATTTTCACAAGGCGCGTGATGTTTTACTTATGTCCCCGATGTTCGAGTGTCTATCCCTCCGAAAGATGAACTCACCGATAGATCTGCGAGAGCCAGCATATGGCAAAGTCATTCCAAAATTAATCCTTGCACAGCGGGGAAGCTTTGGAGGGTCAAAGAGCCCTAGATTGATGATGTACATAGTAGGTCACACATCCTTTACTCATCCAGCGAGTCTGGGTATAGCTAAGTACGATAAGATTTAGTTCAATCGTAGGCGTGGTGATCCATGACAGTCCTACCTTTCCAGGATTAAATAGCCCAAGTGGGTCTAGAGTCGCCTTGATCCTCTTCATCGTCCTGACGGTCTCGGTTCCCAGTTCCGAATCGAGGTACTTCTTCTTTCCGGTCCCAACACCATGCTCTCCTGTACCTGACCATTACAGTCCTTCAATCATCACCAAATCATGATGTTTCGCAGGAAATCAACGACGTACATGTACCTTCCAAAGCGATGGCTGTCTCAACAATTTTGTCAGCCGCCGCGTAGACGCGTTTGAGATCCTCTTCGTCCTTGTATGTTAAGAAAGCGTGAAAGTTGCCTACATAGAGATAAAGTGTCGCGTGCGTTTGCAATGAGCGGTGTGGCGCGCGGCGCAGCAGACAAATCACTTTACCATCGCCCACATGCCCTAGGATGGGCCCAAACAGCCCAGCTTTTTCGAACTCCCTCTTTGCAACGTCGACCAGATCCGGGAGCTTCGAGACCGGCACGCTGTGCATATAAAGGCACAACCAACGCAGCATATATCCGATACGGCATCAACCCCCCGAATACGCATGGCAAGTCTTCAAGAAATGCACGCACCAAACGTCCATTCCGTAGCCCACGAGCCCGCGTTCGTGCGCATAGCCCGTCAGTACAAAAAGGGCACTTCGCCGTTCCGCCCAAAGCGCTTCTGCCTCGTCTCGGTCCTTCGCTAGTTGATATCCAGTTGCGCCGTGCTTCTTCATGACATGCTCCATCAGTGTCGACGTGGCTAACATCTGTGCGTCCATGTCGGCGGGTGGGGCTGATGGAAGAGAGGGTGCGCCTTGAATTTTGACGTAGAGTGTGTCTTGGACACCACGCTGGCTTGTGGAACGTAAGGGCGATGTGGAGAGGACACGCAAGAAATCTGAGTCAAGGAGCTCGACGCATTCTGAGTTGTTCCCACATATCAGCAAGCGAATTAGTTATACAGGTGGGGTGAGACACTGTACGTACGGATTGGTGCACCGAGATTGAGAATCTCACAAGCGGCTTCCGTCGCATGACGAACGGAGGGGAATTGAACAACGGCCACAGTTGTTGGGAGTATTGGCGCAAGACGTATGGTAGCTATTTTGATGGTGAGCGTGCACACCATATCGAAACAAGAAATTACCTTCTGTGATTATCCCTAGCGTACCTTCCGCGCCAACAAACAATTTACCGAGGTCAAAACCTGCAGAGGATTTTCGGGCGCGCTGTCTAGTCTTGATGACTTTGCCAGATGGGAGGACGACAGTCTACGTGATAAAATGCGGTCAAACAAGGTACACATATGGATTTAATGATGACCATTCACCATATTCAGTATCCATTCGCCTCGCGCAGTGCCGTATCGCATTGCGTTTGCTGAAATTGTCAGATATCTGGTCGATGAGAGGCTGACGCTATATAGATTGGGCATACTTCCAGAACATCCCGTGCTGATCATGCCTCCGATTGTTGCGCCTAGGCCTGGATCAAGCTAAAATGACATTAGCAGAGATTTTCAGTAATAAGAACCTGCACACACAGGGAAAAACAAAGGAATGCCTGTGCATAGGATATTCCTTGGTGATCAAAATTAGGCGAATATGTCCAGAGATGTGCTTACCCTTCTCCTTGAGCGTGTCGTTGAGGACATTCCAGGATACGCCAGCCTGGACGACGACATCTGCGTTCGCCTCTGAGAATTTTTTTTAATACGGTAGCATCAAAAACGTTGCGTAATACACCAACCGTTGATTTCCAGAATCCTGTCCATTCCAGAGAGGTCGATGCAAATAGTGCCTGATTTCAACTACACATCATAAAATCCGCATCAGAAGATGGGTACACGCCTTGAAGAAAGATGGCAAGCTCTTTACCCCTTCGATACCCTTTTCAAGGCCTGTCCCACCAGTGTAGGGAACGACTGGTATGCGGAATTTGCGAGAAATATTAACCACTGTGACAACGTCCTCGGTGGAACGGGCGTGCACAACGACCTGTGAGGTGTGACTTCAGATGAGAGGATGTGTGAGCCAGGCAGTGCGAAATTCTGACAACTGAATGCTAACGTACCGGGTGGAGGATAAGCTACACCAAGAGCATAAGACAGCCTCTCGCCCTCGTCCGTGGAAACGATGTTGTCGTCAGGGAATGCCTTGCGCAAAGCGTCAAGCGCATTCGTCAAGTCAGCTTCAGAACCATATTGAGGCTTAGTGGGATGCGTCGGCTGAGGGATTGGTATGTCCGCTTTGTGAGAGCGAAGATAGTTGGATAGCGCAAATCCAGAGGCGCCGCCGATGAGTAATGTTATCACTCCCCCCGTCAACACTTTTCCAGAAGAGCGAGATGACGCGCCGTTCGTGAAGAAACTGCGCCTGAATACACCTTTACTCGCAGGGGACGCACGAAGACAACGAGAAACAAGCATCGACACGTCACAAGATCGGCCACGATGTCGAAGAGCGGTGAAAGCGAGGTCGTGGTCTGTAGGGCGTCTGCACAGTGCAGAGCTTCTGCCATCACAGTATGCCGATGCCTGCCGGGGACGGATCGCGCTACTTAACCAGCGGATTGCACGATCCGAATGATGAGGACGTCACAAGGGTATTTTGAGCCTGGGAAAGATACAAGAAGCAATGAGAAAACCATTGTCCTGTTCGGAGAGCGCCTCTTGAAAATAGCAAAGATGCATGAATTCTAGTTAAAGCAGTTTGTCGTTGGGAGACAACAAGCAGAAGACAACTTAAAGGCCTCGCCTTCTGTTGAGCCAGTAGGAATATTGCTTCGGTGTGTACTTGTTTGGCACGCGCTGTTTGCTATATACTAGACACTCAGCGGGAAGATCTTATTGCACGCTCTCCCACAGATATCCTGAGACCCCTTCGAAGGTTCAGGGAAAATCACCAAAGTTGTTGCCATGATTGATGACGTGCGCGTCAAGAATTTTTGGACTGAAAGCTTGGATCACCCTAACTCAAGCCGCTACCTTTGTTCTCGACTATCAATCAGTCTGCTGAGCAGACGTCGCTGGGACATAGAAAGACTCTATAATCGAGAATCTATGTGCGTTGTCTACCAAATTCCTACCATGCTGACATCCACCCTGCTGCATTGTTTTAATAAGTGTTAGCTCATCACTCGGTCAGAGGTCGGTGCACGATTCATTTTCTTTGAGCATTCAAATTTGCCTGCACGATGCCTTCAGCTAGCTTCAGCTACTCGACTACGCAAATGACGAACTGCAGCTATGCCAGCCCTCATGTGAGTATGGCCAAGACGTCGTACGTCACCGTCTTGCGGTAACTCGGAAAGCTGGTGAAAACGCATGCATCTGCGTCGTGATATATATATAGCGCCCTGCCTCTCACCGACCTTTTCCGTGTCAGCTGCCTCTCCTCATTTGCTGAAACTGTAGCTTTTTTTACCTCCTTCGAGAGAAACCATCCGGGAAAGGCGAGTTCGGGTATCCAGAGTGTATATCACGCGCCGAAGAGTCCCTGGATCATATAAAAGGTTACAATTGGAGGCAGGCCGTGGTGGACAGTATCTCCATCGGCCATGCAAAAGTTCCCTACCAAGGTCATGTTCTTCGACATACCGACACAGGTTGGGATCCCGACCTCTCCAAATACATGGAAACTCCGGTGAGTACTCTATTTGACCAATATTAGTCCATCTCACAGCCAAGGACGGATGCGAGCTCTCAGGTTCGTACTCAACTTCAAACGACTCGCCTACACCACCCAATGGACGCCCACGTCCCTCGCGACACCGACATGCATCGAGAACGGCATCCCAGCATCCGGAACGAAGTCTGACGGCGGTCCCCATTACACCCTCCCAGCCCTGATCGACTATACACCACAGCTTCGTGTAGCTTCTGCTGATCCCGTGCGTCTCTCAGACTCGACTCGCATCATCGAGTACCTCGAGAAAGCATACCCGGAGGCTTCTCTTCCTGCTCCGGGAGCAGGAGACGACTACCCATACTCGCGCGAGCTGTTCCCTGCGCGATCACGCGCTTTGCACGCCCTCGTCGAGCACCACGTGCAAAACGTGCTCAAGCCCCCACTCTACGATCTTTTCACCCTCGCGCTGTACGATACGAAGCTTCCGATCGATCAGGTCGACTACGCGATCCGCAAGCCCAGGTCCCGAGGCCTGGGACGGCTGGAGGATCTGCAGGTGCACGGAGAAGCCGAGCGGGAGAAGGCGTGGGCCACACTCCGCGCGGCATTCAGGGTCCTCGCACAGGTGGCGGAAGAAGGCGAGAAGTTTTATGAAAGTGAAAGGAGGGACGAGGCGGGGGGGTCTGCGAATGAGATCTCTGTGTTCCAGTCGCCGGGAGTGACCTACGCGGATTTTGCAGTGACCGCAGTGCTTATGATGATTCGAAACATCAGTCGGGATGAGGCGTGGAAACGGGTCAAAGAGTGGGATGGAGGACGATGGGAGCGACTCCTGACAGAGATGGAGCGTAGGTGGGGAACGATTGATGAAAAGATGATAACATAGGGACTTTGCTCTATAGGGATTGAGACTGTGTGACTTCGTAGAGCTAGCAGAATGCCAAACCTGTCGTTGTCTGGTTGTACATGCCTCAACAGCCGAAAAGAGACTATGTTCGCGTGTGAGCTACAGAACATGTCTGAAGATACAGATTGCCATCTCCATGCCCGGAAGAGCTTGACTCGCACAAGGGATGTTCGTAGATGCTCAAGGGCCAATAAGGCCGGTGGGCAGGCAAAGAGCCTGTGCGCGAGCTGGCAGATACTCCAAAAGAGGCGTTGGCAAGGCCAGGAGGAGTGCACTTGAATGGAGGCTGAGGGAATCTGTAGCGGCGGGAAGAGGCTGCCGAAGCGGCACTAAATCTATTTCAAGCTCCGACCTCAGCTGCTTCTCTGACACTTCTCTGACTCGATGTCACGATATGTCTCCTCTTGACTCTCCGGGAACTTTGTGGCATCATTCTACTGTGAGATTATCGAGCTTATCACAAATGGTCTCCGAGAACATGCTCCAGGTTTTTTCGTCAAGCACATAACCTTGTTCTTGGACACCTTGGTTTACCTCGATTTTTTACGGTTATCTCGGTCATGATCCTATGCACTTCTTCCCGAGCAGAGTGCATGTTACGAGTGGCCGATCGGAAAACTTGGCTTCCCTTTCTAGACGACTTCAAAACGGTATATATACTTGCCTCCACACCCTTCCTCCTTCCGTTTCTCACATTCCTCCACTTCTTCTTTGTTGAACCACCTCCGTCGGCTAGTTATGCGTCTCACATCACTTGTTCCCCTGCTTTCTGCGTTGTATTTTGTTCTCCCTTGCGCTTTCGCTCGTCTGGACCGCCCTTTGCGCCAGCATCATGAGTCCCGGGCTTTGCTCGATGTATGCGCATATATCGACACCGACGCGCTCGCTCAGGCCAACATCATCGGTATCCCAACAGATATCCTCGCCGATCTTGACCTCTGCCTGTGCCTCTCTGCGCTTCCCCTTGCTCTCAAGACAAACGCCAACCTCAAAGTTCTCACTGATTTGCTTGGAAACGTTGTTGTCGATGCCTTTTTGTCTGCAATCGCGAGTATTTTCTGACGCTTTTGCATGCAATTTGACTGCTAATGCCTGGTTTCTGAAGATCAACTCAGCACCCGGCTCACGGCACTGCACGTACCCTGCGCATTCCACTCCTTTGTGTTCTATGAACGATCCCTGCGGCCATAGCTGCAATCCTCCGTACGTACCCCGCGGAGGTCATTGTGATTGTCCTCCTCCATATTCCGAATGCAACGGTCAATGCGCTCATTTTTCCAAGGTGGGTCGCTCATATTTTCTTGTTGAGGGTCTTTTTAAACCGTGGTTGCAGGGATGCGGCTCTGCTGTTCCTCGCTCCAAGAGGCAACTCAAAGCGGTCAATACGCATGGTGTGAGAACGTTGGACAATGCACAGCTGACGTGCACCTCCGATGAAACCGTCTGCGGCGTCGATCACGGCTCCGCCGGATTTGAGTGTCTCGATACCCAGGTCACGCTTCAGAGCTGTAAGGCAAACTCCTAATTTCACCCGAATACAGTTCATATGCCATACGCTACAGGTGGTGGATGCGTGATACCCCATCCATTTTCCCTTTCTTCTGAGCAAGATTCTGTAGGCATCGATTGCAGCGCTCTATCGGATGTTCTTGATGTTCAATGTCTCGCTGGCAAATGCGTCGTCGACCGCTGCCGAGACGGTTTCGAGATCAGTCTCACCAGAGATGCATGCATTCCAGAAGGTGGTCCATCCCCCGCTCCGCTAGTCAAGCAGGTCAAACGGAACGATGATGTACGCGGCAGTATCGACGCATCCCTTGCGTTGGGAGCTATCAATGCCACAACAACTATTCTTGAAGACGCCCTGGAATTGACTGGCATTGATACTGGTGTAACTGTCACAGCCGTCGTTTCGGCGACTGCGAATCTAGTGGCCTCAGTTGGACTTGCGGCCCCGAAGTCGACTTCTTTCCCTGTGTCTGGCGACCATCAGCCTCTTAGCTCCCACGGTTCCAACCCTTCGCTCATCGGCAGTAGATCAACTTCATCCTACGATGATCTTCATGCCACTCTTGAAGCCGACGGAGGTCATGTTCGTGCTGCGGTCTTGGACGATATCTCACCGAAGTCATTGTCCGATCCTGTGTCCGTCTCGTTTGCTCCAGATTGCTTGGATTTTGGATTACTTCCTCGCAGCGATGAGGCTCAAGACTTGGTTGAAGAAGAGGGAAACGTCCTCGCCAATCTCACAACTACTTCGGGAGAATTATCCGGGTCTGAGTCTTTGGCATCTGCGATCGAGCTACTCCATGATGTTGATGTGAAAATTGACTATCTTGGCAAAACCAATTAGACGTCTCTAGATGGCCACCCTTCCTGTTACTCTTGTTACTCCTGTCCATCCGCTTGCTCTCCCCCGCCACTCACACTGGCGGCTTTCTTTGATTGCTGTGGGTCCGCTTTGGGTTTTCGACTTTGCGCATTGCCGTTTCTGATCGCATCGATTGGGTAGCCTGGCTGCCGTCCGTTCTTTACCCTTCCTTTCTTTATTCTCTTTGGTATTATCGGGCTTCAGATCCTGTATGTACTGCTAAGTAATCCTGAGAAACCTCGTTCAGTACATATCGGCGCACTCCGAACGCGGTTCCGGTGCCGGGGCGGCCCGACGAGCGGTCATGGCCACCGATCACGCGTTCCAGCGCGCTACTTGACTCTTGTTTCCTTGCCATATTTCCCTGTGACCTCTTCTCCAGCGGACTTTGTCGTCAGAAAGCACACAATGTCGACGAGCTTCATTTGAACAACTTGCCTAGACGAGCTCTTGATTCGTTTGGCGAGATTTGTTCTCATAACGTGCCGCAAATATGTGATTGAGGCGTTTCGTCGGATTCGTCCTATCTCCTCTCTTTATTCGCGCAACATGAACTGGCTCGTATGACAGCTTGTCGGAATATCATGGCGGGCCGATCTTCAGAAGTCTTGCCTCGAGGATAGTCCGTGGAGCTTGAATGCGAATCGTTGGTGCTGTATAATACGAGGTGGTCATCCCACACCCTTGCCCTTCCAGGTCGCTGTGCACTATGTTTCTTCAGTCTCTCATCGCAGCTGCGGCTGCGCTCGTCCCTTTTGCTCGGGCCATCACATACTCGACCTATGCCGCGAGCTCGATCATGTCTCGTGGACAAGGGAACGGGCTTTCGGCGACAAGTAGCCCAGTTGTCAGCTACGAGCACGGCGAGTTTCAGTGGGCGCTGAGGCTGTTGTACGAGAAGACGGGGAACGCGAGTTATTATCAGTATATCAAGACCGGTGTCGATCGTGTCGTTGGATCGGATGGGAGCGTTGGAGGCGGGTACAAGTGAGTGCATAGAGCTGGGCAACTGTGCTTTCTTGAACTCATGCTTATATGCGGCTGGATGTCCTTTGTAGTGTCTCACAATATCAGCTTGACCCGCTACGAGTGGGCCCGTCTTTTATTTATCTGTGCGCTTTATCTCATGCCTCGGTATCTTGTGATTTTATTTTTTGTCCTGACTTGGCTCCAGGTACAGCCAGACGGGAGAAGAAAAGTACAAAAAGGCAGCGGACGTCTTCCATGGACAGCTAGCCACGCATCCGCGTACTGCGCAAGGCCAATTCTGGCACAAACTTATCTACCCGAATCAAGGTATGTGCGAAAACTGCCTTCGTCCCATATTTGTGCTCAGTTTAGTGCAGGCTGGCTCGACGGCATCTACATGGGAGAGGTATTCTACGCCACGTACACTGCTGCATTTCAACCAAATAATCACACCGCGTGGAGTCAGTGCAGCTATGACTCGCCTATCTCCAGTATTAACCTGACGATCCTCAGATGATATATTGCTCCAGTTCACCCTGATGCACAACAACACGCTGCAAACGCTCGCGTCGACGGACTCGAACAGCACGTACACAGGCCTGCTCTACCACGGCTACGACTACTCGCGCGTGCAGAACTGGGCGTCGCCCGATCGCGGACACTCTCCCGAGATCTGGGATCGCGCGCTCGGGTGGTACATGATGGCGCTCGTCGACGTCATCCCTCTTTTCCCGCTCTCGCACCCCGCGCGCCAGACGCTCGCAGCAATCCTCGACACGCTCGTCACACGGCTCGTTGCCGCGGCGCAGCGCGACGCGCCGGCGGCGGGCGTCTGGTGGCTCGTGATGTCCAAGCCGGGCTTCGCGCGCAATTACTTCGAGTCGAGCGGCGGCGCAATGTTCGTGTACGCCGTCCTGCGTGCGATCCGCACTGGGCTCGTGGAGGACGCGGACGGGGGAAAGGTCGCGGCGATGAAGAAGGCGTACGCGTACATGACGGAGAACTGGGTATTGCCCCAGCGGAACGAGACGATGAATTGGAACAACACTGTCGTCGTTGGGAGCTTGCAGCCAAGGAATGACTACGATGTGCGTTTCGCTATTTCGGTGCGGGATGAGCACGCTGATGAGTTTTGGCTGGCCTAGTACTATGTCTCGCAGGCCATTGATATCAATGACCTCAAGGGAGCAGCAGCGTTTGTGCTCGCAAGTTTGGAATATGAGTCACTGTAATGCGATTGAAGGTGAATCAGGAGACATTGCGCCTCGAAAAGTGGCATTCATACACGGATCTCGACTGTGCGAGTCATCACAGCCGGACAGTGGTCTAGGTATCAAGTATATATCGGTTACCTATATCTCCCTGGTGGTACGTATCATAAGCGGAACAGGAGAGCGAATGAATAAGAGGTCTAACCCCCGCACAGGAAGAAGAACATCGACACTTGTAACGGACTGTAATATGCCTTGACATACTCGAAAACGTACCCTTGTTTTCTACATACCCGTGACCTGTGCGTCCTCACTGCCACGCGGCTGGCAAGGACGCGACCACCACGTTCGAGCAGACGTGGACCCCGCCTGTATAAAAATTATGATGTACTTAGATATGGGTTTTTTCCGTGTCGAGAGATACATCGGCCGGGAGTAAGTAGACGTCCCAAGAACAGATAAGAAACAGAAGGGGTGCCGTATGAGTAATCAAGCGTACCATGAGAAAGGGAAAGGCCCTTGCGATCATCTCCATCCGGACGGAAAATAGAGAATCGGCATTATAGCGCCTTTCGATACGAAGGTATACCCGATGAGAAGAACATCGTCGGATGGACCAGCGAAGGTCTGACGGAACCCATCGTATGAAGGGACATGATCATTGATTGCAAAAACCGACTTACCTTGAGGAATTGATGAGTGCGTTTTGCGATGAGCTTCATCAGCTTCTTCAAGTCAATTAATACATGCCCTTTGCTCGCTGTGGAGATCTGATTATCATAGGCTGTTGACCATTCACGGGACTGCGAACGTGCCCAGGAAAATCATCAGTTCACAAAAGTAGAATACAGAGATTGAGAGCGACTGTACAATAATCTTCAACTGTAAAGTTTGACGGTCACCTAGCGGAGATTCGACATTCGAGTCCGGGGCCAGACCATCTCCCTTCTTGGCACGTCGTAGAGGCACGCCAATTGACCCATCATCGCATTTGAAAAAGGTTGGAGACGGAAGAAGGCTCTTGGAACGCTCTTGGGAGGTCCGTTTTGTCCTGTCGTAGGGCACGAACAGATCCTGCAAAAAGACGTGGCCAGGGCGGTCGGTCGGAGATGGTGCTGTCTGTATCGCAGGATCGGAAGGGTTTTCGAACGGCAGTGACTTGACGCCATCTACACCAAATGTCTGCTCCAAGTAGGTTCCGCCGATCGTCGTCTCTGTCTGAGTATGAATTACATGCTCGTGGACGGGAACATGCGAGGCTTGGAACTATGTGAGTACATTGACATGCTAGACCTTGGGAGTGGAAACCGATCTCACCTTCACAAAGAGCAGCTCTTGTAGCGCTATTGTGGCCATAATCACTGCTAACACGCAATTGTCCAGGCTGGTGTGGGATAGTCAAGATTTCAAGTCCACTTTGGGTTGAAATGAATGGCATGACAGATGGAAGGGCACGGGGATCTAGGACAACAGTTCTACGATTAGAGGCAGCATGTGTTTTAAAGGACACTCACCATAATGGACAGGTATATCGTTCGCAAGATCTCCTGTGAAGTGGAAGATTGATTTGGGTGACAGCGTATCACCAAATTGATGAGTGACGTACCTCCAGGATTCAGTGTGGATGGGAGGAAGTGATGATATCCAACTAAAATAAGCTTAAAACGAAGCGATGGAGATCGATTAGGAAAAGCCTCACTCGGTGGGACAGCAGCTGCGTCTTGATGGAAGCTGGCACTCGACGAGTCGAAAGACCTGTTGTACACATTTTGGTACGAGAAATTGTCCGCATCGCTATGTCCGCGCCCATGGGATGCAAGCGAAATGGGATGAAAATCTAGTTTAGAATTAACATGGTACACGAGCCCTTTCGTATAATCTTGTGTTGAGGCTAGACGGTCTGAATCAATATCTGCCGAAGAATGATAGCGGAATCGCAGGTATTGACGCACAGTGGGACAGAAGATCCACTATGCTAACGTTCTGAGCTTCTTCCATGCAGTGAATAGAGCCTGGTGAACGGGTTTCGATGGTAGTGTCCATTCCAAGAATGGCGTCGAATTCCATCTGAGCATGAGTTGGAGAGGTCCGGAGCTCGGTCAAGGACAACTCTGGAACGGCGTTACACCAGAGGCCTCCAGGCAGATCGAGGGCGACATCTCCCCTTGTCGCAGCTCGCAGTAATTCTTGAAAGTCTCTATCCGCACCGTTGTCGCACATAAGGACCATGTAGAAAGCTCAAAAGAATGAGGAGACACACACATAAAATAGTGTCCAATGATTTATATAGAGGGTAGGACTGAAGGCTCAGAGTTGTAGGGCAACAGCTGAAGGAAGGAATTTCCAGGTATGAGTTGTAGCCTATCATTTACAGTCGAAAGGAAAAACGATGCTCACCCCACAGCTGGACGTCAGGCTGCTAAAGTATTCACTATGGCGCATGGTACGACCGGGTGTGACACACGTACTAAGAGCTTGTAGGCAATTCCTAGCAGCCATCAGGCGTACGCCAGCCGAAGCCGACAGCTGTTGTCTACAAATGTTCCATGGATTCATGTGAGCTGGAGGGGTTGGGGCCCGTTGGGGGCCGAGTCGAGTCAGGGAGGGCTTATCATGATATACCGCGGCATTCGCCGATATGCCAGACGCCCAAAACGTCAACAAAGTCACGACTCACTAGCAATCCACAAAAGCTTACAGTTAGAATATCGCAACTCCTGCACAATGGGAATCTTGGGAAGCGATTCCGCAGCAAGCCATCAACTCACATAGTAGTGAGTAACAATAACTTTGATAGTAAGATCTAGGGTCGCGGGGAGCTCGCGCAGTAATTGATACCATGAATGAATCGGCAAGATGCAGGCTCAGAGGAGTTTGTTCCTGTAGTAAAATTTCACAAGGTGCGCCGATGGATACTGTACTAGATCTCAAGATCTCAAGGGCTGAGAGGATCAAGATCATTTTGAGAAAATGACTACTTGAACACTTTGGAGAGCAGATGATCGCCAAGGACCGCAAAAAGCTAGCTTATGATTAGTCGATGCATGAGATTGGGGCACGTATGCAGAATAATCCAGATTCGATTGTCGATCCTGAATATTAATGGACTGCGCTTCAAATCATCAAAAAGCGGCGGATATGAGTCAATAGCGGTAGTGGTTGCGACTGAAAATTCGGACGCATTGGGCACGTGATCGTTGCCAAGGTCCGTGCGCAACTTGATACAGAGCGGGTCCTACACTAAAGTTGTCCAAAAGCAGCGGCGAGAAAATCTAGGGCTGAGAAAAGTCACCTATCGAGTGAACCCAGAAACCGATGCAACGCTCACACGGGCGCACGCGGTGGTCTGCCGCGCGACTCAGCTGGCTCTAGGCCGAGATTGGATGCGATTCTAAGATAAACTGCAATAAACTACATGCACGGGAGTCTCAGTACACAGCTGTCAATTAAACGATGGGAAAGTCGTGAAGAAATATACACGGGGAGGAATTGCGGTAAGATGGCACAAGAAAAGACAAGGAAGCATCGAATCGGCGTGATTGTAATTTGATGAGCACAAGTCGTAATCTGGTAGGCAAAGGATCAGTCCGATTCATCACGAAGCATCAGTACTCAGTCATCTTCTCCGTCCTTGTCATCCTAAATATCGCAGGATTCTCCACGAGGCAACGAAGCCAACCCTAACTTGACCCTGACTTGCCTGAAATCGAGGTCGTTCGCACACTTCGGAAGATCAAGGTAGTCGCGGTCCTCATCTTCCTCGTTATCCCACATCCCATCAAAAGTGTAATCGCCCAACGGGCTTTGATCGGTCGCGCAGCTGAGGACGCAATTGAGCGCATACTCCACCTTCCCCTGCTTTTCGAGATAGTGATTAGCGCTCAAGATGTCCAGGCCACTCGGAACAAGAGCGGATGGATTCAGTTGGTCAAGGAGGTTCTGACGAGTTGGGATGCTGGAAATTCCGGGCTGTGTGTTACTGAGAGTCGCGGAGATGGCCTTGAAGAGCGTGCGGTAGCCACTGTAGAACGATTTCGTCACGCACTGTCGGAAAGGAACAGGGAGATATGGAAGGATGAGGTCGAGCTGTGCATCGTCTGAACCGCAAGGAAATTGTATGAGGCTATAACTCGTGAAGTCAGCTACTCGTCTAGACATACGGCGCGCCGTCACTAGACGTTAATATATGATCACACACACACACACACACACACACACACACTCGTGAAGTCGTATGCGTCACCCGCGGTGCCTACAAGAGAATCATTAGAGTGCGCTACGAAAAGGCGGGAGGGATGCAGAGTCTACATTTTAATCGAAACCTCATGCGAGGGCTGAGCCAACCATATGCACACTGCTGCACGTGCACCCGAATTTGCGATTGCGCACGTACAGGGCCTCGTCCTCAAGTCCTGGACATCCCATCACTCGCTCCAAAAGCCACTGAACTCGGAGGAAGTTGGTGTCTAGCTCAACGGACCTTCCGAACCATGTTTCTTGCTTCTCCTCCAAGTCGTACGCCTGCTTCACGCAAGCCTCGAGCGGCGTCCTCCCGTCTTCGTAGTCTGGCTTCGTAGATCTTCTTCAACTCCAAGCGCAATGAGGTCCTGCACTGCTCTCACATCACCCAAGGCTGCTGCGATATGCAAGGGTGTGTAGCCGAGATCGTCCTGTTCATGCACCAGAGTGGGAGCCATAGCGTGAGCGGCATGGATGTATGCGCTCAATGCCTTAGCACGGTTAGATTTGTACATTAAACCATGCAAGGGATGCTTCATCCCGGCTTCGTCGAGATTTCTCGCCATTCGTCGCGTACCCAGGATGTGCAACGAGTGGTCTGAGCTTCGGCACCCTCTGGACGAGTATGCAAGTCGTCGATGTCGTTGGCCGCAGCTACCTGACGCGATGGGTGCTCCTTGTTTGGGCAGTACCCAAGATACACTGTACGCTCAACGCGGCGGAAACCAAACTGAAATCGAGGTCAGTCGAGGTACGAGGTATACTCCAAACTCTTGATGCGTACCTGTCTGAACAATTCAATTTGTCGGACGTATAGCTCCTTTAAAGGGCCCTCCGGGAGACTTTTACCAGGAGAGAAAAAGACAAAGGTTTGTGCGTCTACATGCACAGATCTCAGGAAATAAGTCAAACAAAGAAAGTCGACTCCTGTATTTTTGAGCTGCCATAGGGAAATCAATCGACCAATCTAGATAATTGCGAGATGGGATTGAAGACAAACCTCGTCTTTGACCTTTATATCTGAAATGTGAACTAGTCTTCCATCATTGAGCTCCTTGCCCCAGATGCCGAGACCTTTATGGTAATCGTCGTGTACAATCCACGGACGGACATTGCCAAAGCGGTCAAAAAGGGTGACTGAGAGATGGTGCAAGTCCTCAGACTTGCTGTTCATGACCTGAAAGAACTCGCCCCGCATACAGTCTCGGATGATGAACCACCCTGACAGCTTCGCGATCTCGCCATATGCAGGGTGTGAGACAGTCGAAAAGATGGGTTGCAGATAATTTAGTTTGCGGTGGTTGAGTTCAATGGTTGGGCTGCATTTCATTGTACATTCCTTAATATTGAAGGTACTGGAAGTCATGGTGACGAACTAGGAAACAAATAGAGTTGAGAAGCAGCTTGAAATAGAGTTGCGTCAAGTAGCAGGGAAAGTAAAAAACATCGGTACTCACAAAGTGTTCGAATACTACCTACGACCTCTTTGCTTTTGGTCCGTGAGTGAGTGGGCCAGGACAGTGTTGATGGGGATGGAAAAGACGACGTGCGAGACTACGACCTACCTTAAGTACCACAACGCGAACGCGGATCCGGTCACGTGCTTCCAAAAAAGACTGACAGCGCTGTATGGGAAGGCCAAGGTCTGTGCGCAATGATGCTATATTATTGAGCGCGCGTGGACCACAAGATATCAGAGTATGGCCCACAGGCATGAGGGTAGGCATCGCCGCGAACAGTAGAAGAAGAATCGAGAGCTAGAGGCATGATCAGTGTGAAGGCATCGGTGAGGAAACCGAAGGCATAGCAGGATTGACAAGTCGTGTACAATATCAAGGCGGATATATACAACCAAGGATAAGAGACAATAAGCCAGGCAAGAGGAACAGATATAGATGGGCGTCGCGGGCGAGATGACAGGCGAGGGCGAGGAATTCGGCGGGCAATACACGTAACACAGCATAGTGGGTGGAACATGAAGTCAAAGAGAGAGCCAGAGCTGAGTACATGACAACCTTGCTTGCGTCCCAATAGATAGTAGAAAGTCTGCCTTGTGCCTTGAGGCAATATGCGATTGAAACATCAGGTCGTGTCGGTACAGTGGATGGAGAGGAATTTATCCAAAAGTGTTCAGATCAGGCCTAGGAATCAGTCAGATGAGGGAACCTTATCGAATCACGAATAAATGGGCTGAACAGACCTCGACGGCTGCTTCAGCTGCCTTGGCTTCTTCTTCTGTTTCTTCAGCGATAGTCTCCTGAGGTGCGACCGTGGGCTCTTGTTTATCACCTTCGGCCTATTGATGTAGGAGAGCACCCATAATCCATAAGTCAAGCAGGAAGATGCAGAAAAATGAGAAATCACGTACTTTCGAAGCCGGTTTTCTTGATCCTGCACGAGACGCAGGTTTGGTCTTAGACAGTGGCTTAGCTGATGCAGCACGCGAGGGGGGCTTCGAAGCAGCCTTGGACGTGGGCTTAGACGTAACCTTGGAAGTGGTTTAGAGGCGGTTTTGGAGGCAGGTTTTGTGGCACGAGATGCAGGCTTTTCTGCAGCTTTAGGAGGAGGTTTCTCAGCAGCCTTGGATGCAGGTTTCTCAATAGCCTTGGATGCAGGCTTCGCCTAAGTAGTTTTATTACCACGATGAAAAATGTATTAGTCGGTAAAGCTGACCTTCTTGGCCGGGGGTGGCGCAGCCTCGCCATCATCAGCACCGTTAGCGGCAGGCTCGGCGGCGGCGTCAGCATCCTTCTCTGCTGCCTTTCTCTTCTTACCGTGTGCAGAAGCCTTTGATTTCTCCTTCACATCGGGTTCTGCATCTGTGGTCTGCTCTGCGTCACCGTTGGCGTCGGTTTCCTTTGTCTTCTTCGTCCGCGGTTTAGCGGCCTTCTTTATTGTAGCCGGAGCGGGCTCAGCAGGCTTGGGGATATCTCGGATGCGAGCCGACCGACGAGGTGCGACAGTAGAGTCTTCGGCAGTTGCTGCTTTGCGAGGCATAATATGATTGTCGAGAGATGAGATGATATGGGGAAAATGGAGATGAGAGTTGAGAGCAAGAGGGACGGAGTTGTGGAACCTTGTTGAGCGGTAAACCTTGTCTGGACCTGATCAACAGACGCAATGCACGTGATCTACACGCGTCTCGCGTCGAAGTCTTCTAGATAAGATTAGATCAATCCCTGTACCTTACAAGCAGCCGCCATCATCTTTGTGACTTGTATACAGGAATGCTATCGGTGAAAAAAGTAGATGAGTAGTTATTCATTATCTATCTTCCATCTTTAATTGCAGGCGAGATGCTGCCTCGAGGCAGAACAAGCGCTTATCTCTGCGGCGCTTGAGCGGCGCCGAGCAGCGCTCAGGCTCCCTACCACTTATCGCAAAATCTCAACAAGCTCTCCTTAACTCTGGCTGTGCGACACGCTTCATGTAGGCCTGATCATCCAATGCGACCCTGCACTTTAAAATCCTTGGCCCGGTCGCATGTCGATCCGGAATACCTAGGAGGATTCAAACAAGTTCAAACGTCATACAGGGAGAAGAAAAGTATGTTTTAATCCTCCATTCCCCTCGGATCAATGCGAACAGTACAATACAGCATCTTTCCCTCGGGGAGAACGATCATTCTCAAAGAAAATATAAGTACCAACGACACCTCTCGCAGCAGTGGAAATCGGCGGGTATTTGATCTTTGTAGCCTTGAACCACGCTAATATGTATCCTACCGATGTGATCATCTGAGCTGATCCACATCATCTTCTTGCAAGATTTCGGACTTATAACTTCGAGAACCAGTAATTCTCCAGGTAAATCCACGTCCTTATGAGCCCATATACGAGATCGATATCTGATGCTGAGGCCATCGAGAGGAGTGTTTGCCTCATGGAGCTCATGCAACATTAAATAGGGGCCGGTATAGTCGTAGCTGTATCCCAATCCATAGCATCGTGTAATTGCTTATTTGCGAGCATCACATAAAACGCAGCCAATTACATTTGACGAATAACTTAGATCTATCCTGGAAAGTCGTTTACAGAGATGTATCCTAGTTCAGTCAAAGCTGGTTATGTCCAGCATCTCGCTCATGGGGCGGACATCAATCCTCAAGTATTCCATCAATGGAAGGCGGTGGGAAACCTATTTGGGTATCAAAGGCCGTGGAGTCGAGATCTTCGACGCTGATGACGGTCAGCAAGGCAATGGAGGGTACGTGTGTGGGCGCAACCATGAATTCTTCCCAGTACTCTCGCCAGGTCTGCAAGCAATAGCACTAAGAAGGCCGGAAGGAATTGACCAGAGACAGCGTACAACGACAGGATTGATGAGGAACTCAGTAGCATCCGCCCTGTCTCATAAACCTATTCAGCAACTTCGACTTCGAAATACAAACATGACGGCTGTCCCGTGCTGATACGATTGCGGCGTAGAACGCGGGTGACGACAAACCGATTTACAATCGGCAATCGGTGATGATGTGGTGCCTCCGAAATACATCGCAATCAATAGCAGAGGCTGCGGCATTTATTTTGGCTTGTCGCTGTGGAGGTAACCACAAGCCGGTAACCCCGTATTATCGACGAGTTCCACAAGCATCATGTATCAAGTCGCATAAACATGTTGATGCCTCTTAGAATGCACACCAAGGCGCCGAGGGGGTGAGCTGCAATACAGAAGTCCTGTCAGCACCTAAAAGGGCGCTACTGAAGCCTCCCATATGTGAGCATAGGCGCCGGTGAGTAACCAAATTTCCGACCGAGCTAAATTCTAGAATAGAAGAAGGTGAGAGACTCACCACATCGAGGGCGCTATCATAGCAGCACTCAGATGACGTGTCGGCGCAGGCGCCGAGAACCATCTGCTAGACTAGATTGTCAGCGTCCCAGGATGAGTCAAACGCTCCAGCTTTGTTCTACATAATATAGCCGCGGGCGGCGGGCGCTGCTGGTGCATCGGTTATGATGAGAGTAGACGGATCATAACAGCGAATTGCCCTGCTTTCTGCGGTGTTCCCAGATGATGGGGAGATGATGACCTCAGTCCCATGAGTGCCTTTCCAGCTCTTGGCATGCATCCCATGATTGACGATTGACAGTAATATTGTAGACAGCAATACACCTGCGAGATAGTAAAGAAAGGCGCAATCACCTTTCTGTGACGTTACAATGATTGAAGCAGTTCAGAAGGAGTTACCTACCTGACTTTTGTGATACGTGTAGATTTGGTGACGCGCAACAGCGTTGCGAATCAGTCACGCTGATTAGGCAGTGCCGGTAGCATAGAGACCATATCCTTCACTGAGTAAGTTGTTTACCATGACTTTTCCCCGCAGACAGGCGCAGATGTCGGGACACCCCGAAGGTAACGAAATTATGAGCCTGAGAGCACTGGAGAAATGAGTGGAGTGTGAAATATACGGATGACATCAAAAACCGGCTGCACCTCGCATCGCTGTACAACCGTACACGGTCCAAGATTTCGGAACTCCGGCGAGCGGGCAACGGGTGACACCGCGATTGAGGGCGCGCGCAAGATAGACGTCCGACGAGGATTGTTTTGTTGTTGTCCTGGGCCATCGACAGATTAGGGAGTAAGCTCCGGCTGCCTCGTGGCACACAATTTCATGAGTCGATCTACGGGAGAAGGAATTGGATAGGTGTGGGCGCTCAATGGGGGAAATAGAAGGTTGCTGCTATTGTGGTCTGATATGACTCGCTTCAAGGAATGAAATGTATGCGTGGTTAAAACGGCATGATACGACTGGAAACGTGATGATGAACACGGGGGGATAGGATTTTGATACCTTTAGGGGTACAATTATAATGAAAAGCGAGATGATAAGACCTGTACATCCTCGGAGACCTAAACTGTCCAAGGAGCGGTGCAGCAAGCGGGTCCGATGCAACAGGTGATATTCAACGATACATGGTAAAGCAGGAAGAATTGACGGTGTGCAGACCATAGCAGGAAGAGTCTCTTGGTGCATCGCCACAGCCGCGCCGCGCAAGGTGCACTGGACACGACCTGAAATGCACTGGAATTTTGTGCCTGCAGAACATTCCTATAGATCAACAGAGCGTTCCCCGTCGAGAATCGAGATAGCTGGTAAATCATGCCTGTGATTAGACTGGGTTGTATTCAGCGCAACTTTTGTTCTATTATTATTAATTTGCTGTCTGAGCCCGCCGCGAGGTGCCATGGATATCAATTCGAGAAAGTGCTCGACAGTGAACAAGTCCTTGGATAAAATCAGCAATAAGCACAGCGAAAGATATGCACAGCCTTCGAGAGCGCTGAGAGCGTCGAGGAAGAGTAGTATTACGAATTGCCACGTGTCGAGTTAAGCTTCTTATTGTGTTTTCTAGTAACTTGATAAGTTACCTTGAACTCTTTGAGTCTCCGAGACAGCAATTATCCGTATGCCCTCCTAATTCTCTTTTTTGGTCGATTGCCTATATTTGTCGCAAACAACAGGTAACTGTCATCCTTGATTAACACTATTTGCTCTGTATAGGTTTGCGTCGAGATGATTCTGCGCCGACCGGAGAACAGCGGAATGTCAGAAACCCGGGAGCTCTCCTAGGTTCCAACGGTTGAGGCCCCATCGGCGGCACTCAACCTACGCCCTTCCGGACCTACGCTCACAAGCATCAATTAAAAAAAGGCTTCCCGATATAGCCTGTTGACCTCTCAAGCTGTACATCTCTCTATTCAGATGCCCGTGTCGCTGCTGACGGAGTCATTCACTCAGCGATGTGGTACCGTATTCATTCTGATGTGCCGGGATTTTACGTGGACCATGATGGAGTTTGGGCCTTGACCTACTCTGCCGAGCCCGCTCCCGGATTGATAAATAACGGTAGCGGTCGAACGAAGCTGTCAACCATTTTTTCCACCCGATGGCTCCCCCAAGCATCACACTCTACGATGTCCCCTCTGCGATGCCAGAGCCATGGGCCCCGAATATATGGCGCATTAGGCAAATCACCTACCTCATTTCATTATCTATACCGCAGCTAATGGTCCCCGTCGCAGATTCATCTTAAACTATAAACGTCTTCCATACCGCACTGTTTGGATCGAATTCCACGACGTTGAACGTACCCTCCGCTCCATCAATGCCCCGCCGACAGGACAGCACCGGGATGGCCGCCCAATATACTCTTTGCCTGTGATTGTAGACCCCTCACGGTCACCGGGATACCAGCCGATCGTCCTCTCGCATGCCAACACCATCGCCGAGTATCTCGAGGCCACCTACCCCGCTCGCCTAGTCTTCCCCGACGGCTCGCGCGCGCTCCAGATCGCCTTCGTCCACTTCCTCAACGACATCGTTCTCAAACCACTTCTGCCGATCATGGTCCCCCTCAGCCATCTTCGCCTCCCTGAGCGCAGCCAGGCCCATTTTCATGCTGGCTCGCAGCCGCCAATGCCGGGACATTTGACGCCGGGTCCACAGCGCGAACAGGCTTGGCTTGCAGTGAAGGAGAAATTCGATTTTCTCGCTGTTATCTTGGACAAGAACGGGGCGCCCGATGGGGACGGCGTCGTCGCTATGGGCCGTGAGCTCTCGTACGCGGATTTTGCCATCTGTTCGGTGTTGATCTGGGTCGAGCGCGTAGCGCCGCATGATGGGTGGGCTAGGATGAGACAGTGGGGCGGCGGGAGATGGGCGCGCCTGTGGGAAAGGTGTAGGAATTACATGGATGCAATGTGAGGGGATAGTCTGGGCGGGCCCAGCTGATGTGTGTGGCGAGTGATTTCTATTCTGCTCCAGGTTGGCCAAGTTCCTCGATATGAACATTAATTGATCCATAGACGCATTTCTCATTATGCCCATTCTATGGGTTTCACCCGGTAATAGTCCGCCTTGTTTCTGTAGCATTATGTATCTATGTCCTTTACTAGTTATCGCAGATTCTTTCTATGCGGGATTGTAATCTACATATGATATATGACCTCGCGGCTCGTAGGATTACACACGCGCACGCTGACCGCCAGCCCCATTGTAGAGGCAAAGAAATTGAAGCCAGAATCTGACATTATTGCACATAAAGCATACGAGAATGTATATGTAGCGCGGTTGGAAAATGGGAGATGGAGGGGAAGGTATGATAAACGTGAGGGTCTGCCGCAGGGCTCCAATGAAGACTAATATGAGGATATAATGTCAATGTGAAGTGAGCGAAAGAAAGTGACATCGGGCATGGGTTATGCAAGACTGAAAATCCACAGATAAGGTTCTTTAACGCGCTAGCCCAAACCACAAAAAAGGATAGACAGGTGAAATGCGCAGTTCGGGTTCTGTACGATATGGACGAGAATGCGTCATCCAGCTACTAGGATTCAGTAAGCGTAACATACAAAGACCGCACAGTGAAAGGGGTGCGGCGCACGGTCCGGCATGTCTCAGTGCATCTCCAGCGAGGCATTCGACGTCTTTCTTCTTGGCATATATGACCGGGAACCCGGGGAGAGGGGTGTAATGGGGCTGAGCAGAGTGCTCGGGCTCTGTGCAGCACTTTCACCTGTCGAGCCTGGGGAAATGACACCTCCCGTCTGCACGGTGACGGAGGCAGAAGAAGATCGACGCGAAATGTAAGGCCGAGGGAGGGGCTTCGATCTTCGACCTTGGGTGAGGTAGGAAGCTCACTTGGGGCAATCTCCATGCCAAAGTCATCGAGAATTGCTCGCGGCGGGGGACGATCCACCATGGCTTCGAGAAGCTGTCATAACGATTGTATCAGCTGAGCGCTTAAAACATTACATACAGGAAAGCGCACCTCGATCCGTAGTTCTTCTCCGGCATACTCCCCCTCCATCTCCTCTGGTCCCAGGAGCTTGTTCCCTCTACGGAACACTTCTCCCTCCTCGGCGACCCAATTTCGTGACCTGGTGGTATGTGTGATCAGAATAACACCAAGGTGAGAAAAAGATTAGCGCACATGTTCGTAGGCGAACGCTCGTCCTCTACGATCTCGGGGATATGGCCGTCCTCATCATCCGATTCAAGGACAAAATTAGGACTGAGAACTTTTTCCGGCTCTTCTGGTTCCGGGATCGCTCTGCCTTTGCCTTTATCCACCTTGGGGGTGGCTGGGACGTCTTCTTCCGCCTCGGTCTCATGCTCATCGTCTCTCTGATCCGCAATTACTACATGCCCATTGGCTGACCCATTCAAATCGCTCCCCCCGCCATTAGGGATTGTATCTGGGCTAGCCTTTCCCTTTACGTCATGAAGGTCAATGCCCAATCCTGTCAACGTGACCTTCGGACGTGGGCTAGCGCGTGCAACCAGAGATGTCAGGAGTCATTGAGGCTGAGCAGCTCCTCTAGGCGTGCTGGTTCAGATACCGTTCGGATCGTCTCTGAAAGGACGACAAGAGGGCTTTCGCCTTGGAAATGAGCTCCAGATCAACTTGGCCCAGTGGTTCGCGCGGCGAGGAAAGCTCTGCACGAGCGACAAGCTCCTCGAGCTGCTCCTTACACGCGCGCGCTTGCATGACCATCTCGCTCCCACTCTGTTCCGCTAATTCGGTGAGCAAAGGGACGTCGTGTTGATGAGGATGTTGGGACTCGACCTTCTTCTCGTCATCCTGGCGGATCATCTTGGCCAGCTTGCTTTCTTCGATCATCCCCCAGACACCTTGCCTTGCCCTCGCCCACTGGAACCGCTTGCGGGCGGCGTCGGCGAATTACGCTCGGCTTCTTCTGTGTTCCGAATACACGTATTGAGGATATTGCGACACATTCTGGGAGGAGGACCTGGTCAGATACAAGTAGACGAAAAATCTTAATGATCCTACCGAGCCATTTGTTCATCGTCTGGGGGTATATTGAGATCTAGACAACGCATGACGTGATTGCCCTTCAGCCCCTCGCTTAGGGCCATGACACCCGCGAGGTCGAGGTTGTTCATTGTGAGATCAAGGTGTAGCAGCGAATTCGATTCAGGCAGAATTCTGCCAGCGCGATGCCCCGGCGGAAGTCATCGACGTCGACGATAGGAAGAGGCGCTTCAGCGCGGTGTTTAACGTGAACGCCGTCCGTAGAGATTGGACCTACAAAAGGCGCGCGCTTAAGAGAATTGTTAAGAGTAGCACATGGGCACGCACCCCATCCAGGCCGGGACCACAGCAAGGGTTTTTGCTCAGGTCTAACGTCTCTAGGCTTGAGTTGTATTTCTGTCAGATTAATTAGGTGGAAGAATAAACGGAGCAAGAAAGCGCTCAGTACCAAAGCCTCAGCGATCGCGACGAGTCCCTGCATGTCCAGCTTGTTCTCGCTCAAGTTCAGGACCTTCAGCGTCCGGTTACGTTTCAGTACTTGGGCAATGTACGTGATACCACCCTGAAACGCTCAGAAATTAATAACTGGCACAGGTTAAGAGCGTCGTCGACACCCACGCGAATGTCGTTCCCCCTGAGATCAAGGGTCCTCAGCGCGCCGATCCGCGGCAGAGCGTCCAGTGCTCGTACTTTGTCCAACAGCGCTGCGCTCGGGCCATGATCGTGATAGCCACTATTACCGGAGCCGTTGAGAGGAGCATTTCTAGGCGCCGGATGCCGCGTTGTCACACCGCCCTGTGCGGACGACGTGATGATGGGTACGTGCTGTCCGCTTGGTGACAGTAGATTGGTTGCTGCGACCGCGCGTTTCGAGCGAGGAATGTATGGAGTGTAGGTTGTTTGCGGATTGGCGCTGGGATGTTTTGGTGGGGGTGGGAGCGGACCCGAGCGTACAATAGAGGCGGCGGCGGCGGCAATATTGACAGGGGATGTGTGAGGAAGGGCCGCATGCGTGGGTGGCGGAGACATGGGCGGAGTCGATGGAGCGGAAGATGTGGGTGTCGAGCCAGTAACGGTATCCGGGTAGTCCCTGATCATGAGCGCAATCGCAACTGCGCCCGTCGCGTTGATGCGGTTATGTCGCAGGGATATATTCCGCAAGGAGGATGTGCGAACGGCTTGTGCTGTCCTGATGTTTACGGCCATGCTGTCAGAAAAGCATAACTCCACTTACCCAGAGTTTCTAGGGTGTTTGGCCGCAAGGAGCAGTCGTCTAATTTGATAGAAGATATACCCTGCTCTGGTGCTTGTGGCAGAGCTGCAACGATACTCTCGACGGATTTTTTATCCAGAGAGTTTTGTGATAGATCCAGGAATTGTAGGCTTTTTGCCTATCATCGCATATGACGACCTGGAGGGTTCGCTAGGCACGGAAGACTCACCTTGGAGACAAATGCACCTATGAGACGAAATGCGGGAGCCTTCAGTCGTCTGTTTGATGCAACAGAGAGGAAGGTAAGGGTGCCGGGGATAAGGAGGGCATGCAGGATAGGTTTCAACGTCTGATCCCAGGTCAGGCTTACTGTGAGCTAATATGGGCAAATGGATACGCACCCGATCGTCGAGGTCGCACTCGCGAAAAGTCAACGTGCGAAGGCCCCATTCGATGTTGAATACGTCTGAGAGAGTCGCAGCGGATGTCGGAGTGAGCTGCACGCCAGAGAAGTCTACCGCGCGGGGATTTGTGCCAGCAGCATTCTGAAACGAGATTCAGAAGTCGTCGAAAGATGAACAGGAGTGGAGGAGGAAGTCTATTGCCAGAGATGAAAGAATGTACAGCCGTCCGTGAGATTTACGACTGGCTGCGCGAGTAAATTTACGAGAATGAGCAAGTAATGGCAGCAAACATAACATATTCATCAAGCAAGATGCGCTTAACATGAAAGCGCGGATCTCCAGGCTATACACGGCGCCGCATGTAAAATTGGGGTCGTCCGCGGCCATGAGGCTAATCAGATATCTCTACTCTGGGCGAGCATACCTCGTAACGTATTGACGGAAATCACAATTCGAATGATGCATGATGTATGACGCACCATAAATGCAGCTGAAATCTCAGGGCTGGGGGTGTCCTCTCGACTCGCCGAGCACTCCCTGTAGAATGACTCGACTTTATCCAGGCTCCACCATTCGTCCGCCTCGCCCCCAGACCCAGACGGGCTCCCTCGCACGACCCGCCATCGCCGCTCAGCCTCCCGCTGCTCTATCGACCGTTTCTCCTCCTTCAGTAGAGGCGTCGACGGAGGGTTAACGGAGGAGATCGGGTAGATGGTGACGAGCTCGGGGAGGATGAAGTGCGCCCTCGCAATGCCCTGCTCTCGTCGCCGGTGCTGGCCTGCGGCTGATTTTGATTGGGGAGGAACTTTGAGATGCGGGAAAAGAAGGACTGGTTCGGTGGTGGCGGGCGCTTCAGGATAGACCTTCCCGGGGTCGGAATCGTCACAGCCGACGAGGAAGGGGCATAGGAGGATGTTGGGGACGACATGGAGAACGTTGTGGCGGCCATATGGGACTACATGTGGTAACTGTTGCTACTTTCAGACACCTAGTAGTCCTATCAAGCATCCTTTACCCTGGATCTGATGTTTTTCGAACTCCGAAAGTCTGGCCTACAAGACTGTGAGTAGCTTTACTAGCACACTCACTGATCGGATCTATGGACTCGTCCGCTGATACCCACCAGGTTCACTTTTGCTGATCGGTCTGAGCTGGTCTGAGACGCTCGTCCAGATCTAACCTGCCCCTTTTCTATTTTTGCGTATCCGTGAGATGTGTGCAGCGATTGCGACCTGGACAACGGCATACAAAGCCTACACTATGGGAAAGTCAGGACTTTGTCGCACTGCTCACTCAGCACACATCATATGTTCCCGTCAGTGATAGCCTCACGCCAGTGTGCGATTGTGCGATCCAAGGCTGGGCTTCTGAAGCCCAAACGCAGCTGGCCGTGGACACCCTCCAACGGGATTCGGCCCATTATAATCCCTTCAGTACCCGGTCGATTACTACAGCTTGCACGCCCACGACCGAACTTGCTTGATAACCCTACCAGCGCTCTTACTACTACCACTACCACCACCCTCTTCTCCCCTCCAAACCGCTTTTTCGTGACAAACATGCCCGACGCACCAAGACGCTCAGCGCGACTCGCTGGAAACGGCACCGCAGCCGTATCAGAGTGCGTTCTTAGATTATTTATACGCCAACTCGTCACCGTGACATCAGATCTAATATCATCAACCTTACATTCATAGACGCCAGCTGCCGATCCTGCACCGAAGATCGTCCCAGCAGAGGAGGACGTGACGGAGCTCGCGAAGATAGATCTGGGCGACAGCCTCCCGTCGCTGACGCTGCAGAACGAGAAGGGCGAGGACATTGACGTCGCGAGTCTCGCCGCCGAGAAGGGCGTTGTGATGTTCCTGGTGCCCAAAGCCGATACCGGTGAGTCGCGCGTTCGATCCCCCGCGCTGTCCGAGTCTCTTATCGATCGCGGCGCTAGCGGGATGCACGACGCAGGCGTGCGGGTTCCGGGACGTCTACCCCGACTTCACCGAGCACAACTTTGACGTCTACTGCCTGAGCGCAGATTCCCCAGCGCGCAGACCAAATGGCAAACCAAGGCACGTGCCTCCTCCCCTTCCTTCCCCCTTCTCGCTTTTTTTCTCCCAAATTATTTTTTACTCACCTACGTTTCCTCTACAGAAAGAGCTCCCCTACCCCCTCATCTCCGACCCCGACCGCCTCCTCATCGCTGCCCTTGGAGCCAAAGAGAACGGCAAGACGAAGCGCAGCCACTTCATTTTCGAGAAGGGCGGCAAGCTTGTCGACAAGCGCAACCCCGTCACGCCCACCGAGAGGTGCATACCTACCTTCTTTCGTTCTATTGTTCTGCCTATGCGCGCCCTTGTCCGGATCCTGACCCTTCCTTCAAATAGCCCACCTGCCGCCCTGGAATTCGTCAAGAGCTACAACACCAAAGCTTCGCTGTGATGCGGCAGTCTGACCAGATGCCCGTATTCATCACGATAGCAATCGTTAGCTCGGAACAGAGAGCGGTATCCGATCCATCATGAAGCCGTTGTATTGTAAGAAGTCAATTATGAAGTCAAATTCCAATCGCAGAGATCACTGTTGAATGTTATATGAGCCAACATGCATAGTAAGATAGATTGGCGTTGAATGAATGAACAGAGGTGCCGATCGGCATCGATCTGACTATAGTAAGACGCTTTTTTGTGCTGCGAACGCCCACAGAGATCAATTCTCCATTCGTCAACGATATATATTGTACAACACTCCAAACGCAACGAATACACTACAGAGAAATTGAAAACCCAGTAACATTGTTCATAAGCAAAATGCCCCTCAACGCCCAACGTCGAAAGCAGGACTCGACCACCCAGGTCTGCTTTCCTCCTGCTCCCTCTTATGTTCAATCAAACTCTTGAACGACTTCGCTGTCTGCGCGCCCTTTTGCACGCCCTCCTTCACGCCTCCCGCGACGTGGCTCGCCGCACCCTCCATATCGATGTCTGCATCCGCGTCAAGACCCACATCCAGCCCGGTCGCCTCGCCCACGCTCTCCTTGGCGGTCTCACCGAGCGGCTTCGACAGCGTTCCCTTCGGGCCTCTCTTCTCCCCGCTGATCACCTGCGGCTCCGCGCCCATCGCGAACTTCGCCCTCCCGCCATCCTCTCCGTCCCCGATGTCCTTCACCACACCCGTCCCCATCGCCCGCCACCCGCTAAACAGCCCTCCTTCCTCCCTCTTCATCCTCCCGAGCTCGCTCCAAAACGCGGCGGCGAGCGAGGCGCCCGGCCCGAGGCCGGTATCGCTGAACACCTCCGCGCGCCGACCCACGTCCCACGCCATGCCATCCGCCCACTCTAGCGTCGCGCGGATCTGCTCCCGCAGCACCGTCTGGAGCGTGTCCCGGAGGCGCGCGTTGAAGATCGGCTTGAACACAGACACGAGCACGGGGTGGTTCGACTGTTTGATCGCAAACGCAACGTCCTCCGACACCTGCACGTCGACGCGCTCGATGCGGTGGTATCCGCCACGCTGCTCGCGCATCTTTAGGCCCTCGGGTGTGTTCGGGATCATACGGAGCTTGACGTCGACATCGATACCCTGCGGAGGGAGCGTCACCTCCACAGACCCGTAAACTCTGACGGCCCGAGGGAAACCGTCTTATCCTGGTAGTAAAACGACACCTCGCGCAATGAGAGCTGGAGCGCTTTCACATGGACATGTGTGAGCGAGCCGACAGCGGTCGTGGCAGCCCTGTTCTCAGGCGCAGTGATGTCGATGTCGGTGATATTGCGGATAAAGACGTGACCGGGCAGGATGGAGAATGACGAGATGTCCAGATCCTCCAAAACGAATTCCACTTGTAGGTCTTTGTATTCGGTTCTACGGAAGACGAGATGAGAGGCTGTCAAGGTCACAGGGCGATGTGCGACATACCTGGGGATGGGAACACTCTGCACCAAACTCAGAAGTCTTGGAAGGTACACGTTGAAGGCATCCTGCCAAACCCACGATGCATGATCCAGCGACAACTGCAGTCCCGTGGCGGATGCCTTGAACAGCGTCTCTTGCAGATCATCGCCGAACTGGGCATGCGCCTTCCTGATCTTCTGGAGTTCGATATCTTTGTGCACGCGATCCTCAAAGGCTTCCACCTGCGCCCGTAACGTGCCCACGTCCTCCTTCCATCTCTTGGCAGAGTCAGTATCGCCCTCCATCAACTCCTTCCAGCGCCTCTTCAGATCCTCGTGTTCTTGTTCCCGTGCATCCTCGAGTCCGACGGTAGCAAAGCTCTTCTTGGCGAAGGCAAGGAAGTCGTTCACTAGTGACTGGAGGTCCTTGTCCCGACGAATGTCGAGCACGCACTTGCGAAGGGCGGAAAACAGATCTTCGAGACTCTTGCCACTCGCAATATTCTCGACGAGGGTGCGGATGGAACGTAAGGCATTGATGAGATGCTTGTCCGGCGTAGGGTCATGAATAAAGGAATCAAGCGACGTCTCTTGCGACGCGCCGGCGGCAGCGTCTTGAGTCAAGGTGAGCCATTTTTGCACGAGGTCGAAGATGGTATCAAGCGATTTGCGATATTGCTCATCCTCTTGAGCACGCTTAGAAATCTAAGTGCGGTTGAGCATATTAGGGATAAATAAATCGGGTACACAACGAACCCTTGTACACATCTCAGCGAGTCTCTGGCTGGATTTCGCAGCCATGTCGTCGGCCTTGGCCTTTGCTTCCTGGCCGGCGCCAATAATCGATGAGCCAGCGACCTTTGCGCTGTCCATGCCTTTCTCAAACTTGACTTTCACGTCAGCATCGGCGTCATCATCATGCGACTTCCTCTTTCTTCCTACGGCGTCGCGGTCGCCACTTTGTACTTCATCCTCGGTTTGCCTTAGGCTGTCCGCAGTATGAGCGGCGGTTTTGCTGACAGCTTCTGCAGCATCTGCGACTGAGAGGCGTAAAAAGGAGGCAAAATCGGTGAATACGCCGCCGCCTTCTGTTGTTGCGTTGGTCCACAGGACTTGCAGAGATGTGCGAAGGGAGGAAGCAACAGCGCGGTAGTCGCGAGTCGCTTCTTCTCTGTCCATAGGGGCATCTACATTGAGAGAGGAAGCGGAGACGTCTGCTTGGGTGAGTTGGTACAAAGCTTCCTGGAGGTGATTATCGGCTGTTCCACAGTCAGAATTAGTACGCAACGTGAAAAAAGAATTTGAAGGATGCACCATTCTTGCTCGAGCCATAGGCTTTATACGCCTGAAGAATCTTTCGGGCATCCTTGGCGAGTTTGACGCCGCTCTCGCTGAGCTCTCCCCCAATAGAAGACTGCCCGACTTGTAGGAGGTCAGAGCTCAAAAGTGCGTCGATCCAAGCATTAATCTGATGTTGCGACGGTTGTTTTCCTGCATTGAATGCAGCGACGATAGATGTGGTTTTGTCCATAGTGAAAAAATGTACGACGGTCTCAAGGGAGGACTGCGGGCGGGTATATAAGGGAGGATGGAAGTAGATGAGCGCATAATGACGCACCGACGGAGGCGAACACAGAGAGGGGCTACTTATGGTCTCTGTCCCCGCCCGCGCGACGCGTCGCCCCATGTGACTGCATGTGATCGTCATCTACTACATCATCCGCGTCGCTGGAGCATGCCTTTGACAGCTGGCCACTGACAGCGCTGCTCAGGTGTGACAGGGCATGTGACGCGCTTGCTAGCTGTGCCTCCGAATTCACGACGCTACGCCATCGTACGTGTCCAAGACGTTGGCAGAGTGAAGATGAAAAGAAAGGCAAAGATGCGCATGGTTAATCACCGCAACTCCAAGACAGTCCGACACGCCTTTGATGAGAAGAGAGAAGAATCCACGCAGGGACATCTGAATGTATGCGTCTTCAAGTGTGACTTCATTGCACGTCTGCAGCGCATACCCCAAGCCTTGGATCAGCTTCAATGATTCATGCACGCAGCCCCAAAAGAAAGCCTACCATAACAGGATGTGCAGGGTCTGTTCATCCACAATTCATGGGTGTCCAAGATTTCCCGTGCCTCGTGTGATACTCAAGTAGGAGAGGTGTTGGTCCGCAACGTACCCGGGAAGGTACAAGGAAGGATTCTCCACCACTGGGCCCGAATCCCAGGGAATCAGCTAAGCAAACGTGGTTCAGTGAACAGAAGAACAAGAGAATGAATGATGGTCACAGGTGTTGTGTTTTAGACATGCCGCATCTGGTAGACCTCTTTGCTGAAGTGCAAGACGATCGAAAACTTCAAAGGCGCACAGTCTCGTCTGCTGAGCGAGTGGCGAGAACAGCTTGTCATGCAGAAATTCCCAGTCTCATCTCTTTCGATGCTTTCAACGCTCAATAAACAGTAAGCAGGTGCTCATGGTTATTGACGGCCCGACCATATCGTCTTGTCGTGAGATATGGTTTCTTCAAAAAAGGTTAATGATTCACTTTCAATGGGTAACATGCATCTGGGAAACGCGTACAGATTTTGCGGGAACTCGGCCTCAAAGATATCCGAATCGTGGACGTCGTCAAGAGTCGAGGAAGGCAGGAATAAGAAGTGCAGGCAGATTTGATCATTTTGTCCTAGAGTCTGGCGGAAAGTAGTAATTTCCCTGGATACTGTGCTGATCGGTGATTATCTTTTGTGCGCATCTCCACATGAGGGACGGACTGGAGCGGACCGGGATGCGATAAGCAGATCAGCCACAACGACATCATCCTCTCCGAATCCTTGCTCATCTTCTTCCTCCCAACCCACCATCTCCCCACCTCCAACTCATAGGACTCTATTCAACATGACCACCTCGCTCGACAACCTCAAACAAACTGGCACCGTCGTCGTGTCTGACTCTGGTGATTTCGAAAGTAGGCATCGTTGATATTTCGGAATGCAACCCTCGACCCAATCTGATGACTCCCCCACATATGTAGCTATCGATGTTTACAAGCCGCAGGTGTGTGGAATGGATTTCCTTGATTGTCATGAGTCTGTCGATGCTGCGTTCGGATCTTCAATCATTGATCCGCTCTCCCCATTCCCCATCTCGCTCCCGGCGATGTCTCCATGTTTCGGGATCTATGCTTTGCTCTGTTTCCATCATCGTAGCTCCCTACTTTACTACGGGGATATATCTGTTCTTCGATTCCCACTCTGTGAAGGGATCGTTAATTTTGATTCACCTAGGATGCAACGACGAACCCCTCCCTCATCCTTGCAGCCGTGAATAAGCCCGCCTATTCTCGCATCGTCACCACCGCTGTCAAATATGCCAAGGAAAAGAGCAGCAACATTGACGAGCAAGCTAACCTCGCCGTCGACCGCCTTGTACGTCGTTCCCCCAGCCTTCCTCCGATCTAAGTCATGTTCCGCTCACTACGGCCGCCCCGCCCAACCATAATCCAGCTCGTAGAATTCGGCAAGGAGATCCTCGCCATCATCCCCGGCCGCGTCTCCACCGAGGTTGATGCCCGCCTCTCGTTCGACAAGGAAGGCACAAGGCTAAGGCCAAGGAACTCATCGCGCTCTATGAGTCGGTCGGGATCAAGAAGGAGCGCGTCTTGATCAAGATCGCGTCCACATGGGAGGGTATTCAGGCTGCGCGCGAACTCGAGCGCGACGACGGGATTCACTGCAACTTGACCCTGCTCTTTGGCTTCGGTCAGGCTGTTGCGTGCGCCGAGGCAGGCGTCACGCTCATCTCGCCTTTCGTGGGCCGCGTAAGTTCCGCTCGTTACCATCAGCATCATAGCATTTGTCGGACTGCCCGACATGTATGATGACTGTACAGGCACTTACACGCAGCCTCTGTTCGTCTTTAGATCCTTGACTGGTACAAGAAGTCGACGGGCAAAAACTACGAGGGTGATGAGGACCCCGGTGTCCAGTCCGTCAAGCGCATCTTCAACTACTACAAGCAGCACGGCTACAAGACGATCGTTATGGGTGCCTCCTTCCGTAACGTAAGCATTTGAATGTCCTCTCCGTTTACCCAACAAGTGCTGATTGACGGATCTCATCTAGATCGGCGAGATCAAGGCGCTCGCGGGTGTCGACTTCCTCACGATCGCACCCGCACTGCTCGAGGAGCTGAAGAAGTCGAGCGAGCCCGTACCGAAGAAGCTGGACGCGCCGAGCGCGGCCAAGGCCGAGCCGATCGCGAAGGTGTCGTTCATCGACAACGAGCCCGAGTTCCGCTGGACGCTCCTCCAGGACCAGATGGCGTTCGACAAGCTCCACGAGGGCATCAAGAAGTTCGCCGAGGACGGCGAGACGTTGAAGAAGGTCCTCAAGGAGAAGCTCTCTGCTTAAACAGGCATACATGCCCTTCGCTAGGCGACGCGTCGTTTTGATTGGAAGTTGAAGTTTGCGTTGCGCGTATGTGTCGCTGTTGTACGAGAAGAGGAAAAGAAAAGATGTAGCGATTGGAAACTACTGTTGTGGAATATAGACGTTTCTGTTTTTCCCTTCTGTTTCGTCCATGTTTTCAGAGCTTAGGTCACAGCAGGCAGAGTGCCATGGCCAGGTCACGCGCCCAGTCTCAGTCGGCGGAAGCATTTTATTTTGACTACCGCACTTCAACTTCAGCTTCAGTCTTCTACCTCTCCTTCGTCAGAAATTTTGCTCGAGATTTGCCATTGCTCGATTTGCAAACTATTCATCGAAACGATTATCTCTGTCGTATGTCTTTTCGTCGTACGTCTGCAATTATTTTGGAAGTCTCAGTTCATTCACGATGCTACAGCTGAGAGATGACTCCACAGTCTTCCTTAGTAGCTACTGTAAGGGTTTCCAAGCCTCTTTCGCCCATGTCTTTAAAGACTTACTCGAGTCAGTTCTCGAATCTCTGTTTGCACCATGTGATCATCCAACTCATTGACGATGTGAATTAGCTCCGCACCGAAGGCTGGGCAACAAGCTCCTCTTGCATATCCCGAACGAGATATATCTCATCATATTCGATCATCTCGTCCCTCTCGAGACTTGCGCGACTGCCACGTATCTGAAAACGCTGTCCAACCTCATCCAAGTCTGTCGCTTCTTCCGCTCAGTATGCCTCCCACGCCGCATTTGTTGCCTTAGCTGCCGAGGCTCGCAGAAGAACCACGTCGATTTCTGTCGTGCCATGACCGAACCACCATTTATCGCTAAGAAGCTCCTCGAACACGTCCGAAATTTGACCTTCTATGACTGGATGCCGCGTTCTGAAGAGTCTGCGTGGGTGAATCAAGCTATATTGAAGAAGTACGCGACGGTACTCGGCGACTTTATCAGAGTGCGGTCTCTCCAGCTTGACCGAGTCACCATCAACAAGGTGTTCTTCCGCGAGGTTGTCAATATGTTTAGCTTGCGCGACGTGGTCATCACGAATTGTACCTTCGAGGCCTATGATTCAGAGAAGGATGCACCATTTAGGAAGAAACCCATCGTGCCCTGGACGAGCATTGTCTTTGACAGTAACTCAAATTACGAGCCGTACCTCCCTACCCTGGCTAAACTGACCGCCTCTCGCCATCTTATGAGTTTCACTACGAGACATTGGGATGTTGCACAAGCCGTACTCTCCTTGCCCGTCGATTTTCAACTGACACACCTCAGCATCCCTTTCGGCTCTCCCGATACCACCTTTCTGCGCACGCTCCTCTCGCGCACGCCCGCGATTCAGAAACTCTGTTTTCCTACGTCTATCGACCTACACGACTTCAGATCCGTCCCAAAGCTCAACCTCCCACCCAACGCCCTCCCGAACCTGTACTATCTCCAGTGCCCCTCATATTACGTTGGAGAACTCGTGACTGGCCGTCCCGTCAGCATCGTCGACGTGTCCGCGTTCGTTGGGTTTGAGGATCCTGAAACGCCATTGTTTGACCAGGACCGCGTTCCAACAGTTGATGTGATCTCAACGCTCGCTCGCTCAACTGCCACCGTCCGCTTCCTTGCCACCTCGGCCGATATGTTTGCTTGCTTTGACTATAAAGCGGTGTTCGAACCTATCGCCCAGCTCGACGAGCTCCTGCTGTACATCTGGTGGGATGTTAGCATCGAAGTGAGTTTTCTCATATGGTGATATTGAAGATCTTGACTTCGCTAACGCTTTCCATTGCGATGATTCGATGGTGTTTTGTTCTTTTGTGTGCGCAGACCTTGAAAGATTACCTGATTCACGACAGCGAGCCCGTGCATCACACGGTACGCACGGTGAGCATTTGCTTCAGGACATTAGCACCAAAAGAGCCCTATTCGCTCTTCGCTACCTCATACAACCTCGTCCTCGAGCGACGCCTGATCCGCAAGTTCTTCGCCGAGGCATTTCCGAATGCTATGACCATCTCATTCCGCAAGCAAATTGAGTGGCGCAGGATCGGTCGCTCGTGGATGCCTGTCGTCGTACTACCCGAGTTCGTGAAGCAGAGCCTAGTGAGTATGTCGAAGGAGGATACGATTCCTCTGGTGAGAGATTATGTTGGGTGTCTCGAGGGCCTATTTGAGAAAGAAGAACTCACGCGTGACCTCCGTATTCTCCTTGGTAATGTGATAGTCCTTGAGGATGATCATGAGGAGCACATCAACATTGTTTAGCACTGCCCCGCCATTCTTTTAGCTCTTTTTGGTCGTTGAATCTGATATTCGAGTTGTGTATTTCATACCTTGTTATTCATCAGGATCTCATACGTGTTCTGTTGGCTCAAAGGTTATTTTTAAACATATCTGCTGCACGGAGGACACTGAACCGGTGCATCAATGCGGCCGAGCTGAGCTGTGAGCAAATTGTAATGAGCTGCTGGCCCTGCTCTCAAGCCTTCCAAAAAGTGACCTAGCATTAACCGATCATAAACTAGTTAAAGCTGGACAATGAGCACGGTGTGGAGATCCATAACATTATTTGCGATACCGCGCGCGGGGCACGCATAATTAGGTCTGCAAATTTGGGTTCATGACTTTCAGACAGTATACCAAGAAGCAAAACTACCTGGACGAGCACACACATGTCGAAGTCGTTTTTTTTCCAAGTCAGTTGACAAGACTTCCGGCAAAAGTTTAAGATGAGGGCTTACGAGAACTTTTCTTTTGAGGTTGAGTATCACACTACAGATCTAAGTCAGTGGAAAGGACATCGAGACATGTGAGAGGGTAGCGTACGACTGCGAAGGAGGAGTATGGGCATGATGGCCCCTTTAGATACGAATGTGTATCCAATAAGGATGAATTCGTCTGCCGGGATAACACAAGTCTGATGAAGGAATAAATTAGTCGCTGCTGTGCATAAATCAATGGCCGACGTACCGCCAGAAACGCACGAGTATGCTTCGCGATCGCTTTCATCAACCACTGTAAATCTATTGACCCTTTCCCTTTAGCAAGTACAGTGCTGATTTGTTTATCATACGCCCTTGGACATCCAGAAGGCTATAGATGAGAGGTTCTATTAAGTCAACAGGGTACAGTGGAAGAAGAGAACATAGGCAACATACGCGGATTTTCAATCGCACGGTCTGTCGATTTCCCAGTGGCGAGTCGCGGTTTGAACCTAAGGCCAACCCCAACCCCCGCACCGCACACCCAAGAGGCACGCCCACGAGTCCGTCGTCACATCTGAAGAAGGTTGGGGATGGAAGCGGATTTCTAGAGCGTTCTTGAGCCTCTCGCTCTGTACCTTTATAGGGAACAGGTAGCGTTTGGATAAGAATACGGCCGGGAGAAGTTGCTGGCGTTCCTGAGATGATTCCTGGGTCTGATGGATGCTTGAACAAGAGTTGCTTTGCGTTTGCTTCGCCAAACATACGTTCCAAATATCTTCCAGGTTGGCTATGATATTTGAGCTTGAATGGCACCGTATCAGATGTCTAAGGTCAATATTTAGTAGACCAAAACGATACCTGGTAGCAAGACATTCACCAATGTTTCAGAGACAAAGTCCGTCTTAGAAGTGTCCTTTCGAGTATGGAGACCTGATATGAATACATTCTCAGCCCTTCGACACAGGCATCAACATGAATCGAGCTCACTGTCGGAGACTACAAGCGGATGTTGACTGGCTTGATAAGTCACACTTGAGACGAGTCAGCATGTGTACACGAGCACGATGAACCCTGTTACCTCGATCCAGGCGACTGAGGGCCAATGTGATTACCGTGGTAGGCCTGAGCATGTAAAGTTATCGGCCCTTGAAGTGAGTTCCATTCTAGATCTGACAGATAATATAAGCGCCTAAGAAACAACTATGCAAAGTTCAAGCGACAGACTCTCATGGCCCCAGGGACTGTTCCCATCAATTGCACTGGCAAAACCATCTGCACAGAATGAGCTTATAAAACTCGCGAAATGATTCGTGTCTTAGAACATACCATTCATAGTATCAATGGGAGGAGCAATCCAGAAGGAAGAGCGCTGGAACGAGGGATGCGAAGCGCTCTGGTCTAAGTCAAAATCCCAGTCAGAATCGACGTTCGACAAGACGTCAAACATAGCGAGGTGTGGACAAGCTGTCGCAGAGGTGACGGTATGAATTTCCACCGCGAAAGCAAATTGACGCACAGAATATATCCACACGGAAGCTATATAGTTTCAGCCATAGGCAGAGGGAGCTGTAGATTTCGAATGCCAATCAAACGGATTCTGAGCTCCTTACACAAGCTTGTAGGCGCATGACTTCCTGTAGCCATCTCGTCCAACTCCAGACTGTTACAGACGATGGCCCAGGATGAACGAGAATGTTCTGGCTCCTTCGCAAACTTCTGCACGTGAACACAGATGACGCATCCAAGCGTAAACTGATCCAAGATCAGATCAGCCATAGCCAGGTAACGCTCAAAGACAGCTGTTCTTGTAGGGATGAGTCACGCTATAAGTCCATATATGCAGCAAGGAGGGCTAGACATAAGCGAGCAAATGGCGAGAGGAGCTTTCTTCTGTGATGTGATAAAACTAGAACATCTGCCCGAGCGCTCACAACCTGGATGTTGACTTCTTCGGGTTAGACAATAATTGTTGTGTCCATTACGGTGTCCTTCCTGGCTGCATTGATGTGCTTTGACAGCGAAGAACGACACTCTTCTGATGTCGTCACGAGACTAGAACTTGGTTGATCAATCCAGGAGAGAGGGAGAACACGCAAATATGCATTACCATTATTTTCCACTTCCATGCGTTGATGTAGACAGCGATAAAGACAAAACGGTCAAACTGCGAGCTAAAAATCTCAGTCGGAGTATCGCAGTAAGAGGAGGACGGTCTATCAAGTAACACATACAGCTGTGTCTAAGGACTCGCTGGTGACTGGCATAGACGTCCCGAGCTTGAAACAAGGAATAATCCATGACGTAGATGGACCTACATTACACCTGATCTCCATTGCCTGTGAATTTGCCCCATGAGAGATGCTCAAGTGTCTGAGACATATCGGCGGAGTGGTGCCTGTTGAGCGCTTCCGGTCGTTCTGGAAGATAAGCCTCAACATCCGATGACGGAGATGGAGTCTGCTCCAACATCCCCAGCATCGTCTTCCAGTCATAGATGAGGCAAAGAATATAGGGTTCAGACGAGGAACGCCCGTGTCACCAGGATGTCCAAATGGCGCCATAACATCGACCCAGGGGAATCGATGTTTATATGGAGAAGAGCGAGCGAATTCCTGGGTTTTCTTTTTATGGAGTCAAACCTCCTGAGAGGATTTTGAGGTCGAAGGTAAGATTGTTTACTGATCAGTGCAGGAAGAACATACGGTTCTTTGGTCGAAGTTCATGGCGGTCACCTGACGAGTTTGGGCATATTCGGGCAAAGACAAGCGGCCTCACACAGTCCTCACACCGGCCTCCGACTCACGAGCCAAAGATGTCATCAAATTTCACTCTCGACTTGTGCACTGTTGTCCAAACTATTCTAAACCACGCATGAAGAACTTGCCTGTCTCGTATACAGCGTAAAAGGTTGAAGAGGATGGATTTTCTGGATTGCTATGCCTGCTACCCCGTCTTTTTGCTATGGACTCTGACCATCGGCCACCCTCGACGTGGGATACTATTGAATGCTATATATCTTCTGCATATATGTCACCGTCAAAGAGATTGTCGCACAATTGCGTACGTGTCATGTTTATCACCGCCTTCGCACTAACTTATCATGACTAGACTCCCTTCACCTCTGATACTGCTGTACTCCCGAGGCAACAGATTGTCGACCTATGTTATATTCGCTCTGGTCAACACCTCCGTCGTTTATTTAAGCACTGGTTTTCAACCTCGTGCAATTATGAGCTTGTCTGAGCTCTCCTCCTCTTCCAGACAATCTCGTTCATGTATAGACAATCGTGCGACAAGCATATACGCCATGCAGGTATGCAACTCTTCGGCCTCCGGTCTCCAGTTCATTGATCATTTTGTGGCCATTGACCTATGGTCTGCAGTCATAGAATCAGCCTTCAACGCCACGCCGATGGTTTGTAGCTAAATTGTTACCCCAACGACCAGAACAGATATATAGCGTCGCCGACGACCTTACTGATCATCTTTCATGGAACTCCCCATCAAGTTCAGGGTAGCACTCGGCCTATGGACAAAAAATGCAAGGTCTCTACTGTCCCTAATATAAAATCCCTACTAACATATTGCATCCAATAGCTGACGAAACCGTGTTTCTCTGTTTGATACTACGCGACTCCAACACTGTGGCAAGTCCGTCCGAGCCCGTGTCAGCCCGTCTTGATTGTCCCTTTCGATACCCTCGTTCGCAGTATCATCCGCTTCTCCGGTATCCGTGCCCGCATGTCCTCCAGAATGATCATCGTCCGCCTAAACGTGACGCGCCGGATCTTCTTCCGCCCAGTCTCTCGCTCCTGCCCTACTATGTCTGCTTTGTCATCTGAACCGCAACGCTGCTGTCGAGACCAGGGGACGGAAACTCTTTCGGTACGGGCGCTGAGGGAACGTCTCGCTGCTCAGCGATGCTCTCGAGCTCGAGAAGCGTGCGTCCCTCTTTCCAGCGCTCGGAGCTCTCGTGCGCGCGCACGATCTCCATACCGAGATATGAGTCGCACGTTTGGCAGGTAAGCGTTCGAACGGTGTATGCGCCGCTCGCCATCAGCTGAATTGCGGGCGCGGAGAGACGCGTCGTCGTGGAAGAGCTAGCATGTCGTTTGCCGTTTAGACTTGGAAAACCGTAAGATGGTGGTAGAGGGTGAGACTCACACTTCGCGGTATAGAGCGGCTTTGCCAAGGAACCCTCGGTACGCCTGTGGCACAACCACTATCAGTTTTTCCTCTTCTTCTTACATGAATAACGCCATGAGATTGGAGGATGACCAGGACGTACGCAGGATAGCAGGTACCGCGACGAGGTGATATAAGTGTCGCATTTCTTACATGCCAGCGCGCGTCCAGCGCCCATCGCTATAGGCGTTGTTGGGAACCCGTGCATCATGCTGATATTACACTATATTACAGTGAGAGGAGGGGGCAAAGGAGCGATGCGTGCGCAGCTGCCGCAGCTCAACAACGAGTGAATGAAGTAGCAAGGGGATGGGGGCTTCCTCCACGGAGGGCAGTGTGTCCCCGATTCCCAGAGCCTTTATAGCTATGATGAATAGTGGTCAAAATGGCTCGCAGGCTGTCAGATCACGCCGGCCGCGAGCCGCACCTGATTCTGCGACTGCATCTGGCGACTGAATCTCATAGACAGCGAATCTGGATACTCCGCTGCTATTTACTCCGTCACGTTACTATCTCGACCATGGCAGACGGTCGGCAGCACTCGCCGGCAGTGGCGGGCTAGCGTCGGAATGCAGACGTACCCGGCCCCAAGGGACATGATATGTAGATGGTAGTTGTGTTGTTCATTCTACAGCACCTCTGCTCGGAAGCTGCGCGTATCGGTAGGAGAGAATAGATTGATGGTCATTGACAAGCTGCAGCGCCAGGTGTTGGCTGTAAATCAGTTGAACACAGCAATTTCTGGATGGGATATTTAACCTCCGCAACAGTACTCGGGAGTTGATAACTCCGTGTCAAGCCAGTTTGACTTCGCTGGGACAAATATTGGAGCTCCATCATCCACAATGTCTTGAGATCGACTACGTAATAATATACTTTCTCAGTTAGATATCAACGCCCCTATTAAACAGGCGAGTGCGATATTGTCCATCGGTTTTTGTGGTCGTGGAAAATACCGTGAGAAACCTTTGAGCTATGCGAGAGGCAACAATGATTTGACTGACGCTGACCGCTCTTGAAACCACCACAGGCTACAGCGCTGTCGTAGTCGCCGAGCTCTGCATCATTTCTCACTGGAGGCATGCAGTACACAGTCTATTATGAAACAGCTAGGGCACTGGCAGGTGAGTCACATTAGCGCAGGTTATTTAAAAGTGATGTGGATGTATGACGAATGGCATCCGACAATGGACATGTACGTCGTTGATCACGTATGGCAGACATCCGGGGGCACTACATCGCTTTAATACAGGTACGTTGATAGTGCTATTAATTCTTACGATTACATGGACAACTACTCTGCCGGACGGGAGTTTTTTCTTGAATGTCAGGCTGTATATGTGATGTCCGATTAGACAAACCACACATCGCATCATGATTTCTGGAGCGATATCTTCACACATCTGTCGAAAGTATTCCGCTATGGCTTAGGTTCTTGATGCGTTGATGTGATTTGCCAAGTCAACGATGCATCCCGTTAGCTATAGGCAGCCACTTTTTCCTCATGCCCATCACATAGACGATACCGAGCCCATCCGCACGGGCTCCAATTGTCTCGTTCGACTGTAGTAGCAAAAGACGTGGGAATATGTGGTGAGTTTCATGGCACCAAGAGTAGGCATACCAGGAGTATCTTGCACCTTTAGCACAGAATTGCAGTTCTCGATAATCCGAGGAATGCCGTCCGCAACGAGGATGGCGAAAGCAAGGGCGAGGAAGAACGGTATATGAAACTAAATCCGGAGCCTGCAGATTGAGAGGATGAAGCGAAATAGCAATTGCGATCTCGAATCATCTAGGTAAAGCATCTTGTATTCTACAGAAGGAGACCATGAATACCCGAATACGTGGCATCCCATCTTGAATTCACCTATTCCTCAAGTGATGTGATAATCGAGGTGGTGCCAGGCAT
The DNA here is from genome assembly GCA_039111635.1 of Heterobasidion occidentale. Lineage (NCBI taxonomy): Eukaryota > Fungi > Basidiomycota > Agaricomycetes > Russulales > Bondarzewiaceae > Heterobasidion > Heterobasidion occidentale. The sequence goes on along the minus strand of JBCAQO010000013.1, from coordinate 113,765 downwards.
CGACGACTGTCCTTTAAGATTCTATTTGGCTTACTCCAGGTGACAGGGCTCAGTTGCGTTCGCTGCTTGAGGTGCGGGGGAGGTTCGTCGGTGTTCGTCTGTGTCAAGCGTAACAAAAACAAGGTGTGAACTGACGAACTTTCGGACTTTCTGGAGTAATTGAAAGTAGCTCCAAAGAGAGTACAGGATAATTCCTGGCGCTACAGAATCCATTCTTCTCCTTTTTTGTCATGGGCGTTTTGTGTGCAAAAGAAACTTAGAGCTTAAAGCTTAAATACTAGACCACAGTTTTTGAGCGAAATCAGGACGCATCCATTTCCGGAAAACCCCAACCTTAGCACGGTAGGGGTAATTAACCGGTGTCCAGAAGCATTCAAATGTAGCACTAAACTCTGCACTTGCTTCTTGAGACCTTCCACCATGATATCGCCATTGGCGATAGCCTGCATCTTGTCTTTTCTCTCCTCATTTTTTGTAAATGGCACCTGCCGCCCAAACGCGCAGCAAGTTCTTCAAAAGGAAAGCGATGCCCAAGAAGGACCGTTCGTGCGGCGATTCACGGTAGACTCTATTCGGGAAGCGGAGGAGCTTTTGAGATGGGCCCAAGTGAGCAGTTTGTTCGAATGAATCGAGATGATTGAGTTACCACAAAATCCAGGAAAAAGATTGGGATGTATGGCAAGCGTCCGACACACACGTCGATGTCTACTTCCCGCAGAGGAGTCACTCCACCCACCCATCTCTGCACACGTACACCGATAGTCCTATAGAGCCGTATAACTCTTTGCCATTGAGCGAAAACTCAATGTACGCAAAGGGACGTTTGCCTCAAGACTGGAATCTACCCTCACTATCCAATTCAACCTATCACGCGTCCTACCACACACTTGACGATATATACAGCTTCCTTCGCGATCTCGCAGCGGTATATCCAGACAAAGTCAAGATAGTCCCCTTAGGTCGCACAGGGGAGAGTAGAGAGCTGTATGCACTTGAGATTGGGTCGTCGAACACCAAGTCACACGACCCGAATGGCGAGACGGTTATATCTAGCACCAATGAGAAGCTAAGCTTCCTTATCACTGGCACACAACATGCGCGAGAGGTGGGTCGCATGTTGGCAGTCAACCAACACACAGAGGATGCTCATGCACGGCCCTCGACAGTGGGTCGCATCTGCTGCTGCTCTATACCTTGCCCACGCGCTAGCGGCCAACGCGTCGGAGCCGAACTCATTGACACATCTACTCGACGACTACGTGCGTGCGTGATGAACCCCATTTCGATACAATCACAAACTTGTCGCTATCACTAGAACTTCTATATCATCGCCGTTCCCAATCCAGACGGATATGTATACACCTGGGAACATGACCGTTTTTGGTGCGCGCGCCTCTGTTCATGTGGTCTGGCTTTCTATTCATGGTTGCGGCACATAGGTACAAGAATCGGCTCTATCTTGGTCCACACGCGCAGTGCGTCGGACTCGACATGAACAGGTGCGTACATTTATTGCTGATTTGTTTCGGTCTCCTGACTTTCCATGCAGAAACTGGGTATGCTCGACTCCTTATTCAAAATATCCCCCCTGACTCTCTTACAGGGCTACAAATTCAAAAGCGGGTCTGTGAAAGTGGCACCTAGCAGTGCAAAGCCACAAGACTCGTGCTCGCACTGGTATCCAGGCCACAGGCCGTTCCAGGCGCCCGAGGTGAACAATATTGCTCTCTACATCGAGAGCCTGCCCACGTTTGATGCGTTCGTGGACTTACGTAGCTACGGTCAGATGCGTGAGTCCGTCGTTCAATGCCACGTTTACTTATGGCTGACCTTGCACGGGATCATATTGTAGTATCTGCGCCGTACTCGTACTCGTGCAAGAAGAGCCCGAAAGATGCTGAGGACCAGCTGGAGGCTGCATCCGGCGCTGCATACGCTGTACGGAAATCCCATGGGACTGCTTTCACCGTACGTACATTTTTTCACCTGATGATCATATTTTGACGCATCATCTCGCAGACTGGAACACTGTGTTCGACTTTGTACAGGTACAGTGGATCCTTTGTACCGCAAGGTATCTTGCCATGCTCATATGATGATGCAGAGCGCCCGGGAACATCGTAGACTGGATGTACGCTACGATGGGCGTTAAGTATTCGTACGCAGCACACTTGCGTGACACGGGCACCGTGAGTCAGGCTTAGTTCTTGATCCCAGCATCGGACCCGCTAAAAACACTGCACACAGTATGGATTTGCGCTGCCGCCGCAGTGGATCCGCCCAGTCGGAGAGGAGACGGCGAAGATAATTGAGTACTTAGCTCGTTTTATCGCGAAGAAGCAGAAAAAGGCTATCTGAAGGGTGGCAGTCGAACGAAAGGTATCCACGCTGATCACCTATTGCTTTGGTTGATCTGGGATAAGATTTCTGGTGATAGATTTATGTATATATGAGACGTAGGTCTTTTGCTGATGCTGGCTCTGTATCCAAATACCATGATATCTTTAGCTCTCTCTGTGTATCCTGTGGTGACCTGCCGATGTTTGCGCGGTCTTTGATTGCCTTGTTAGGCTTGAAATCCCATCTCATTGAGCACGAGGTCGTCGTTATGTCCTGACAAACTCAATCTATTGAGTGTCCAGACCCACAAAGAATGCTAGAGCCCCCGGCAGGTCGCCGCATAGCAAATTCCGCAGGCTCATGCCCGCAGCCGCTGAACACCGATCATCATTCACCGAGTGCACTAGGAAGCCGAAATTTAAAGTCAAAATCAAGTAAGTCAGAGTCAGCGTACAAAGTGGGGGGCAGAGACCTCAGGATGACCGCACAGGGGATGGTGCATCATAATGATAAAAATCACTGCGGCCCTGGGGCGCGCTGACGACATTAATGCGTAGACAGATCATCTTCGACGGTGAGCGTCTATTAAAAGGGCGCGAGGGTGTCAAAGTTCGGATAAAGTTCGTCCTACCATATTGAAGAAAGGAAGCAACGCACCCTGGAAATGACAAACCTTGCTGCGCGGTTCTCAAGGCTTGAAGGTCTCAGACTGTCCAATGCCCCCATAAGTACTGATGACGATCATCCCACCAGGGCCGCACACATATTTCGAGCCGGTTGAAGAGAGGCTTTAGCCTGTGATACGGGGGTGTGAAGGACTTTGCAGCGCCAGAGACAGGATGAAGACGAAGTCAAGATATTTTCACTGCAATGCAGGGCTTCTAGAAGTAAGAGGTCGACGGAGATTTGGAGAAGGCAGACTGGAGGATCTATTTATGAGCAAACGGCACACGGCTCAAGACTATAGAGCCACAGTGGAATGCGCAGCGTCAAGGCAACCTAGGTTGACGCCATATGGTCAGATGGAGCTCGCAGATCAATAGGTGCGAAGAGGCGTTCTGATAACTGCATAGGGCACGAAGTACTTTGGTCAGCGCGCTGGAACTTTCAGTAGACTGGGACCACGATTCAACAAAGCACCGCCAAATGATCAAACCTTAAGGATATGTTCAATCTACGCCTCTACTTGAGTGCAGGTGTGGAATGGTTGCCATTGTTACCAATTCATTGACGGCTTCAATCAGAGGTCGGGCTTGTGGTGGGATGACGAGTGCCAAAACCGCTTTGATCCAACGTGAAGAAACGGAAGATGCCGGGAAGTCCTTTGACTCTTCACCAACCACGGTGGTCTGCCTTCTGTCTTCGTCTTCAGAATGCTCTCTGGGGTTAACAGGGTTGAACGCCCCTGATCCGCATTTTTCTGCACATAATGCCGCAAGCGCTACTAAATAGGGAATCTAGGCTTATGCACTCTTTGGGTGTTCGGTGATTTGGGGCCCAGAGACGAACAAGCTCCGGCGTTCAGGCATGTTCCATGTATGTCGCAGACGAGATTTCATTTAAAAAGACTCAGGCGCTAGGAATGCACTCTGCCCTAGATATATACCTCTTTGGTCGTCGACATTGGTTCAGGCTGGCGTGTTCACTCTCATTTTTGTCCCTTCGTCACTCCTTTCCTTTCCAGCCAGCTGTTGGTTGCCTTGTACCGACATTATCCATGGCTGTAAATTTGTATAGATCACCCACACTGGCTGCGTCAGCCATCAACCTTCGTCTTGTACCCCACCTCACTGTGCTTGCACAGGATGAGGGGGATGGCGTTCGCGACTTCCTGGCAGGCAGCGGCATCACCGCTCACTGCCCGTTGGCGTGTAGGAATTGCGATGCATACATCACTTCGTCACAATTTTTGCTCTCTCGAGTACGTTCCATTTGTCTATCCGACATATCTCAACGCGAACGCGCTGGATCTGACGTCACTTTACTTTGGTCGTTACTTGACTAGGACTATCGCGGCTTCTGTGGTAAAGCCGCTCTGTTTCGTGAAGTGTAAGTGCCTCCGCACTACCACCGCTCTCACCTGCCAGTGGCGCACTCCGACTTATGATTAAATCGCTACTTATGCATGACTTCTAACAGCGCGTCAGCCAGCACCCACCTTGCGCCGCCAAGCATTCAGCTGATGGCGAGCGGCGCGTACACGATCCGACTCTTATCATGCCAACGCTGCAGAGCGTACTTAGGCTGGGAGATTGTGCGAGCCCACGAGGAGACGGAGCGCTGGAAAGAGGGTCGCGCGCTGCTGGAACTCGAGTGCCTCCGCCAGTCAGGCAGTTCGGATGAAGGGTCTGTGAGCGACGCGGTGGGTACGTGGAGGGAACACGGGGTGGAAATCAGGGTGCGCCGCGGTGCTGCGCTCAGAGACTGGATGGTACATGGTATTGAATCTTGAGCGAAAAGCGCCATCCAGTTGTTGTACGATAGATAGGTTTTTTAACCCCCCACAGAACAAGTCGTGAGCGCTAGTAAGTGATTTGTTGAGAACTGATTTCAATGCTGTTGACAATGTGTTCAGTGCTACAGCTCCTTTTTACGCGTATGCTGCTGGCAGTTGCGATATAAAAATGTATACGGTCTGGACGTGTACACATTTCCTCCCCGATATCCCGGAACAATGAACAGGCCTCAGTTCTGACTATAGTGCACCTCCTCCGTAACGACCATAGCCCTAAAATCGCTGACCACTGTATAAGCTTCCACCATCAATCGGAACCCTCAACGAGCACATATACATCGACATCAATATTGTGCACAGACACATCAGGTCAGCAGTCCAGATATCAGAGCAAAAAGGATGAAATAGAAGACGGCGAGACGTCAGAGTTCCTTTCGAGGACGGAGTCATTATGGGACCCCTGTTTAGTCGTGAGTCTAGGTAAAATGAGAAGCTGTCAGGCTGATCTATGTCGTTTCTTCCGTAGGGAACCAGTAAATAAGAGGTGGTCATCATCGCCCCGACACGTTTTCTTCGGGGTCGTTGTGGACAGACAAGCCGATCTGGTCTCCTTGACTAGTATTTCTTTGAGTGTGGTGTAGCTTTCCAGTTCTTCATCCTTGGCGTTCATCGACGATGACAGGCTTTGACAGCTCCTATAAGCTCAATATCGGGACCTACATGCGAGGGCTCATGCTTGGGTGTCAAAAATGACGCAGTTTTCGACGTATCTGATCGTCGAGGTAAATTATACTCCACTACACCGTGCTCCTGCACTCAACTGACGACTCCACAAAATTCATGCTTCACGAAGGCACTGTGCACACGTGCTGGGAACTTATTGCTAAATCGAATTGGTGTCCTTCGCGTTTTCTTTCGACGTTCATTTTGCCAACGAGAAGGACAAGACTCCGATAAATTCTAGTCTTCTCGTGCAACTACTCGTGATATTTGTCTCCCTTGTCGTCAGATTCAAAGCTGCAAACGACATCGTCGCCTAATCCTCCCAACACACCATTTCCAGCGTCCTCCCACCCCTCGTTCCTCCACGGGGCCCCACCTTTTTATGTTGGCTGTGCACGCGCCTGTATGCGACGCTATTCCAGTCTGCATCCATGAAAGAACTCGCGTCCAGTGACATGCGGAACATGCGGCGGAGCCTGTCGGGCGCCGCCGTCGCCAGGACGAACGTGCGCTATAAATGTTGTTGTGCCCAGCGGCACGTTCGTCCAGGTTCGGTCCCTCCCAATTGGGCTCGCTGCCAGTACTTGTTCTGCCTCATGACCCCAGCCCGTTCTTCCGACCTCTTCCTGCCATCCTGGACTACTGTCGGTGAGAACCTGGCTGATTTGCAAGAATGTCTTGACGCAGATGCTTCTGATGCGGTTCTGATCTCATACATGCATATGTCACAGCTTGAATTCATCGTCGGTCAGTGTCCCTTTCGCATATTATTCATTCCTAGCCGAGAGAAGGACGTGCGGGTAGTATAAAAGCACCACACCCGTGCTTGGCTCTTTGCTTGCTCCTCTCGTCATGTTTCGACAACTCGGCAGGTCGTTAGTATTGGCCCTCTGCTTCCACAGCAACTTGCGATTCTCTACCGCTCGTGGCATACAACTCCCGAACTCGTACTTGAGTCTGCAGTCGGATCAGCCAGACCCTTCGCTCGCTGTATCTGTTGAACTGAACGGGAGAACGTATGTGAACAAGGTCAGTCGTTTTTGACGTGCAATGACACTGCCGAACAATCTCCCGGGTTACCTTTGCCACTCATAAAGTTTCTCGGCGCATGTCTGGCTCACGTTTTGTTTCCTATGCATCTTTAGGGCCTCGTCGCATTCGGGCTCATACCCTCGAACGCTACAGAATCCACAGGTAAATATCTGGCTCATTTCCTACACACAGCCTGGTTGCCTCGGTTCCATAATCAGAAACTTAATTAGTTGATATTGATGTAGGAGATACGATTGGTGGGATCGGTAGTGCAATTGCGTTGGCGGAGTTTGTGCGGCTGGGGAACGGCTCCTACAGCGGAACGCTGGTCGTGCAGCCTGATCGCGGATTTAACGTGTCAGTCCTATGTTCACGTTCGTCTTCATTATACAAGTTTACCTAGCCGTCTTCCCCCGTGTCTCCACTTACCTCCATCTGTGGACGCCTTACACTCCACCGCCCGCAGCGACGGCACAATTGACTACCAAGGGCGCCAGCACCGCATTTCTTTCACCCTCATACCCTACTATTCTTCCACTTCGCTCTCCTTCTCTGCTGCCCAGCGTACGCTGGCCTTATCCTACCGCGATACTCTCCTGTACGTCGAGAGGGAGGACAAGACGACCACTGGGCTCGACGCGCTTGGAGTGCGTGCCGCACAAACTGGGTTTCCGGAAGCGGCGGATGCAGATCCGGTGGTGCCCACCGCCGGGAGCGGGGGCGGGGATCCGGATCGACTGAGTCTTGATTTGGAGGGGTTGGTACTCAACGGGGACGGCTCGTGAGTCGCATTTCATCTTCTGTCTACCTCTTCGATTCTTCGAGAACAGCGGGCGAGGCTTGGAATGGTGCGGGATGAATCACTGACATGGCTTTGTCTTTGAATGTTTCGTTGATCGTTCGCGCATGTGGTGTAGTTTCTGGGTGAGCGACGAGTACGGGCCTTACATCTACAGATTCGATGCCCAAGGCGGGTTGCTGCAGACTATTCAGCCACCCGACGCGATTGTCCCCCTCGTCGACGGCGAGCTGAATTTTACATCTGCGGACGACCCAGATACAGGACGCGCAGGTAACCAGGGTGAGAGAGATCTCTTCATCTCATTTTGCCAATGTAGTCCGAAATCATGATTGTGCCGGAACGCTGACATCCATCATTCTTCGCATCTACGCTCATATAGGCTTTGAGGGCCTGACAACCGACAGCGACGGAACGACGCTCTACGCCCTGCTCCAGTCCGCGACGATCCAAGACGGCGGGAACAAGAAAAAGAACGCGCGCCATGCGCGCCTGCTTGCGTACAACATATCGGACCAGTCGCAGTTCCGCCCGAGCTTGGTGGGGGAGTGGGTGGTGCCGCTTCCTTTGGACGCGGACAGCAAGACGCTGGGGGCGAGCGAGCTGCATTTTGTGAGCCCTGGTGTGTTTTTGGTGCTTGCAAGGGATGGGGGCGGGCATGGAGGGGACGAGACGTTGTCGGCGTATAAGTGCGTGCTTTACTTTGCGTCCGAGTTTCATTTCCATTTCCAATATCATTTAGAGGTTTGGATGATCGCTGGGTTTTCCATCTTTTTTCTTTTCTTTTTCATCTGCTTGCTTTTTTGATTTTTGATTTGAGGTGATAAGTGTGGGCAAGTAAAATAAGAGGATATGGCATGGACCTGGGTATATGGCGTCATGGAGTACGCACGGGCTATTGCGCATGCCGCTGTCACTGTCATGCGGTCCCTGCGCTTCTTCCTCCCAGTCCACTTGTCTTGGCTCCATCTCGTCTTGTGGCGCTGCCTTGTCCCACCCGGCCTCATGTTCTTTGTTTTGTTTCGAGATTACCTTTACCCCGTCCCCTGACTAATCCGCTTTCTTCACCATCTTCCCTTGCCTCGGTGATCACAGACAAGCCGACCTCATTGACATTTCGGGCGCCACCGACATCCATGGCACCAAGTTTGATGACCCCGCCAACCCCGTTTCGCACAAGGGCAAGCTTGACAGCGCCGTCGTGCCCGCAAATTATGTGGGGTTCGTGAGTCTCATCAACGCGACGCAGCTGGCACGATTTGGGCTCCATAATGGTAAGTGATTCTGCGTGTAGCATATTGCGCGCACGACTCCATTGACTGACGTGTTTCACGTCGATGCAGGTGACCCCGCGGACCAGACGCTCATCGACGCGAAATGGGAGTCGCTCGCGCTCGCGCCCGTTGGGGACCCACAATACCCGGACGACTATTTCTTGTTCACTGCCGTAAGTTCATCGCCGCTTCCTTCATCATCGCGCTGTGTAGATTCCCGTCGACCTCGTGTCCTTTGTTCTGCGTTCCGTGCTCCGTTTTACTTTCTGATATCCCCATGGAGGTGGACATGGGTTCTGCGTATCGTCCGACCTTAGTTTCGGTCTGTGCCTGTTAAGTTCTCATTATCGTTTTGCTCCCTCTATCTGTCTTCCTTTCGCTTCCTTACCGCTTGCCGCATCCTTCTCACCTGCTCTATCGTTCATTCAACTGACTACTCTTTCGGAACCTTCCCGATGTCACTGTCGCACAGGCCGACAACGACTTCATCAGTACGCACGGTATCGCGCTCGGCGTGCCCTTTGACGCGGGGCTCGATAACGATAACCAGATGCTCGTGTTCCGCGTAACGCTTCCCGGCGCTGTGCCTGGCGACATTGTAGCGCGCAAGCGCAAGGGGTTGTAGGAGGGTGTAGGCGCGATTATGTTATGTTGACGCAGGAGGACGAGTTGCTTACTCCAGTGTGGGGCAGATGACGCCGTTTGTGACAGGTACAAAATTGCTTCCGACGAGTGGGAGTACAGTATGTGGATACAGTAGCGCACATTGGTAGACATTGGCGCTCCGGTCCCAACTGTAGAGCTCTGCCAGGTACCGAGTGCTGTCATCGCGTCTGAACTCATTTGAAGCTTGTCGCACCTCCTTTCGAAGTTGTTGGTATCCGATTCACGGGATCTCTGAGATCCTTGCATGTGTCGAGTTTAAATTTACTTCGACGATTCGCCGGTAGAGGCTCAGGATAAGTTTTCGAGAAGACACTGAGCGCTGCAGTAGGAGCGATGATAAGTAAATGACAGAAGATCTTCTCTGTCTTGCTTGAGGTACCTGTTTGTTCCGGTGATACGGGAGCAAGTCAGACGCTATTGTTCTCAAATCTCTGCCATTTCACGAAGATCCGAGATCTCAGTGGGGTACAAGGACCCCGGAGAACTGCGAGGCAAGAAGCATCAGGATCCAGGTCATATTTTGCGAGACATTTCTGTTTCGCGCTGTAAAATATATCGTATGCGTCGTGCAAAGGGGTCTGCGATCTTGTACAGACTCGCGGAAATCGTCGCTGAGCGCAAAGGCGCCCAAGGCGCGGTCAGTCGGCCGAGGGGAGACACATAGCCCTCGAGGTACCGGCCGACGTCGTACGCACGATCGAGTCACGCCGAGTTGCAAAGGAGGATGCACGGGCATGCGGATGAGGAAATAATCGGCAGGGGCACGAGGAACGTCAAAAGCTACACTCTGCCCGCGACCACGATCTGCCCTCTGTCTTCCTCGCTGTGCCGCGAACAATGATGGAAGCACGGCGCCTCCATCGAAACGCAAGGTGAGCATCCACATGCTAGATCGGAATGACGAGCGTGGATAATAGGCGCTACGGGCGGCCGGCCCATGTCTGTTCCGCGCTCGGGGGGTGCAGGCTCGCAGTAGTCGGGCTCGGGTGCAGACGCGGCGTCGTTGGCTCCAACGACTCGAGCAGGGAGATGCCGTAGGAGTCAGTAATTCGATTGGTACGTTTTGCCGTGCTATTCTTAGCAGACCAGATACCTGCGACAGTCCTACGACCCTCTTTGCTGTACAAGGCGATAGACTGGATGTACTGGATGGGGTCGTCGGGGATCGAGTCTGGAGCTGGAGCCTGTCGTGGATGAAAATTGCAGGTGTTCGAGGTCCCGCTGCTGTCCAGCCCCGCCTGCCCGATGCGTCCCGGCGGTTGGATTGCATTGAATTGCGATCTTTTCGCAAAATTTTCGTGTTGAATGGCGGCCATCGGGGACGACGTGGGGACGTGAGACCATAGACGGATCATTGGGCTCTGCGGCGTCCCTGACGCCGAGACGATGCGGTATGGCAGGTTTACAGGCCAAGGCAAGCGGCCGCTTGCGGCGTCGAGGCCGTTATCGCAGCGGCAGAATTGGGGCTAGCCTCTGGCGCTTGCGGGGGGCATAGCAATGATGAGATTGAGATTGGCCAGTCTCGCTCTGTCGGCGCATATGCCCATTTGTGGTGCTATCAGAGGCCGAATGTTTTCAGTTGGTGTTGTGACCGGGGCTGACGGGTTGAACATGTCGCAGGGCGGGGTGATGGGTGTTTTGGGTGCATGTGGACGGGCGCTGCTCCGGGCGGGCTTGACCTTGCTCGTCTGTCCTCGGAAACCGCAGGAGGGGCGCTGCTGCTGCATGAGAAGGCGACTGAATGGAATGCGGGGCGCGTGACGAGGGTGGTTTCCCATGCGTTGTCTGCTGGTGCGTTCGTGTTCATGGAATGCACTTTCATGGACGTGATGCTGGGCGAGCCTTGGCAGTGGCCGCGATGACGATCTCAGGAGACCATTTGGACTTATTTTACGTTTTCGCGGGGCAGGAAGAAGATCGAGGAGAAAAAAAACGCGACGAAAACTGATAAGTGAATTGGGGCGATAACCCGGGACGGATGGTCGAGGCACGCGTGGACATGGACCATATGCTCCCTCCGCGGGCCCCATCAGCCTTCTCCACCGGCGAGACCTACGAGCGGTATAAAACTGTCTTCCCGTCGCTCGGCGCGCCTCTTCCTCCTGCGTCTCCCGTCCTCCCAGCGCCCTCTCCCTCCGCTCTCACAAGCTAGCCTAGGCTACAGCAGCGATCTCCGCACCCCAGCGAGCGCAGAGAGACCACACGACCATGGAGCGCCAGGAAGACGCATACTTTGCCGCGACAGGCGAGGCCGCAAAAAACTCGGGCGTCCTTGACACCGCCGTCATTGACGAGAAGCACGCGCTCTCAACGAGTGGGTCGCACGACCAGGAGAGCGAGCTCGAGGGGTACATCTACCCCACTAAGGAGGAGCTCGGAGAGCTTAGACGCGTGTCTGATACGATCAACTGGGGGACTTATAGTGCGTGATCTTACTTTCGTCTCGCTCCGCTTTGCTTTATAGCCGCATGACCTCGACCGCAATGGGGTCGGCGTAGCGGGAACATGGTTGGGCATGAGCGGAGCGAGGCCGTTCGACTGATCTCGCGAGGCTGACTTTGGGCCGTTTCTCGACAGTGATTGCGTTTGTGGAGCTTGCGGAGCGATTTTCGGTGCGTATATGCGCATACATGCATCTTATCTCCCAATCTGACGTCTTCTATTCTCCTTTAGTTTTACGGTGCGCTCTCTTTCTTCCTCTCTTCCCTTGCGATCTCTCGTGTTCAATTCGCATCTCGAGTTTAGGTAGTACTATTGTCTTCGTGAGTGTCTATATACTACGATAGAGCGGGACTGTTTCGTCGCCGACGAAATGAACAAGTGCACAGGGACTGACCACGATGTCCTCCACAGACAAATTTCATTCAGCAACCGCTCCCCCCAAATTCGCGCACAGGCGCGGGCGGAAAAGACGGCCAGTCTGGTGCCCTCGATCAGGGTCAGCGCACCTCGTTCGGTCTCACGACATTCTTCAGCTTTTGGTAAGTGCGATCTCCTGGGCAATCGGACCGCTCGTGTGCAGGGCAGGCGTTGGGGACCTCTCGTGATACAGGGAAGGACATGTAGCCGTCATCATCCATGATTGCAACATATATGCGCTCCCCTTGTGCCCGCTTGACTCTGTTCCTGCGTTCTCATCTATCAGGCTTGTCCTTATCTTGATGTTTTTGCCCACCTTAGGTGCTACGTAACTCCCCTCTACGGTGCCTACCTAGCCGACGCTAAATTTGGCCGCTTCAACACGATCTGCGGATCCGTCGTTATCGCCCTAGTCGGTCATGTTATCCTCATCGTTTCCGCACTTCCGCCTGTGCTTGAGAACTCGAAGGGCGCGCTTGCCTGCCTTGTTATCGCCATGCTCGTAATGGGTCTTGGCACGGGAGGTTTCAAGAGCAATATCTCCCCGCTTGTCGCTGAGCAGCAGAAGCTATTGAAGCCGTACATCAGGGAAACGGCCAAGGGCGAGAGGGTTATCGTGGACCCCACGATGACCACCGCTCGTATCTATATGGTCAGATTCTTCGTCTATATGCATTGTGTTCAGAGACTGACGGGATGGATCTGTTCGTAGTACTTCTACTTCTTCATCAACGTCGGTGCACTCGTCGGCCAGATCGGCATGACATACTCTGAAAAGGTGCGTACTCCTCCACTTACTGCGTCTGCATCTTCACAGGCTACAACTGATCCCGACCTTTCGTGCATCTTCAGTACGTTGGCTTCTGGCTGTCCTACACGCTGCCTACCATCGTCTTCCTTCTCTGCCCACTCGTCCTCCTTGCTGGTCGTAAACGGTACAACCGCTCCCCGCCGCAAGGCTCCGTCCTCTCCAAGGCACTCCGCCTGTGGACCTTCGCCGCACGCGGGCGATGGTCGTTCAGCCCGTACCGTACGTTCAAGAACCTGACAGCAAGCGACTTCTGGGAGAACGCGAAGCCGAGCAAGATCGAAGCATCTCAGCGCCCAGCGTGGATGACATTCGACGATCAGTGGGTCGATGAAGTTCGGAGAGGGTTCAAGGCCTGCACGGTATTCCTGTGGTACCCGCTCTGGTGTGAGTGCTCATCTGGCCGTTGGCTGGCTTAAGATGTATCTTCATGGATGCTGATTGCTGCTGGGTCTACAGGGCTCACGTACAACCAGATGGTCAACAACTTGACGTCGCAGGCTGCCACGATGGTCACGAACGGCCTCCCGAACGACGTCATCAATAACCTCGACCCCTTCGCTCTCCTCATCTTCATCCCCATCTGCGATCTCTTCGTGAGTGTTTGATCACATTCTTTGCATGCCTGAGATCACTCACTGAATATGATCACGGGTTTAGCTCTACCCCTTCCTCCGCCGCATCGGCATCAGGGTGACACCCATTCGCAGGATAGCCGCTGGATTCTTGACAGGTGCTGCAGCTATGATCTGGGCTGCTGTCGTGCAGCACTACATCTACAAGGTACATCGCAATCTGGCATGACTTTCTCGCCTCCTTCGTGCTTACCGTGTGCCCTTCCTCCCTTCAGCGCAACCCCTGCGGATACCAAGCCGCGACGTGCACAGACGCCGCCGGCAACGTGCTCACGTCGGATCTGAACGTGTGGATCCAGACTGGATCGTATGTGCTCATCGCATTCTCCGAGATTCTCGCGTCCATCACCGGGCTCGAGTACGCGTTCACGAAGGCGCCGGCGAACATGAAATCGCTCGTCATGGCTGTGTTCCTGTTCATGACCGCTATCGCCAATGCGCTCGGCGAGGCATTCACTTGTGCGTATCATCTCGCGCTCGCGCCTTCCTTTCTACACGTTGGGCCTTTCGCTGACTGTGCCTTTGGTTTTGCGATGCAGCGCTCTCGTCTGATCCCCTGCTCGTGTGGAACTACGGCACCATGGCAGTCCTTTCCGGCGTCGGCGGTGTCTTCTTCTGGTTTTCGTTCCGGCACCTCGACCAGGAAGAGGAAGCGCTCAACGACATCCAGGAGGGTCACCTGGACCGCTCAAGCCGCCCAGAAAAGGAACTGATATGAGCGCGCGGCGTTCGTGGCCCTGTGGGACTGTGTGGGACTGCGTCTCCCTCATGTGCGCTAGGGCGCAATTAGCATGTCGGGTCGGGCCCAGTTGGGTCGGTGTGTAGTTGATGTGTTATCCATGTACTGTGTCTGTTTGTTTCAATGCTCTCATATTACCCCTCTCCACGTCTCTGATTTCTTTTCTTGCTGGTCGCGCCCTACGTATACGCTACGTATACTTCCTCCCCTCTTACGATGCCACTCCGATGCCGATGATGATATCTGATGCGTTTGTTGTACGGCGCGATGTGGGCGCCACGTGGGAGCGGGCTTTGTGGAGGAACGAAGAATACACGAATTTATCATGCGAAAGCTGTCAGATAACGCGAGGTGCAAGGGGATTGCGACAATGAACGTATGAATATATGAACTCTGATGGGATACTTATGTTTTCTGTTTCTGCTGCCACAATCGACGGCGGGCCGTGGGAGTAACTAGCCCTTCCAACGTGACGTCAAATCAAGAAGCTGCAGTCAGTGTTCTGAGTTCTCATCGCAAAAACCGAACTTCTTCCCTTCGTAGCAAAATGTCGTCCTCTCGGCACCTGCACACCGTGTGTTGTTCTACAATCAATCTGAAGACCACCCTATCTAACAGAATAGAAGCCACCAACCCCGACATCGTCCTCGGCGGCTCCGCCCTCGATGCAAGCTCAAGTCGCTCCCTCGCCCGAACCTCCCTTGGTTCTCAAGAGCGCATTTGACGAACATATGCTCCGCGCCTACCCGAACCACCAACCTATGAGTGAAGACATAGTGAAGAAGGTGCTCTTCGCGATGGGCGCCACTGAAGACACTCTGCCTCGGTACCTCGCGATACATAACAAGTAGTGGGACGATATATTCGCCAAAGCGGGTGGCAAGCTGCATACACTTGGGGTGCGTCATCCTATCTATCGCTGCTTCATTGCCAGTGCAAGGCCCGACTCACTAGTTGACCATGTACCAGGGTAAGCCACAGCTACAAGATCAGGGCACCCTGTATTTCAACATTCCTCACTCCGCTCTCGCGATTCGCATTTGGCCCGGCGGCATGGAGGAATAACCTATGAGTGAAGACATAGTGAAGAAGGTGCTCTTCGCGATGGGCGCCACTGAAGACACTCTGCCTCGGTACCTCGCGATACATAACAAGCAGTGGGACGATATATTCGCCAAAGCGGGCGGCAAGCTGCATACACTTGGGGTGCGTCATCCTATCTATCGCTACTTCATTGCTAGTGCAAGGCCCGACTCACTGGTTGACCATGTACCAGGGTAAGCCACAGCTACAAGATCAGGACTCCCTGTATTTCAACATTCCTCACTCCGCTCTTGCGATTCGCATTTGGCCCGGCGGCATGGAGGAATACGGGCAGTACTGCCTCGACTTCTTCCACGTGGGCGATCGCATCCCTGTGAACACGCCCGACCGCTACGAGATCGCGCATGTTCCCCACCCGGGTGTGTTTACATTCGGGGGGAAGCTGGTGATCTGGGAGAAAGCCTTGGGTAAAGACCAGCATATGCCTCCGGGCACAGAAAAGTACAGCGTGCCAGAGGGGTCGCGGCTCGTGCTCATGCGTCCCGGGGAAGACCCGTTCTATTTTTAAGTTCCTCTTAGGCCAGTTCGGCAGCGGCGCGTCGAGTTTGCACAGCCTGTGGCTGCTCTCCCTTGGTTCGTGGTCGTTCTGTTTGTCTGTCTGATGAATGCATGTTTCTTGGCCTGTTTGCCGTCATATGCCCGGATCGAGAGGTCCTTGGCAAGGGGTCACACTTACTCGTCGTCAGCACCCTTGCTACTGAGCGTGCTACTGTCCTGCCACAAAGGATCGTCCTAGATGTTCCCAGAGCGCGCCGCTACGCACCGACGGTCTTCATCGTGGCCGGAGTTTGCGCTGTTCTGCTGTTCCCGAGGGCCCATGTCAATCGATTCTGTCCGAATCCCTTGCGGAACGCTGGAAGTCCGAAACTCAGGCGACGGTTATGATCTGTGTATGTCGTCCACGCTCACCAGGGTTCGCCAACCAAGTCATCTGAGTTCACGAGATATTCAATTCACGAGCTTGAGACGATGAAGGCTGATAGCAAGCGAGCGTGATTCACGAGACGCGACTGTGCGACCGTCATCTACAGTTTCCAACCAAAACGCACCTGATTTCATATTTTCGGTTGAGGCAGTCAGCTCTTCAAATCCGGTATCTCAAGACAAAGCCCAACTAACGACAAGTGCATTCTGAGCTGAGTGTATAGCACCGCGCGTTCGTGAATTAGCTGCCGGTGCATGGACGACGGCGCTAGAAAGCATGTATTCGACTGCGAGATGAATACTTACCAGCTTAAAAGGCAAAATCAGGGTTTGACGATAGAAATGGAGAGGTTCGACCGAGCATAGGTTAGAGTGACATGGAGCGAAGGGTGATGTGGGTCACTTTAAAACACTCTACATGGATTCGCGTACAGTCATGAGGAACTTTGGTAGATGTGCTATTTTTGTATAGCGCTCGAGATATGGGAAGATCTGTGAGCCTACAAAAGAAGAGCCAGCAAGGAACCAAGAGGACACTCTATATCCGTATCAATGACTGGGAAGCTTGTCGTTGCGCCCTGAAATACCAGAGATCGGACTTGGATACGAATAGGGCGTAGAACGAACGCTGCGATATACGAAGCATGAGACTACAGATGAAGATGAGCTACAATGGGCTACGCACCGAGAAGCACGCACATATCGTAGAGACCGCGTCATATATATACAATGTCAATACTGCTCTGGAAAGTTTAGCGCTCATGAGCGATTACAAAGGACGAGAGAAGAACGTTTTCGGCGTTAAGATGCGTCTCATGGACGTCACTATAAATGTCTGAAATCACTAACGTCTTCATGCATTGTATCTCCGAGCTCACCTCGAGCTCACCCCGGAGCTCTATTACGCTGGTGCGCTGTAACGGTGGCTGTCATGCCTGGAACGGGGAGGATAGGAGGTTCAAAGAGGCATGCACCATAGAGCCTATACCCGAAGTCGGGTGTACAATGTGGATGTCACTGCTTCTTCTACGCCGTTAGGGATGGCTTCAAAAAGAGGGTTTTGAGTGACCTTCATTCAAGCGCGACGGTTCATACGCTGAATCATCAGCGAAGGGGAGCATATAAGTCGATGGCGTGAGCGTTTAGACATAGAAGTGGATTCAGCGATCGCAACAATGACATCGATTCAGGATTCCCGAGTGTGGTTTAGTAA
This sequence comes from Heterobasidion occidentale, assembly GCA_039111635.1. NCBI lineage: Eukaryota > Fungi > Basidiomycota > Agaricomycetes > Russulales > Bondarzewiaceae > Heterobasidion > Heterobasidion occidentale. The sequence continues at coordinate 96,194 of JBCAQO010000013.1, read as the reverse complement.
GTGTCATCAGTACACCCTCCCTTGCATATCAGCTGATAGAACCTTTATCAGTCACCGGTACTTCTCAAGGGCTGGGGAAATCGATCCTCACCTATGTTCTTGAACAGAACGAGCGCGTCGTCGCTACGTTGCGCAATCCGTCTGCCCTCGCGGACCTTCAGGAAAAATACTCTCCTGAGCAACTCCTTGTGCTTCGCGTCGACGTCACGAAGCCCAACGACATCTCTGATGCATTCAAAAAGACAGAAGAACACTTCCATCGCTTGGACGTTGTGGTAAACAACGCGGGATACGGACTCAGTGGGGAAATTGAGGCGACACCGGATGATGCCGCGCGCCTACAGATGGAGGTGTTGTTCTGGGGCGCCGCTAATGTTACGAGAGAGGTGAGCAACTGTCGATTCAGTTATGGGACGCATGAAGATGTATTGAATTCTCCTCAGGCCATTAGATTTTTCAGAGAGGTGAATCCTCCTGGCCACGGTGGCCGCATCTTCAACATGAGCTCGATTGGAGGTTACACTGGGAACCCTGGCTTGGCCTTCTACTCTGCTGGCAAGTTCGGTAGGTAGTCCAGAGGCCTATGTTGAATCGGTAGCCTCACATTTTGATCAGCCTTGGAAGGCTTCACCGAATCATTCGTCCGCGAGATGCCGCCAGAATGGAACATCACCGGCGTTATTGTCGAGCCCGGGGGCCTCGAGACCAACGCGCGGCAAGGCATGGTTGTCATTCCCAAACACCCAGCCTACTCAGAAGACAGTCCGTCGCAGAAGTTCCACGGGCAGATGATGAGCGTCCCGTTCACGGGCGACACCCGAAAGGCCGCGAAGGTCATTTTTGATGTTGCTGGCGTGGCAAAGCCGCCGCTGCGGCTACCTATGGGAAGTATTGGATGGTCGACGATTGTTGAAAAGGCGAAAGAGACGATTAGGGAAGCAGAGGAATGGAAAGAAGTGAGTTGCAGCACGAACGTCGACTGGTTTTCAGCGGACATCAAGGAGGCAATGTAATGAGTAATTAGATTGAGGGCAAAGACAAAGGACTCGAGTGATGGAACGTTCTCAGATAAATCTGTGAGCTGTGTTCCTTGCGTATACGCGGAGCGACAGCCTTCTGTGTAAGGTCAACCACAAAAAAAACATAATGCAGCGTCGAGGCACGTAATGATGATCGTGATTTCCTTTTTTGGTTGCTGAAGCGTAGACCACCGCGGCTCATTTTATGGTTTATCTCACACGCAACTTAATCTCTACATTGCTTCGAATATCCTTCATCGCCCATGTCCTCCCGTGTCCTTCTCATGGTTAATCCAACTAAACTTGCTTGATCCTGAATTTCGCTTTCGATTTTGCGTGGAATTTAATCAAACTGCACAGCTGAACGTCACAGACGATCATCAATGAAGGCCAAGGGCAGCGAGGGCAGCAGGAGACATTGTCTGGGAGAACGCTCTGAGTGCGTAACCGTGTATATCTAACTACGGTATCCTGCATGCGCTAGGTCGTGTCGAATAGCCACGGAGGCAATGAACGAAATCCGATCCCGGATCCCGTCTGCCTCGTCTCTTGACTCTGTACACCCAGGGCGTCCCGTTCTCCTTCCAATCTTCTCAACTCGCTCACACGTCGTCGCGGGATATATGGGCATCACCTTTTGAAATTTGCGCTAAGCAACTAAGCAATAGTTCCTTGGGGATTCAACGTGACGACTAATCAACCTAACATTATGCTGTAAATCTCAAGCACAAGTCATTCATCCCCTTTCGAAATGCCGTTCGGTATCAAGCGCCCTTGTGATCTACTGGATGCAGAACACGCGTAAAATGTAAGTGGGAGCTAAGACTCAGATGTAAGCGTCTGCCGGTGCCATGCTCATTGAATGTCGTTATGCCTGTTTGGTTTAGGTGGGTCTCCCATAAAATGGTCTGAGCTTTGATCCACGGCTTTATACCCCAGCGCCGGGCGTCCCTTTTTGCGGACGGATGACCTTGCCTTGCTTCAATCTTACAGGTATAGAACGTTGCTATCTAATAAGTAATGTGCGATTGAATACATCGACCTTGCCGATCCGCGCGCAAGTTTTCTCGAACAATAATCGAGAAGCACGCGAAAGTCGCGCTCTTGCAATTGAGATCGATTGAGTGAGCGGATTGGCTCCTTGTGGTTACTGATCATCACGAGATTTTGATCTCATATCGGAGTTGCATCTCCTCCTCCTTCCAACTTCAATCCTTCCCAACAACCGTAAATGGATGCTGTGGACACGAGGGTCTTAATCCTGCTGATCAAATATAGTAATAATCAGGCGCTATACCTGGGAAACACGTTGCGTTGTGAGTGACTGGACGCGTCTAGTTTCTGGTTGCAATATGACTAAATGATTCAGCGCTTGTTCCACGATGACCACTTTATATAGGTCGATTGCCATACCATAGTCGTCCCTCCCGAGTTTTATCCTCCCTAACAGGACCCAGTGCCCTACATCCTTGGTCTAGCTTTAAGAATGGCTTCCGTCCGCCCCACTCTTCCTCATAGATCATCATCATCGTTAGGACTCTTTGCCAGCTTGAAACGTAGGCAAAGCATTTGGTTTTCCAAAGCAGTCTCGATCGTGTCTCATGATGTTCGTAGGCGTTGCAATTGTCCAGGAGCCGAACGACAAACTCTTCGATTATTCTGGTTATCATCTACTCGTCTCCATCGACGACAGCATACAGTGGCAGTCACAGGAGCGCGCTGCGCAAAACTCTCAGCTCTTTTGGAACGAAGACGGCAGAATGCAAGTGTATCCCGTATATTCGTTCTTCATTGCCATTCAGATCGCTTATTCCTGCTTTTAGCTGGTTCTACCCATCGTCCACCATTAAGATCGAACTCATGCGCAAAAGCAAGCTGTCGCTCATATTGCCTCCCAGAGGCTGGGAAGTCTGACTACAACGATTACTAGTCTTTTCGAGAACAGTGAATATGTCTTCCGCCTCATGTCTTCTTCGAAGGCTGACTATCGCTCTAGGTGCGACGTATGATTGACTGATGATACAGACCACAGGGTTGCAGGCATCAAAATTGAATTGGTCTGTGACTCGGTTCAGCAAATGATGGGCAGGGTTGATACAGTGCTTGCTGGCATGAGCAATAGCCTGTTTGCAGCATTTCTGGACACGTCGACACAGTTGCATCCATGGCTCAGGATGGATATAACGAAATCCAAGACATCGGTAGCTGCATTGTACCACTCGGGCAAGCCTTGGATGCTGCAGTGAAGATAGTGCACAAGCTGTCTGATGTACGTGATTGTTATCTATACTCGCATTACAAGTCCAATCCATGTTTCCGGTGGTAAACAGGCACATCCTATATTAAAGTCTCTTGCACTATCTTATTATCTGTGTATGAGGTGAGCACGATAGCCAGTTAGAAACGCACGAAGAAGGGAGGTGATGCTCAAATGCAGGCCATGAGAATCAGCAGCAGCAAGATGATGCCATCAGAGGTCTGGCGGAGACCTTGCGCGAGATGATATGTGTCGCCAATGATTCGCCTGACCTCCTCGTAATTGACGGGACCGAGAATGTCATCGAGGAATTGGACGCGCATCATTGCAGGTATCCTCTGTAATAGACGAATATGCACACCTGCCATTCATAGGTAAGTTGGCGATTATCCGCCATTCCTCGGTTCGTGATCGACTATCTTCTGGCTACAAGGACGGACTTTGCGAGACTCGTTGTCCGAAGCAATGAAATCGCGCATTCGAGATTCGCAAGACCGTTGCGTGGATTTGTTGGCAAAGTTTGACAGAAGGATTGGAATCTCCACGAATAAACTTATCGCGAGAGGCCTTCAGAAATCGGAGGACAGAGAAATCCGTGCGTCTGCGTTTCGCTAGGCGGTGACTGCACTAAAAAAATATTACTCTAACAGGGGAAGCCGTGTACAAGTGGCTGGATGCACCAGATGCATTCGCTAACCATGAAAATGCCCGAAAGGAACACAAGTCTGGGACGTGTTCCTGGTTCTTGACCGGCACCCAGTATGTGGAATGGAAACGTCGCGGTGACTCGTATCTCTGGGTGCATGGAATCCGTACGTCTCATTGAGCATTCAATTATCTTGGTAGAAGTCTGAGTCTTCGCTTCAGCTGGGTGCGGAAAGACAATTTTGTGGTAGGTTGATCTCAACACCGACGCAGCGTCTGGCAAAGAGACTTACTCTTCGCTCGATACAGCTCGACAGCTATCGAAGACGTCGCAGATTATTGCAGGGGTGACCCATCTCGGGCATTTGCGTACTTTATTTTGATTCCCGTGACTCACAGAAACAACTCCAACTACACGAGGGCCTGATACGTTCCCTGATCAAACAGCTCTTGGTCCAATGTGGTACAGTCCCTGATGAGTTGGAGGCAATGTGCGATGGTGGGCGTAGACGTCTCTCCGCTGACATGCTACGGATAGCTCTCTCGCTCGTCCTCGCAAATTTCCAGGACGTCTATTTGCTTGTCGATTCCATGGATGAATGCACTCAGAGGAAGGAACTTTTGGGCTGGATGAAGGATATGAAAACCTCGAAAACAGGAAACCTGCATCTTTTGGCCACTAGTCGACCCGAGCACATCATCAAGGAATGTATGGAGTCACTTGAGATAGTTCAAGTATGCCTGGAAGGCGACGACGTCAACCGAGACATTGAGAGCTACCTGGATGGTCTGCTTCAAGAGAGCGAGAAGCTGAAAAGATGGAGCGAAGAGATTAGGCAGAAACTCCTGACAAACGCAGCAGGAATGTGCGTCTCTGTTTCTATGTGATAGTCCTCATTGTATGATTAACAGCACTTTGTATCCAGGTTCAGATTGATCTCGCTACAATTGCGGGAGCTGCAAGCTTGTCGTACTCAGCAGCAGATGAAGAGGCAGCTGAACGCTTACCTAAGGATTTGTTGGGATATATGAACGTGTTCTGTCGAGGCTCGGTGAGAGGGATCGCCAGGATGCTCTCAAGATTCTTCAATGGCTAGCCTACTCTGCCCGTCCTCTACAGCTAGATGAATTGGCTGAGGTATTCAGCATTGACTTTGACGCGCCAGATGGGCCTCGTTTCGACGCCGACTGTCGATATACGGACCAACGGAGATATTCGATCATGTGTGCCCTTCGAGTCTGGTCACGGAATCGGAAGGTGAGACCCGACATTATGCAAGACACCGGTTGATTAACAAGGATGTTACAGGATTCGTCAAGCTAGCTCACTTGACCGTCAAGGAGTTTTGGTCTCTATGCCTGAAGCGTCTCCATTCTTTATAAGCGCCTCGGCGGCTCACTCGTTGATATCCAAGACATGTCTGGTATACCTCATGAACTTAGGCACCCTCGATACCGTCGACGACGCCACGACCGCTGACTTCCCTCTCATCGAATATGTCGCACAAAACTGGCCGTTTCACGTACATGCACGGACGGATGGCGAGTCAGGTGACTTTACAAGCTTGTTGCTTCAGCTCTTCCAGACCGATGACGCACTAGAGGCATGGATAGAGTTTTCGGACTCAGACGAGTCTGAAGTTCTCCAACCTACCGACCCCCAGCAGCTTCCCCAGCCTCTCGCTCAGCGCTTTACTATGCGTCGTTTGTTGGCCTTCAACGCACATCGTTGACCTTGCTTGAACTGGGAGCGGATCCGAATGCTGAAGGAGGATACTGTGGTAATGCTCTTCAGGCTGCGTGTGAGGGTGGGCACAAGGCGGTCGCGAAGCTGCTTCTCGAGAAGGGCGCGGATCCAAATGCAAAGGGAGGGGAGTACGGCAGCGCACTCCAGGCAGCGTGCTTCTGGGGCTTTGGGGAGATCGTGAAGCTTTTATTGGATAATGGGGCTGTTGCTCACTCTCGCGCGTTGGAGACGTCAGCATACAGGGGGTCCGAGGCCAACGTGAAGCTGTTGCTGGCCAACGGAGCCGACCCCAACACCAGGGTGGTGGAGAGCATCTATGGCCACGCGCTCCATGCGGCATGCGCCGAGAACTTCGAGCCCATCGTGAAGCTGTTGCTGGAAAGTGGGGCTGACCCCAACGCTACTGGAGGAGCTGCCTTGGAGGCGGCATGTTACCAGGGCTCCGAGGCCAATGTCAGGCTTCTGCTTGCCAAAGGAGCAGATCCCAATGCCCAAGTTGCCACAGATTACAATAACGCACTTCAGGCTGCGACCGCTAAGGGATCTGTGGCCATCGTGCGGCTCCTGCTGGAGAACGGAGCAGACCCGAATCTGCAGGGAGGGGTGTTTGGCCACGCACTGCAGGCGGCATGTTTCCAGAACTTTGAGGCCATCGTGAGGCTGCTGCTGGAGCATGGGGCCGATCCGATGGCCATGGGCGGAACTGCATTGGAGACGGCATCCTTCATGGGCTCGATAGCGAACGTGAGGCTCTTACTCGCCAAGGGAGCTGACCCCAATGCACGGGTGAATACGGACTACGAATGCGCACTCCAGGCGGCGTCCGTGAATGGACACGCGGCGATCGTGAAGGTACTCCTCGAGAAGGGAGCAGATCCCAACGCTGAAGGGGTGGCCTACGGCACTGCACTGGAAGTAGCGTGCATGAACGGACATGTCGTCGTCGTGCGTACACTGTTGGAAGGCGGAGCCAACCCAGATGCTCAGGGCGGGATGTTTGGCACAACGCTCCAGGCGGCGTCCTGGGGTGGTTCCGAGGAACTGGTGACGCTCCTCCTTGACAGGGGCGCAGATCCGAATATTCAGGAAGGAAGCTACGGGAGTGCGCTTCAGGCAGCGGTCTGGAGAGGCTCCGAGACGCTCGTCAACATGCTGCTTGAGAAGGGAGCAGACCTTGCGTTGCAAGGTGGAGAGGCACTGGCGACTGCGTCTTGGAAGGGTTACTTTCCCCTGGTCACCATGCTGCTCGACAGGGGCGCCGATCCGAATGCGCGGGGAGGATACTACGGGAACGCTCTGCAGGCAGCGTCGGCAGTGGGACACGAGTCTATCGTCGACCTTCTGCTTGAGCACGGTGCAGATCCGAACGAGGAAGGAATATACGGGACCGCATACCAGGCTGCGTCCAAAACCGGTCACCAGTCCATCGAGCAGTTGCTGCTCGAGCTCAGAGCTAGTCGGCCTGACGCCGCTGTCCTCGAATCCCATCAGTGATCGCTCGCGCCGCATGTCAGCAACTATGCGCAACTTTGCTTCATATTTCGCCTAGGCGTTGAGCACGTTCACATCTCGAAGGATCAAGAAATTGGCATAATGATCAAGACGGACGGGTCGTCGAGGCCTGAGACAATGTTGTGCAATATTTGTGGTGGCAGGGCAGTGGGACACACGAGAATGAAACATCGTCCGCAGGGTAATATCCTTCTCCGATACGGCACCGGGCACAATCAGTGTCCAGGCTGCCCAAGTCACTGCGACCGGGAGGAGCGGTCTAGAAATGTCGATAGCGATAGCCACCCACACGGCGGAGACATAGTGGACATACGTAGCGATTGTTAGGTCCTAGTGAAAAGTCTATCAGTCCTGAGTTCACGAGCGATATCTTGAGTCCATGAGTGACAGGGCGGCGGCCGCGGCACTTGACTCTGTGGAGTCCGGGCCGTCTCACAGGCTCGCAAGATCGCTGAGATGAGGGGCCGCTGAGCTTATAACGTGCACAGGCTGCAGTCTGATATCATCCAGTGACCAGTCCACCACACGTTCGTTCACGGCTGCGTTGAAAGAAACCTCAGGGACGACGATTGGCTTTACGAAACCACAGAGACGGCGGACCGCCTGTCTGTTAGTCAACGATCACGCAAGCGAGCGCTCCGCGTTCCCGAGAAAATGAAACGCGCGGGCGCACGCAAACCCTCACAAGGCATCGCCATAGATAGACAACAACGGCGGCGCACCGCGCAAGACACGGCACGGCACAGCACGGTACAGCACGGTGCGACACGAGCCACCACCAGAAGAAAAAGAAGAAGAGACAGAAGGACGCGCGGCACCACCAAAGGTCCGAAGTCGGGTCGTGAGGGCGGGGCGTAACATACGTGGGGCTAGGGCCGGCGTGATATACATACGAGGAGGCGTGGACGGCGGTTCGTGGGGGGCGTGGAGTACAAAAGTTGCAGATGGAGGGTGAGGTGGGTGAGGGAAGGGGAAGGGATTAGCATACGTAGTGGAGTAGAGGGTGTGGCATATACGGCGAGGGCTCGGCCGCGCGGTACGATAGCAGGATGGGAATGGTGCGCGCAGCAGCAGAAGAGAAGAAAGCAAACATATGCAATAGGTGGCGATGGGGCTGGGTGTGCAGGGTGCGAGCGGTCATGATAAAAGTGTCAAGAGCGGGGCCCAAGCGCAAAGAAGCCGATACGAAAGAGAGAAACAGGCATGATAGAAGAAACGCACGCGCATCACCGCCGCCGGTCGTCGTCGAGCTCCAGCCGGCCCAGCACCTCCTCCGACGCGACGCTATCCGCGCGCGACCCCGGCCTCGGCGGCCCGAGCATCAACAGCCCGTCCCCAACGCCCAGCTGCACCTCTTCCCCCTCTCCCTCCCTCTCCGCCTCGGCCTCGGCCTCGCCGCCCTGCACTCCTCCAGCGCCCGCACCCGACGCCGACGCCATCCGTCCCCGCACGCGCGGCCGCCCAAACGCGCGCAGCGTCTCCTCAAACGCGGCGTTCATCCGTCGCAGCTCCTCCTCCACCGCCGCCGCGCTCGTCAACAGCGCCCCGCGCCGCTCGCCCGCCGTGCCCGCCGTGCCCGCCGTGCCCGCCGCGCCCGCCGTGCCCGCCGCGCCCGCCGTGCCCGCCTCTCCTCCCGTCCCCGTCCCCGCGCCCGTCCCCGCGTCTCCGCCTCCATACCCACCTGTGCCCCCGCGCACAAACGGCGCCCGCCGCGACGCAGGCGCCGACTCTGACACCGCGCGCGCGCGCTCGTACGCTCGTCCCGCCCGCCCGCCGCCGCCGCCGCCGCCGCCGCCGCCGCCGACGCGCTCGAGCGCACGGGGGCGCGGGCGCGGACTCACGTCGGGGCTCGGACTCGCGCTGGGACCGGGGCTCGGACTATGGCTAGTGCGGGGGTACGCGTACCGCGCGCCGCCGCCGCCGCCGCCGCCGAGGCCGGCGCTGCTGACGCCGCCGAGCGGCTTGGGGCTGTTGGTGGCGTGCATGAAGGCCGAGAGGTCTTCCTCGTCGGGGTTGGTGCCCTGGAAGGACGTGCTCTGCACGGCGCGCGCGCACATGCGCAGACACGCAGAGGCAAAGGCAAAAGCGCAGGTCAGCAGCGCGCGCGCGCAGACAGCGGAACAAGCACGCACCGCGCTCTTGCTCTTCTCCCCCTCCTTCCTTTCCTTCGGCTCCTTGCTCCCCGCACTCCCCGCACTCCCCGCACTCCCCACCCCACCCGCACCCGCACCCGCACGCGCCCCTCCCCCTCCCCCTCCCCCTCCCCCCGCGCATCCCGATACCGATGCCCGAAACTACTCGAATACCGCTTCCTCCCGACGCTCCCGACGCTCCCGACGCTCCCGACTCCACCCACTCCACCGCCCCCGCTCCCAACCCCGCCCACGCCCTCCCCGCCCGACGAGCTCCCCGCGCCCGCGCCCGCGCCGCCCAAGACGGGGCTCGAGACCGTCCGGCCGCCGGGCGACGCCGGGCGCTGCTGCTGCTGCTGGTGGTACTGTTGCTGGTGGTACTGCTGTTGGGAGTACTGCTGGTGCTGCTGTTGCTGCTGGAACGACGCCTGCATCGGCGCGCCAGCCGACAAGCCCGACATGGCGCCCACCTGCTGCTGCATCGGGATCGTGAGCGCCGCAGGCCGCGCGGGCGGCGCGCTCCCGCTCCCGGGCGCGAGGGGCGACGACTGGCGGAGGGACGGGGAGGGCGAGGGCGAGCCTGCGGATGCGCCGGCGGAGGAGAGGGTGGCGGATTTGAAGGGGTTGAGCGGGGTGAGGGGCGGGCGGCGGTTGGGGAGGGCGCCGGGGGTGCCGGTGAAGGGTGGGGGTGGGTGGGAGGGGAGGGGTGGGGAAGAAGCTGGGGTTGGGGTTGGGGAGGGAGGAGGGGGAGGAGGGGAGGTCCTGTGTGGGGAGGAGGCAAGGCGAGAAGAGAAGAGATAGAAAGTTAGTGAATAATAGCAAGGAAGGAAGGAAGGCACAGAAAAGACAAAAAAAAAAAAAAAAAAACGACAACTCACGGCTCCCTTCGCCGACCCCGCACTCTCCTTCCTACTCCTCACCCCTCCGCCAAACGACCCAAACGGAGGCGCGTACCCGTGCCCAGACGCGCCCGCGAGCGACGCCGACGCGGCGCTGCCGAACCCCTGTCCCTGATCCGCGCCGCCCAACGCGCGCCGAGCGCCCCCTCCGCTACCGCCACCGACGCCCGACAGCGACGCGGTGCGCACATGCTGCGGCGCGTGCGCGTGCGAGTGCGCGTACCGCGCGAGGCCCGAGGGCGGCGACCCCGCGCCCGCGCCCGCACCCGCGGTGGTGGGGCCGGCGCGGGCGGGGAGGCTGCTGCGGCTCGCGACGGAGGAGAGGGACTCGCGCTGCTGGTTCTTGACGAGTGTGGGGAGGAAGCCGCGGGCTGCGTGGCCTGCGTGGCCTGCGTCCTCTGCGTCCTCGTCCCGTGCGTCCCGCGCGTCGTGGTCGTCGTCGCGGTGCTCATGCTGATCGCGCTCGGAGGAGAAGAAGCGGGAGGAGAGGAGGGACTCGAGGTCGTCGAGCGCGAAGAGGGGCGTGGAGAGGTAGGTGACGGAGAGGGCGAGGGTGCCGGCGGGGTGTGGGATGGGGGCGAAGGCGTGCGAGGCGGTCGGGAGCGGGCGGTGGTGCGGTGCCGGTGGCGCGTCTGCGCGTGCGTGGGTATATAAGATGAGAGAGAGGAAGGGAAGCGGGGGTGGGGGGAGAGAGAGAACGCACCGAAGCCGAGGACGCCGTCTGCGCCGTCGCGCGGGCGGGCGCCGACGGCGATGCGCATGGCGAGTGCGCTGTTCCTGTGTGTGCCGGGTGATGGGGCGGGTGCGGGGCCGGGGCGGGTGCGTCTGCGGAGGCGGCGGTGGAGCTTGGCGGCGGGGAGGACGCGGAGGAGGGTGAAGAGGGCGCGGAAGAGGCCGATGCCGTGCTTGTATATGACGGGCGGGGCGAGGTCGGGGTCGTGCTCTGGGTCGTAGGGGGCGTGCGCGGGGCTGGGCGAGGGGCTGGGTGGCGGGTGCGGGTGCGGGTGCGGGGAGAAGGCGAGGGTCCAGCTCTCGAGGAGGACGAACTTGGGTGTGGGCTCGATGCGGAGGCGCGGGGCGGGTGCGGCGCCGTGGACGAGGACGTGGTTCGGGGGTTGGTCGGGGACGGCGAGGAGGACGTGGAGGTGGAAGGGGGGCGGGGGGGCGGGGAGGGACGAGATGGAGCGGTAGATGCGGAGGTGCTCGCGGAAGACGTCGGTGTCGGGCGTCTCGAGGTTGAACTGTGCGCGGAGGACAGGGCGTGAGCGGGCGGCGCTGCACAGAGAGGGGAGAGAGAGGGATACCCATTTGTCGGTCTTGGAGGGTTGGGACGCGGGGTCGGCGTCTGTGTGTGCGCGGGCGTTGTGGACGAGGAGGGCGAGCTTTGCGTAGTATCTGTGCGCGATCTGGTCCGCCTTCTGGCTGGCGTTCGACATCGCCGCTCCCCCGATGCCCTCCATGCCCTAATCCGGTCGCGACCTCCTCCACCCACTGCCTTACGTCATCCGCTCGGCATCTCCCGCCGCGCACAGGCGTCCGTCCGCGACTGTGTCCCCTCCGCGCGCCATCCACCCCCACCCGCCCTTCCACCCGGCTCCTGAGCCCGCCCGCCCACGCCCCACTTCCCACGCTCCCCGCCCGGCCCGACCCCCGCTCGTGTGCCAGCCGCCCCGCGCCTCGCCTCGCACGTCGCGCCTCTAGGCTCCGTCGGGGCATCCTCGAGCCTGCGAGCCTGTACGCGTCGCGCGCGCGCTCAGCGCAGACATCGCGGACCCGCTCCCCGCCGCGCCGTCTCGTCCCCCTCCGCCCCGCCGTCCGTCGCTGTGCGCGTGCGTCCCCCGTTCGCTCTTTTCTCCTGGCGTCTTCGTTTGTCCGCGTCGAGCATGTCGTGCTGCTTGCGCGCGCCGCGGCGCGCTCCGTCGTTGGCCCCGGCGTCCGCGCGGACGTCGCGCTGGCCTGTGTCGCGTCGCGGATCGTTTCGCCGCCGTGCACGCGTCGCGTCACGCGGGTCTGGTGGTCCATATGCGCGCACAGGCGCTCGGACCCTGGCCCTCCCGCCCGCCGCTCGCACGCGCGCGCGCATCGGCCCTGCGCTGTGTGATGTGCGCCGCGCTCGGGATCGCGATCGATAGCGGACATGCGCGGCGCGGCGCGATGTCCCTGGCCGTGGGCCTTGAGCGGTCTCTGGGAGCTTGGGGGTAGGTACGGGACGAGGGGCGAGCGTCGGCGTCGGCGGCGGTGTCGGTGTCGGTGTCGGTGTCGGTGTGTTCTAGCTCTCGCGAGCGCGGGCGCGTGGGGAGCGGGGAACGGGAGGGCTTCGGGCTCGGTTTGTGGTGGATGGACTGCGTCTGCTGGTGCGGCGGCGATGGCGACGGGCGACGGCGACGGCGACTACGGCTACGCGTCCTCGTGTACGTGGATTTGCTCCCGGTCGAGCGCGACGAGCACGCGCACGGCGCGGCGGAGCGCAGCCGGACCACGGGGGGCGTTATATCGAGCTCGGGAGGAGGTAGGGGAGACCTGCGTGCGGGCGACGGTGGACGGTGGGCGACGGGAGGGCGGCGGCGGCGCGTCGCGTTCCCGTACGTGAATAACGGCGCGCGGGTAGCCCCGTGCGTGGCCGGAGGAGGTGCGGTGGACGTGCGGGAAGGTCAGGGAGGTGCTGGTGCGCGAGGGGCGCGCGTGCGCCTCCTGTTCCGGCGAGTGCTCTCACGGAGCGGACGACGGCGCACGTCCGCGCGCGCGTTCGTTGCGGGTGCCCGTGCTGATCTGGCCAGGCTTCGGCTTTCGGCTTTTCCCCTAGGGCGCGCGCGTGCAGCGGATGTGCATGCGTGCGTGCGTGCGTGCGTGCTGCGTCTCGTCTCGTCGCGCTCGCGAGGCTCGGCGACCCCAGATCCGTCGCGCTCCATCGCAGGGCGCGCGATGCGCATCGACGCGGAGGGCGCCAAGCGGGTGGCCGATCCATCTCGGGAAGTCGACATGGGCGCCCCGCGCGGAGGCGTGTCTGCGTGCGTGCGTGCCCACAGAGCCCTCGCGAGTGCACAGCGCGCGCGCACGCGAGCGCCGCGCCGGGGCCTGTGCGGCGGGGGGTGTTGTCTCGCGCATTCTCGTCTTGCGCCTCTCTGACCACCGCGCGCCTCGTGTTGAGGAAGCCCCGCGGGCTGGGCCGCGACGCCTTCGTTTTTCGGCTCGCGTAACATCGTCGGACTCCTCGTCGGTGGGTGCGGTGCGGTGACGCGTGCTTTGGGGAAGTGACCAGCGGCTTGCGCATATAACTACGGACACATCGTCGCGTTGGGTGAAGCGGACCAAGCCGGTTGAGTTACGCGCCATCGTGCTGGCCAAGGTCGGCGGTGCGCTGGTACCTGTCGGAGACTGGCGTCGAACGTCGCTCATCATCGGATCATCAGGTGGAAGCATGCTTATCCCTTTTTCCAGCGAGGGTTGATTCAGTTCGATCTCTTGAAGCAGGTCATTGCAGAGTGAAGAGAGCGCAACGGCTTGTTGAGCGCTGGCATCCTGCTGAAGCTTGTTCCCTCACAGGATACCTTCCCTCCTTCCTTTGAGCAGTCCGTCTTCGCGCGCGATGGGAGGTGCTTCGTCGCCGGCGCGGACACGGCCGTCGGGATGTCATGCATCCTTCCACCGCCATGGGCACATCAAGTAGGCATTTCGGCTGTCAAGTACTGCGGGAGTTGAAGGGTCTGACAGTATTCACGTACAGGCGGTCGAGTGGTCGGAAGTAAGCCGTTTCTACCGCGCCCCGTACATCGACGTCTCGAACGCGGCGCCGATGAGAAACGACCTCGTCGCCCTCTTCCACCACAACCCCGTTTTGGGATCGACGTCGATGTGGCGCTTCCGCGGCCGTCGTTGACCGCCGGACACCGGCCGAGCGCTGGATCTCCCTTGTCGCAGGATGGCTAGCGCATCTTTGGATTTGGCGATGTCGGAGACGTCGTACTGCCCTCCAAGCTTCCTCGCGCGCTCGGTGGCCCGGGTGGCACAGCAGACGGATTTTTGAAAGATCACTTCTGCTGGCGCATCAGAGCGAATCTGCCCGGCGATATCGACGACGACTATTCTTTCCCCCAAATTCTCGCCGAACAAATTCTCACCTACCAAATTCTCGCCCACATGGTATGCGAAAGCCACGCGTGCGGCACGCCGCAGCCCCTCGCCTTCCGCGCCCGCGCACACCTCCTCTCCTAGCAAGCGCTCTCGCAGACCGGACCACGGCGCACTACCGCGTTCGCATTCGTTTCCGGTTCCCGTGCCGATGGTCTAGCCAGGCTTCCCGTTTTGCCGTCGAGGACGGATGCCCAAATTGCACGTGTCGGCAGCGCCGCGCCCCCGCTGGCTGGCGTCCCGCAAACGTGAGGGCTCGGGATGCAGGCAGGCAGGCAAGCCGTACATACGAACTGCGTCACGTCGCGCTCGCAAGGCTCGGGGTTCCAAAATCGTCGCGACGACCGCAGGTCCCGCGTTCGCCGCTGCCTCATGGGGGCTCGTGCGCGGTGCGTCTGCGCCGCCGACTCGTGCCTTCTACCGCACAGAGGCTGCGTCCATTCTCCCTGCCGACAGAGATCGTGTCCCTGGAGGGTGACATGGTCATGCGCTGGGCCGATGGCCATGATGCATCGGCAGCGGCGTGCGGCATGGGCGCAACTGACCCAAGGGCCTCTATGCGCAGTTCGCTCGGGATCGAAGGCAATAACTACAGCTACGATGTAGCAAAGCGGAAAACGAAACGCAGGCCTCGAGACGTCACCCCATAGTGTTCGATGATTCGACGAAGAGTGCCAAAACGACGTCTTTCAGGCCCTAAACTCATGACTGCAGCCTGGGGATATTCTGAGCTCAGCGGCGCCCAATCTCAGCGATCTCTCCAGCCTATGGGACGGCCCGGACTGCCATGCAACATTCCCTGTCGTTCATGAACTCAGAAGTAATAGATCTTTCTCTAGGACCTAACAATAGCTGTGTACCACCATTATGTCTCCGCCGTCTGGGTAGCCATCGCTATCGACTTTTCATGAACGCGAGTCACACAGTGCAGTCTCGACCGCTCCTCCCAGTCGCGGTGACTTCCGCGCAGCCTGGACACTGATTGTGCCGTCTCGGAGAAGGATAATTACCTAGCAGACGATGCTTCCTGCTCGTGTGCCCCACTTCCCTGTCACCCACGGATATCAACCAAAATTCTCTCGAGCCTCGACGCCCCCATCCATGCTCAACGCGTCTTGGCGATTATGCCAATCTCCCGATGCTTGTCAGATACCTAGACCCTTGGCGCGAACAGTAAAATAAATTGCGCATAGTTGTTGACATACGGCGCGAGCGATCACTGATGAGGTTCGAGGACAGCGGCGTCAGGCCGACTAGCACTGTGCTCGAGTAGCAACTGCGCGATGGCCTGGTGACCGGTTTTGGACGCTGCCTGATATGCGTTGCCGTATATTCCTTCCTCATTTGGATCTGCACCGTGATCAAGCAAAAGTTCGACGATAGACTCTTGGCCCACTGCCGACGCTGCCTGCAGAGCGTTTCCGTAGTATCCTCCCCGCGCATTCGGATCGGCGCCCCTGTCGAGCAGCATGGTGACCAGAGGAAAGAAGCCCTTCCAAGACGCAGTCACCAGTGCGTCTCCACCTTGCGAAGCAAGGTCTGCTCCCTTCTCAAGCAGCATGTTGACGAGCGTCTCGGAGCACCTCCAGACCGCTCCCTGGAGCGCACTCCCGTAGCTTCCTTCCTGGATATCTGGATCTGCGCCCCTGTCAAGGAGGAGTGTCACCAGGTCCTCGGAACCACGCCAGGTCGCCGCCTGGAGCGTTGTGCCAAATATCCCGCACAGAGCATTTGGGTTGGCCCCGCCTTCCAGTAGTGTTTGCACGACGACGACGTGTCCCTTCATGCATGCTGCTTCCAGTGCATTGCCATAGGCCCCTCCTTCAGCGTTGGGATCTGCTCCCTTCTCGAGGAGCACCTTCACGATAGCCGCGTGTCCCATTATCGACGCCGCCTGGAGTGCGTGTTCGTAGTCCATGTTCACGCGTGCGTTAGAGCCAGCGCTCTCGGCGAGTAAGAGCGTCACGTCTTCCATCGAGCCCATGATGGATGCCGTCTCTAAGTCAATTGCTGCCGTGGCTCCGTACTCCAGTAGAAGCGTCGCGATTGTTTTGAAGTTGTGGAAACAGGCTGCCGTCAGTGCGTTACCAAACTCCCCTCCCTGCAGATTCGGGTCTGCTCCGTTCTCTAGCAGGAGCCGCACGACGGCCACAGATCCATGGGCAGTCGCAGCCTGAAGCGCGTTGTCGTGATCTGTGGCCACATGTGCATTGGGATCCGCTCCTTTGGCAAGCAGGAGCCTGACATTCGCCTCGGAGCTCAGGCAACTAGCCGCCTCTAGAGCCGCTCCTTCAGTAGCGTTGGGGTCAGCTCCGCTCTCCAACAACAGCTTCACGATGGGCTCGAAATTATGAGCGCATGCCGCCTGGAGCGCGTGGCCGTGGAAACCTTCCACTACCCTGATGTTGGGGTCGGCTCCCTTGACCAACAGGAGCGCCACGATGGCCTCGGACCCCATATCTGCAGACGTCTCCAACGCGCGAGAGTGAGCAACAGCCCCATTATCCAATAAAAGCTTCACGATCTCCTCAAAGCCACTGACGCATGCAGCCTGGAGTGCACTGCCGTACTCCCCTCCCTCTGCATTTGGATCCGCGCCATTCTCGAGAAGCAGCTTCACGACCGTCTTGTGCCCACGAAAACACGCCACCTGGAGAGCATTGCCAAAGTATCCTCCTTCAGCATTCGGATCCGATCCCAGGTCCAGCAAGATCAACGACGTGCGTTGTAGGCCAATGGACGACGCATAGTAAAGCGCTGAAGCGAGAGGCTGGGGACGCTTCTGAGGGTCGCGAGGTTTGATGAAATAAGCCTCAAATGTAGCCGAAAGGCCGATCCATGCCGTTAGTGCGGCACCGGTCTGGAAGAGCTGAAGCAACAAGCTCTGTAAGTCACCTGACTTGCCATCCGTCTGTGCGTGTACGTGAAACGGCCAGTGTTGTGCAGCATATTTGAGGAGAGGAAAGTCAGCAGTAGTGGCGTCGTCGATGGTATCGAGTGTGCCTATTTTCATGAGGTATACTAGACATGTCTTGGATATCAACGAGTGAGCCGCCGAGGCGCTTATAAAGAATGGAGACGCTTCAGGCATAGAGACCAAAAATTCCTTGACGGTCAAGTGAGCTAGCTTGACAATCCCTGTAATCCTCTTCGTTAATTGATCCGGTGTCTTGCACAATGTTGGATCTCACCTTCCGATTCCGTGGCCAGACTCGAAGGGCACACATGATCGAATATCTCCTTTGGGTCCGTATATCGACAGTCAGGGTCGAAACGAGGCCCATCTGGCGCGTCAAAGTCAACACTAAACACCTCAGACAGCTCGTCTAGCTGTAGGGGACGAGCAGAGTAGGCTAGCCATTGAAGAATCTTGAGAGCATCCTGGCGGTCCCTCTCACCGAGCCTCGACAGAACACGTTCATATATCCCAAACAGATCCTTGGGTAAAGTGTCCAGCTGCCTCTTCATCTGCTGCTGAGTACGGCAAGCTTCCAACTCCCGCAATTGAAGCGAGATCAATCTGAACCTGGATACGGAAGCGCCGTCAATATATCAGGATACCATATAAATCCCGAGGACGCACATTCCTGCTGCGTTTTTCACGAGTTTCTCCCTGATCTCTTCGCTCCATTTTTTCAGCTTCTCGCTCTCTTGAAGCAGATCGTCCACAAAACTTTCAATGTCTCGGTTCACGCCGTCGCCTTCCAGACGTACTTGACCGATCTCGAGTGACTCCATACATTCCTTGATGATGTGTTCGGGTCGACTAGTGGCCAAAAGATGTAGGTTTCCTGTCTTCGAGGTTTCCATCTCCTTCATCCAGCCCAAAAGTTGCTTCCTCTGAGTGCATTCGTCCATGGAATCGACAAGCAGATAGACGTCCTGGAATTTTGCGAGAACGAGCGAGAGGGGCATCCGTAGCATGTCTGTGGAGAGACGTCTACGCCCGCCGGCACACATTGCCTCCAGTTCATCAGGGATTGTACCAGATTGGACTAAGAGCTGTTTGATCAAAGAACGTATCAAGTTATCGTGTAGTTGGAGTTGATTCTGCGAATCCCGGGAATCAAAGTAAAAGTACGCAAAGGCCCGAGAATGATCACCTCTGCAATAATCTGCGACGTCTTCGATAGCTGTCGAGCTGCATCAAGTGATACGTGAGTCTCTTTTCCAGACGCTGCGTCGGTGTTGAGATCAACCTACCACAAAATTGTCTTTCCGCACCCAGCTGAAGCGAAGAGTCAGACCCTCACCAAGATGAATGATATATGAGACGTACGGATTCCATGCACCCAGAGATACGAGTCACCACGTTGCTTCCATTCCGTATACTGAGTGCCAGTCAAAAACCATGAACACGTCCCTGCCTTGTGTTCCTTTCGGGCATTTTCGTGGTTAGCGGATGGATCTGGTGCATCCAGCCACTTGTAAACGGCTTCCCCTGTTAGTGTAATGTTTTTTAGTGCAGTCACTGCCTGGCGAAACGCAGACGCACGGATTTTTCCATCCTCCGATTTCTGGAAGCCTCTCGCCACGAGTTTGTTTGTGGAGATCCCGATTCTTCTCTCAAACTTTGCCAACAGATTCACGCAACGGTCTTGCGCTTCTCGAATGCGCGATTTCATCGCTTCGGACAACGAATCTCGCAAAGTCCGTCCTTGTAGCCGGAAGACAGTCGGTTACAGAATGCACAAATTGAATTTCAAGAATGGTGGATATTCGTCAACTCACCTATGAAAGGCAAACGTGCATATTTATCTATCGCAGAGGAAACTTGCAACGATGCGCGCCCAATTGCCTCGACGACACTCTCGGTCCCATCAATAACGAGGAGGTCGGGCGAATCATTGGCGACACAGATCATCTCGCGCAAGGTCTCCGCCAGGCCCCTGATGGCATCATCCTGCTGCTGCTGATCTTTCATTGCCTGCATTTGAGCGTAAACCCCCGTCTTTGTGCGTTCCTGACTGGCTATCGTGCTCACCTCGTACACAGATAATAAGATAGTGCAAGAGACTTTCAGTATCGGATGTGCCTGTTTACCGTCGGAAGCGTGCATCAGGATCCCAGCACGAGCATAGAATACAATCACGTACATCAGAAAGCTTGTGAACCATCTTCGCTGCAGCATCCAAGGCTTGCCCAAGCGGCACAATGCAGCTACCGAGGTCTTGAACGTCTCTGTATCCACCCTGACCCTTAGATGCAACTGTGCCGACGTGTCCAGAAATGCTCGGAACAAGGCCATTGCTCATGCCAGCAAGCACTGTATCAACCCTGCCCATCATTTGCTGAACCGAGTCACAGACCAACTCAATCTTGATGCTTGCAACATTGTGGTCTGTATCATCAGTCAAATCATACGTGGCATCTAAAGCAAAAGTCAGCCTTCCAAGACGAGATGAGGCGGAAGACATATTCACTGTTCTCGAAAAGACTCGTAATCGTTGTAGTCAGGCTTCCAAGACCTCTAGGAGGCAATATGAGCGACAGCTTGCTTTTGCGCATGAGTTCGATCTTGATGGTGGACGATGGGTAGAACCAGCTGAAAGCAGGAATCAGCGACGGCAATTAAGAACAGGCGAAATAAGATGCACTTGCATTCTTCCGTCTTCGTTCCAAAAGAGCTGGGAGTTTTGTGCAGCGCGCTCGTGCGACTGCCATTGTAGGTTGTCGTCGATGGAGACGACCAGATGATACCCAGAATGATCGAAGAGTTTGTCGTTCGGCTCCTGAACAATTGCAATACCTATAAACATTATCAGACACGATCGAGCTCTACGTCGAAAAATAAATGTTTTGTTCACGTTTCAGGCTGGCAAAGAGGCCTAACAGTGATGATCTACGCGGAAGAGTGGGGCGACCGGAAGCCATCGCACAAGCTCGACTGAGAACAGTAGGTCACTGTGTCTTGTTTGGGAGGGTAAGAGTCGCGACGGTGGGATCGACACTCAACCTATATCAAGTTGCAACAAGCGCTGAACCATTTAGTCATATAAAGGCGCCCTTCAACATCGCTTGATCATTCTTAAATCCAGAACGATTTGATCGAAAGGAGCGAGACCCTTGTATCCAGACTCCAGAGCATTGAGTTGCATCTGTTGGGTAGGATTGGAATTGAAAGGGATAGAGACACAACTCCCATACCAATGACCCTATCAACTGTCCCAAGAATCGAAATCGATGATATAGCGGGCAGGCTCGAGGGTGGGAGGAAAGCGGGTGAATGGCACGTGCCAAATCACGAGTTATGCTTCCTCGAAGGAAACCCCGCACCATCGCGCTTCCTGTCCGCGAACCCCGTCGACGACCAGTCGACTTGGACTGGCACCTGCACGCGAACTTCCTCGGCGTCGACGTTCGGCGACGCCTGCTCTCACGTCGACATCGTGCTTCAAATACATGTATTCGCTCGGGGCAACAAGCGCGTAGCAGACCCCGAGCTAGGAACACTACATACAGGCACAGCTACATCGCGCGAAAAGCGACTACGACAGTGACTGCGAGAGACAGCGCATGCACACATGCACACATGCACGTATACGCACGCTTCCCGCTGTCCTCTGTAGGCGCACAAAAGACGAGCGAAAGGCTACGCTCAACCTGTGCACCCGCGCTCGCGTGCACGACCGCGTTCCCCACGCCGCCCACCTCTCACCGCCCACCTCTCACCGCCCACCTCTCACCGCCCACCTCTCACCCTCCCATGTTCATCTCCAGTCCCAGAAACCGCGCCGACCCTGCCGCCGCGGCAACGCGCTCGTTTCCAGCCCCGACCCTCTCATCCGTGGCTTTCGTGAGCGCCCGCGCGGGGGAAGCGGGGACCCGGTCGGCCCTCGGGGCCGCTTCTTGATGGACGACTTCTGTCGGTGCATTGGAGCGCACGTACTCGGCGGCAACGACGATGGCGACGACGACTGCCCGTTCCATTGCATCCTCGCGTACGTGAATACGCTCAGAGTCGAGGGATGGCTGACTGAGCTAGGAAACCCGTGTGCAAGTGAAGTGGGAGAAGCGGCGAAAGCGGACGAGCGAGTAGATGGCGGCCGTGTCGCGTCGTTTTTTCTCGTACACGCGAACGAGCGCGTTGCTGGCGATGCGCGGAGCTTGTGGTGTCCCGTGAAGAAGGTTGAGGGAACGGAAAGATGCAAAAGACATGCGTGCGGCACGGCGCAGACTCTCGCCTTCCGCGCTCGCGCACACCTCCTGTCCCAGCGAGCACTCTTGCAGACTGCGCACCACCACGCTTGCGTTCGGTTCTGGTCCCCGTGTTGATCCAGCCAGGCTTCCCCACCGCTTAGGACGACCGCCCGAATCGCACGTGTCGACGGCGTCGCGCGCGCAGGATTGCGGCTCCCCGCTGGCTGGCGTCCCGTGAACGTGCGGGCTCGGAAGGAAGGCAGGCCATCCACACAAGCTGCATCCCATCCTCGCAAGGCTCGGAATCCCCGGATACGTCGCGACACCCGCAGGGCCCGCGTTGCCTTTTGCCTGGCTACAATCATGAGGGGATTGCGCGCAGTGTGTCTGCTCAGCCCACCCGGGCTCTTTACAGAATAGAAGCCTGTCGACAGAGATTGTCTCCGCGGAGGGGGACACGCTCATGCGCCGCGCCAATGGTCATGGTGCATTGGCAGCGGCCCGCAACGTAGGCGCCTCCGTCCAAACGACCTTTATGCGCCGTAGCCGCTGCTCTAAGACGACACTCACAATGGAGCGAAACGGGAAGACGCGAGGTGAGCTTCAAGACTTCATCTCATCGTGGTCGATGATTCGACGAAGAGTGTTAAAACCGGCTCTAAACTCGCTGTAATTTGATTGTTACTTGAACACAACACCGAATTGAGTTTCAACTCGTGCGGACAATCACCTATTAACTATACTACAGTTACATCACGAATTTAAGAGCCTTCCCCCTCCCATGACATGCCATAATAAACATGTGTAGAAATGATGCAGGAGAAAAATCGGATTGACATCAACGTAAGCTGCCGCACCTACTCTCAGTGTCTCTTCAGACCGCTTAGGGCCATGAAGATATGATTCTGTGGTGACACTTGGTGCCCCGGACTTCTCGAAACGGTAAACCTTTGGCACGTCCTGCGAAATGTCCTCAGGATCTTGCATCTTATCATTTATCTGGCGCATTGTTAGCACACGGAAATCGTCAAAATGCGAGAAGACGGACATCTACACCAAGTTCATATTGAGCGAATTGTTTATGGACGTCGGCACGCAATAACATCATGTTAGAAGGGTTGTCAGGGGTTTCCATCAGGATCGATCTAGCGTGAGGATAGCTGTCGAAAAAGTTGTCCACCTAGGCACCTTAGGTCGAAAAAAGTCTGTTTGAGAGTGCTGAATAATGCATACCACATGTGCATATGCCATAGGATATATATGAGCCACTTCTTGTCCTGTGAAGTTTTGGCCTCGTTTACGCTCTGGGGCTTCCAGACCAGTGATACGACATTTCAAGTCACGGTATCGAACTGAATCCCGAACCCCCCGTCTCTGCATACGGCGTAGAAAGAAGATGAATAACCAATTCTTGAAGGCAAAAAAGGAAAGGGCATACCCGATTGTTACGCGGTGTGCCCGTTCCAGTTGCACTGTGAGAGACCTGTCGATGGTGGATGATTGACATGAGAGGGTCCGGCAACACTGTATACCAGGCAAGTCCATCCTTGGTTTCTGTGGGTAATCACCACCATCAGAGCTGTAGTTTACAAAATGGTGCGGACAGACCTTCCACAACAAACAAAGTGTAGTGACCTGGAGGGACGACATCTTGGGAGTCCCTGAGCAGGAAGCTTGCATTGTGCGCAACAGCCTCCACATCCAGTAGCTGTCTGACTTCTCGTGGGTCCTTGCAGGAGACCAGGCAATACAGCGCTAGTACGAGTAAATGAATGTACTTTCTCACTGATAAGATTATTACTCACCGTTATCGGGATAGTCCTCAGTGGCGAGTGGCATCATGATATCCAACCACTCATAAAACTTGCAGACCGTCAATCTTTCGAATGTCCAGCATCCTATAAGTCTCATTAGCGACCTGTCATGACCATAATGCGATGTGAGGCACCCGCTAAGAGACGTAGTTCGGAATTATCGGTCTGTTTCGATGCCCAAACGTGCACATTGCGCTGGTCCTCGTTGGTGTATACGCTCGCTCCTATCATGTAGTCCATGGCTGAAACACACGAAGATTCTTGCTGTGAATCACGCACAACCACAGTCTTTATACTTCAGGGGGCCCATAGTAGGTCTAGACTTGCGATAGAAGTTGGAATCCAAACAGCACCTGTCCCAGATCCGAAGATGTAATCTAGGCGGCCTAGGGCAGCACAAGCTTCAAGCCTGCTTGTCTCCAGCCGTGGACTCCATGGCCACGTACATGGCACACCTTCCTCCACTCAGCTGCCCGAACCACCACGGTTCGTGATATCTGTAGATCTAGAGAACGGATAGGAACGAGCGATCAGAAGAGGCAAGGCACTAGAAATCCGAAATTTTCGCAGTAGCCTTCTTTAGGTGAACGTGCCATTCTCAGATACAGTCCGTTTATGTTATATGGCTTTGTTCCGAGGGAGCTGGACCAGCACTATGATCATCATTGGAGGATGAGGATCTTCTTCAACCATTTTGGCTCCCCATGGAGCCATAGCTGTGTTTCGGCCTCAAACCAACATGTGCTCAGCTTCGTGATCTAGGCAGAATCCAATACAACGTACCTGAAAGACAACCTACGCCCTCTCATGTTGTTATCGGACCGCGCGCACGCGTTGAGGCTGCAATGATGAGAATTCGCTCTGGCATAGCTCAAGATTTTATCTCCGATTTCCCTGCTCAATGTCTTCTCCTAGCCCGTACGAGGAGTATGTATCTTTTAGTATGACAAAAGAGAAAACCAATCGTTCCAGGTAACAGACGGACCAAATATGACGGAGCAGGGTTTCTGTTGAGTCTTGTCGGCAATTGCCGTTAGTAGTCATTCAATGACATATATATGAGCAGGCTCTGGGCCCGGCACGCACTGCGGCCATCCTCATGGCCTCAAGTAGGCTCAGGTAGTAGGCCGGCCTTCCAGAATCATTATTGTTGGCGATGCCTTCGATCATCTATTCCGGCGGTCTGTCAGTGGTCTGTCGTTTGTGGATGTCCCTGAACGCCATGATCGAATGACGGGCTTCGACACTTCTCGATCTAAAGAGTGTTGTACGATATTCGGGTAAGTGCACGGACGTCATTCCTGTGTCTTCATTCAACTCAGATCTTCGTTATCAATGTCCCTGAACATCTTCGACGACGCCACGATCGAGTGAAAGCTTCTTGATCGAAGCCGTATATTCGACCTTCCACATCTACAATTGTCAGAAGTTCGGTCCCTTCCGTGCGGCATTAGGACGTTCCAGCGTTTAAATTGCAGATAATTCTGCCAAATCCATACGATAAGCCTGTGAAGCTGATCTTCATAATATTTCAGCCTTCAATATGTCTGATCAAGCTGTCCATCTCGAGCTTTGCGTGCGTCATGCGACCTATTCAGTATTTGAAGACATCGCACGCATATGTCCCTATACACTTTATCCATCTCATTCTCACGACGCCTCTTCGGTGCCATGTTTTTTAGTGCCTGAAGATGATCGATGATATCTCAGAACACCGAAACCAGGTCCTACAGGTGTTGTTCTTGCACCTTCACAAGTTCGTTTTCCCACCTCACGCTTCTCCATGCATTCAAAACAGCAAGCATCAGAAAACCTTGATCCCTATTCCACGCCATCCTAGAACAGGTTTCGTGATCAAGGACGGAGATTCCCCATCTTATCTGAGGACGTCAGCTTCTTCCTTGATCTTCATATGTTGACGCCGAAATAGACGTCTCTGGAATGCCCTGATTTGCTGAGATAGCTCGTTCTGGAGGTTTCGGGTTGTCTCTGTCCCTGTAATCGTCCAGAGGCACGGCTGACTCTGGGCTGAGCGCTGAGCGGGCCCATCATGACACACCGAAGTCTGTACGATCCTGTACGATCGCCTGAAGCGCGAATACATTTTGTCAGAGCTGCTGAGTCATGAATTCGAGAATCGTAGTTAAATAGCATTGTAGCAGAGCGGTCTCTTCGTTCAACTCATTTTTCGCCATGTCATCCGAGACCACCTCAAATACGGTACATCTTCTATCGCAGAAATCTCGCAGACTAAACCGAGATACCTTCATTTTCAGTCCCCACAATATAGTCAGGCTTCTTGCTGGTGAGTGCTCACATGGCACGTGTCAATGAGATGATACAACTTAGTACATTCAGGTAACAACCAGCGCCTTACGCACATAACTCCCAATACACTCTCGCGTTGGTTGCTTCTTGTGGTGAGGCGGATCAAGCCATTTGAATTGCGCCCAATAGCGCTCGCAAAGGT
Source organism: Heterobasidion occidentale (assembly GCA_039111635.1). Lineage (NCBI taxonomy): Eukaryota > Fungi > Basidiomycota > Agaricomycetes > Russulales > Bondarzewiaceae > Heterobasidion > Heterobasidion occidentale. Next base: position 70,431 of record JBCAQO010000013.1, on the reverse strand, counting down.
TGGCGTCCTCAGATATGTTGCCAAATCTACGGGTCCCGCAGTCGCTCCGGATGCGCTGTTGCCTCCCGGGGACTACGGCTGGTACAAGCTTGGTACGTCTGTGTCACTGGTGTTGGTGTCGAATGTCGCTGATGATCGCCTCGTCAGATGGAGACACGGGTATTCCTTTTCCCAAGAAAGGGTCATCTCCGTTCGACGTCTTGAGACAAATTATTACCGAGCGAGGAGAGATCAACGGCTTGTACCGCAATCTTGACATGGTATGTTGCCGATCCAGTCAGAGTGCGGGCATCCAGATAAAGCTTGTTCCCTCCCAGTATGACTTCCCACCTTCCTTTGAGCAGTCCGTCTTCGCGCGCGATGGGAGGTGCTTCGTAACCGGCGCGGACACGGACGTCGGGATGTCGTGGATTTTCCCACCGCCATGGGCACATCAAGTAGGCATTTCGGCTATCGAGTACTGTGGGAGTCGAAGAGTCTGACAGTATATACGTATAGGTAGTCAATTGGTCGGAACCAAGCCGTTTCAACTATGCTCCGTACATCGACGTCTCGAACACGGCAGTGATGCGAAAGGATCTCATCGCCCTCTTCCACCACAACGCATTTGGAATCGACGTTGATGTGCGCAGCTCTTCTATGATTACGACCATCGTTGACTGACTATCCGTGCCGAACGTGTAATCTCACTTTATAGGATGAATATCGTATCGTTATATTCAGCGATATCGGAGACGTCAAACTTCCCACCAAACTTCCCCGTTCGAAAGGTGACCAGATCGGCCCCGAAGACCGATTTTTGAAGGACCACTTCTGTTGGTGCATCAAAGCGAATTTGCTTGCAGGCGATATCGATGACGATTTTCCTCTTCATAACATCCTTGATTACATGAAATCGCTGGGGCTTGAGGGAGATGAAGAAGATGTAGTAGAGCCAGAGGACGAGAGGTGGCAGACTGAACTCGGTCAAGAGATATGGGAAGACTACATGCAAGCAAAGTTATATTCCAAGAGAAGTGAGGAAAGTGAGGAAAGTGAGTAATGGAACGTTCAGTCTTGGGTGGGGCTTCATTTTGCTTCCGTGTGCAAATGCATACTTTTGATTGTAAAATATTCTGCTGTGCGAAAGAGAAAGAGCTGTGACTGTATAGACAAAATTTCACTTCACCGATACTGGGACGGTGGGATTAAGAGCACATGCTCACCTTAGTCTTCCTGATCCTGCTGTTACGCGAACGAGCTCGAAGGTGATAGCGACAATGATTCACTTTTCATGACATCCTCGGAACATCTGTTCGCTTGGGCTTCGAAGGCAACGATTGCGATGTAGCAGAGGCGGAGGACGAGAGGTGCCAGAATCAATTAAGTTAGAGAGAGATGTGGGATTGCCATAGGTGGGAAAAGCTACATTCCAGAGGCAGTTGGCATGTCATGTTACTCGTGCACGCCGCACGGAAGCGATACGATGTTTCCATGGACCATAAGGAGATCCAGATGGTTCAGCGTTTAATCAAACAAGCGCGGGTTCCTCTATTGTTGGACCGCTGTCGTCTGCGCGAGAACTCTACTGAGCATCGAAGACTGGAGAGCATAACTAGAAGCCTGATGTCGAAAGCATCCTACATAGGAACTGCTTGGCTCTCCTCGTTATCACCTCTCACGCAGGCACGTGCAATGTTTCTGATCCTTTATGTGGCTAACCAGGCCGTGACCATGGAACAAGGTAAAATTTTGCAGGTGCGGGTGAAAGACGAACGATCTTGTGTTGGGAAACTACGTCGTGACATCGGTAGGCAGATATTAGTTGACTGTCAAATGATCAGAGATTATTAGGCGTGCCGGGTCTGGGTGATTAGAATATGGAATCAGGCAGTGTCAGCATGCCAGTCGTTTTTTTAATGCTATTCGAAGTTGTTGTCAGTGAAGTTCATGGTGACAACCTGGATAATGACGAAGATGATGCGTAGGTGCTCAGTCTAGCGGACGGTTGTATCCGCTGAACTGAAGTCCATCCTTTACTGGTGAGGCTCTTCCACTAAATCTTCGAGAAGCAAAATTGCGTTGAGCCCAAATGTTTTGGCTTGCGGGCCCCCAATAACAAGAAGTGGGCAACTCTGCAGCCGGCTGCTACGGTAGAAGATCGCGCAGATCAGACGGAGGAGTGTACAGGAGTTTATGCCAGCGATTGCAGTGCCAGGAAGCGTTCGGTCCATGGAACAACTGAATCATGACTCAAAGTGAAGATATGCCGCATCCAAGATTAGCATTGAGACATGCCTGACAAATTCAGCCTCTCCTTTTGACACGCTGGACACCAGGAAGAAAGGAGATGCAACGTCAAAGCGTCGGAGATGGGAAAAGGTGAGTAGAAGGCGTAATGTTGAGATGAACTCGAGAGGCTGAATACCACGAGAAGAAATACTACACCGAGCGTCACGCGCTTCGCTCGTTCGCAAACATTAACACATCACTAAGTGGGCACTCAACCTCTGCCTGCCCGTCCGCCCGCCTGTATATGGGGCGGCCGGCCCACATGAATAAATAAAAGGTTCAACTCGCAATCCAACGAGTAAATGGGCCACCAGACAAACAAATACCTCTCTAAATTCTTCGCCTCGCTCCGGACAAGCCACCTCGCCCACCTGCCGACTGTGCACGCGCACTGCTCACATCCAGTTCTTTACCGGTCGCGGCATCTGCAAACCCTGCCCCGCAACATGTACCCGCTGGTGGCTCTCCCGCCACCCTGCGAACCCCGCGAACGGCACCTCCCCACACAGCTCCCGCACGAGCCTGTGCACCTCGTCCAGGCCCTGCTCAGATGCCCATCCAACCAGTCAGGCAGCCAGTCAGCCCAACGCAATGTAAACTATCGTAGACTAGAGCGAAAACGCACCTCGAGCAGCTGGATTACCGCGATCACCGCGGACGCATAGAACATGTAGTCTAGCTCCCCCAGCGCCTCTACGTGCACGAGGCCACGCCCCTCTCCTTCCTCCTCCCCGTCCTCCGCCGTCTCCTTCGCACGAGCACTCGCATGCGCACGCGCGACGGGGACGTGGTGGTAGATGAGCCTGTCGAGTAGGTTCTGCGGTAGCACCGCGTGTAGCGGTTCCCCTGTCCGTAGCGCCTGCGACACGAGCGCAAACACCGACATTGCGTCCGCAATCTGCAAAGGATATGATGAGATCAACCGCACGCGACAGCGTAGAGGTGACGTACAAAGTTGGGGTTGACGACCGCGGTGTGGTGCACCATCGACAGCCGCCGGGCCTCCGCGAGCTTCGACAGCGCCCCTGCGAGCTGCGACGACGACAAGATAACGTCAACAACAGCCGATCAAGACACTGCGGGCCACTTACCTGGGCCAGGCTAGCCACCATGTCCATCTGCACCTCCGCCAGGCGGTTGTATTCCTTGTATGGCCAGGCCCCGCGCACGTTACCCTCCCACCGCGCGAGCACCGTCATCTGCTGCAGCGTCTGGATCTGCTGCACAACCCCGACCAACTTCCGCCGGAACTCCTGCACCCACGGCGCCCCGGACGCCGGTCCTCCGGCCTGTCCCTTACCCAACGGAAGCTTCTCGCTCGAACCCTGCGACTGCGTGCCCTCTTCGCCCATGCCATCCGCACCCGCGATCCAAGCCGACATGAGGAACGCATACACGTGTGACAGTCCCGCAATTGTCGCCGCGTTGCGCAGCCGCACCGCCTTGCGCCCCGACTGCGGCGGGAACATCATGACGATAAATGACGCAGCCGACCCTGCAGTCAGGCATGTTGATTAGTCTAAAATCGCAATAAAAAAGGACGCAACGCACCGATGGTGACGAGCGTCCACCGGCGCCACGCGACGGACCAGCCGATGCCGGGGCTCGACACCGTCGGCAAGTGGCCGTCGATCCACGAGTAGCCTACAATGAGCACGACGGTAGCCTGTACACCGCACAAGGTAGTAAGTCCAGAGGTTCAGGCGCCATCAGCGGGCTGAAGTACGCACACACATGAGGATGACACCCGAGGTGTACTGCACGGGAGAGAAGAGGCGCATGAACAGGAGCGGGACGAGGAAGACACCGACGGAAGCCGCGAGCCCGTATGGGTTGCCGTTGCTCTTCGCGTTTCCTGTCCAGAGACGAGATCAAGCCAAGCGTCCTTGACGACGGGAATGTGTCTCGACATACCTAAGTACCATACTACCAGGCCGATGACGAGGCCGATGAACGTTCCGCCCAGCCGAACCACGTAGCTGCAGAATATTCAGTGGCGCGCTTGAAAGGCATGGACAGTACATACTTGAACAGCTGATCGCCAGCGTATATATTGAGCGTGGTTTGCGCCATGATGAGAGCCCTGTACATGCGCCGCTTGAGCAATCGCGTCAGCGATCTCACTGTGTCATGACATACCAGACCCCCTTCTGAGCATAGTAAAAATCTACAGACGATCATCAACGGGCGATTAGAAGCTCAAGTCGCTTAGACACTCACGTGCACTCGACTTGAACACGGCAGGGAGATACAATAGAATAGTGATTAAAGTATACTTAAAGATGAACTGGAATGCAGGCGATCAGCGGACCAGCGCAAACTCCAAGGACGTCGCACTCACTACTGCTTCTGCAGTCTTTGTCCATGCATACACGTTATGAACAGCGTGCATCACCCGTTGAATAGCGTTCGTCGGGGGCCGACTGTCCGGATCACGCGCTGTGCGCAGAACCAAGTGCTGAGCGGTCTCTGAGAACACAGAAGGCGACAAGAATAACGCACCGTACGACCGCTCCTCCGCCTCCTCGATCTTGACCTCCTCCACCTTCTCCTCCTCCCCGAAATCCTTTCCATCCCCGCGCTTCGACAAGAGCACCCCCGCGACGGCACGCAGGCTCCGCGGCGCCCATAAACGATTCGCGCTGCGCTTGTTCGCCGTCGCGCGCACGCCGTCCATGAGCGCGAGGACCGCCTCGGTGACCGCGATCAGCGACGCGCCGAACACGTACCCGACGTACAGCCCGCGCAGCGGCACGCGCGTGCGCGCATCGAATGTGTCCGCGCCCGCGAGCAACGGTTTGTACGGCTCGAGCAGCGCGAGCTGGCCTGAGGCCTTGAACTGCTCCAGCGCATGGGTCAGCCGCTCCGCTGCCTCGTCCAGCGCGCGCGTGTGCTCCGCCGCGGCGGCACCCGCGCCGCGCGCGTACCGATTTTTGTTGATGTAGTCGATGAAGGCCTGCACGGCGGAGACGCCGGCAATGCATGCCGCGCGGAGGTCCGCAGTCGCACGGCGGATGAGCGGAAGGACGTCGAGGAGCCCGAGGGAGTGCGCGGCCTCGGCAGCAGCGTTGCGCTGGTACATTTGGCGGATGAGGTAGGTATCGGCGGTAGTGGGGCCGTCCGCGGTGGACGTGGTGTTGACGGAACTCGTAGACCTGTCTGGACTTTCGGAATCGCGCCGTTCCCGCCGGCTAGAGTACCGGACGAAGCTCATGAGGCCGTCTTGGCTCGACGTTAGCATATGAGCAAGGACCATCTAGTAATGGACTGACTGATCCTAGAAGAGACTGCGAGGAGCGGCTCTTCGAGGCCTTTTGCGTCCTCGCCGTTCCATCGTCCCCAACTGAACTCTGCACCCAAAAACTTCGACTGCGTGGCCACTATACTGATATGAGCATATCTCTGATAAGTTCTAGACGCTTTAAACTCACACTGCTGCTGTTTTCCGATCATACCCAACCGTGCACCCTTCAGCTTGGCCAAATTCGGCGAGTCCGCAGCGAAGTCGCCTGGCGTAGCCGAGAGCACTTCATCCTGCATCGCGATGATGGTCGACATATGTGTGAGGAGCTCCGAGACGGTGTGGAGAAACGCGTGGTTCATCGTCTCGGGGAACACCAAAACTATCACGACTACGGCAATCGCGATATACATCGCTACAGAGATGAGCAGCGAATTGAGCAGCGTGTATTGCCCAAAGGGAAAGAGCGGTCCGAAGGTCTATACAGACGGTTGAAGCCCAATTGAACAACGTCATTCAAGAGGAGGCACGCACGCAGAAGATGTCAATGCCGATCGTGCCAAAGATGCTCATGATCATCAGGGGCGGAGCATAGGCGCGCAGGAACGCGAAGAAAAATGCTCCTATGCCTAAGAAAACACCAAAGACAATGGACGACCTAAATTTTAAAGGAAAGGTCGGTATGGGCATGCCTATGCACAGTACAGGCAGCGTCAAACGCACCGTGTATCTAAAAAGTCGCCTAGGAAGATATCTATCTTAAATACCGCGTCCGGATTCGCAGACGAAGCGGCGCTGCCAAGAGCTGTTCATACAAGGAGGATAATGGGCTATTGGTGCGCGACGTACCTGCTCTGGACCTGCTGCAACGTGGACTTGAGAAGGACTTGATCACGGACGGCGAGAGCAGCACGCATGGCAGCTGCACCAATTCCCCAGCCAAAAAGGACTCCGATGACCATAGTAGAGATGACCATCAAAAAGAGTTGTATCGGCATTGAAGGGGGAAGGAAGAAGGAGCACAGCACGGCGAAGAAGGCACTGCGACAGCCAGTCAGCTACCGTTTGAGGACATCACAAACAAAAGGAATAGGGCGCTCTGAGCATTACAGGTCGAAGAGGAATTGGTAGACAATTCCGCTCCGAGATTTGGCCCATCAAGGGTGTCCACAGTAACGTTGATGACCTCGAGCTCGTTCGATGTAATAAGAACGCGGCTGTCTTCATGCGCTCCCTTGACCCGTGATAGAAGATAGATGCACAAGACGACTATAGCTCAACCAGGAGATCCACCGGGAAATGATAAACGGAATAAAAGGCAAACTTGGACTCACGCGTTGCCCATAGTCTTGAGAGATTTGTTCGGCAACAAGAGGATGAAAGCGGCCCATGACGCCAGCCAGCACTTGAATAGCAGCTTCCAAGATTTCTTCGAGCGCAGGGGCCCGGCAACCCACGGTGGTAAGCGACTCCAGATGGTGGGTTTTGACTGCAAGGGCGACTTTTGCTGAACCTCCTCGCCTCTGTGCGAAGAGGGTGGTGGGGATGATTTCTCGGTGGAGTGAAACATTATGGTCAGCTCTGCAGCGCAGAACGACGAGATAGACGTGCAGAGTAGGCAAGTGAAGAAATGAATGGGATCGAACAAGCTACTTACAGGGGTGAAGGATAGAGTGTATTTTGTGCATTTGTCCTTCCAAGACTCGACGTCGCTCGGGTCAAGCAATGTGTGCTTTGCCTCTTACGGATGCTGACTAAGATGACGCTTGGCACTTGATCGGCGCCTGCGTGCGCTCCAACTGCCGACGGTCCGTTCACTAGCAGCTGGCAGTAGCACTCTAGTAGCCCTCTTCGCCTCATTCTGCTTCATGCGCATGCGCAAGTGCAACGTTGTAATCTTCTGCTCTCTGCTTTCCCTTTCACACACCTCCAGCTCGCCGAAAAAATTCGCAGATCTCCAGCTTTGCAACCAGTCATCAGAAAATGAGTACTTCGGGTCCCGGTGCCCAGCGGTGCCCGGTGGTGCCCGCTACATATTCTGACTTTGCATGAATGACGTTGTCAAGCAAAAACAAAGGTCCACCATCCACTCAAGTTTCTCACCATAAGCAAACCTTCCCGTTCTTCGCTAGCCTCGGTACGCGGGCCTCCTGAGACGTATTCATGGTCACGTACTGAGGCACCATTTTTCATTCAAGTCGACCCCTTCGATGCATACTGTCCCTGTCACCTCTCCTTCAATCACGCAGTCATCTAGAGTCATCTTCCTACCCTGGTAACAATCGCTGCGGCAGGCCACGTACGCGTTAAACATCGACGGCACAGTCGAGGTGAGCGGGTTAGGTTGAGGTGAGCAGGTTAGCAACAAGACAGGGCTTTACGCCGATGTATATTGCCGCACCGTCCTAAGCTGTCTTAGGCCACGATGTTCAGGCCTCAGGCCTCGAAATGCTGTCAATGACATCGACAGCTTCTCATATTCATTCTCCCGATGGTCACGTCTTGGCGGTGAACATAACTATCGCCGGTACATTCTCCGCAGTTTCGACGGCGTATGCTAACTGCTACGAACATGGCTGTTGATATGTAAACAGCTCATCGATCACAAACAGAAGATGTCATGACATTGAACGGGCTCTACAGATGCTTGGAACCGCTTCGATGCGCAACATGATGCAAAGACCAAGGTGAGTACGTGTCTATGATCCCAGCATCGCAGTGTCGGCGAGGTAAAACCTTATTGATGCAGTCGCAAGAGGTGAACTGCAGGCGAAATATCCACCCGGACAGCTTCTCGTCTTTCCCTCTCCATCGCCACGCTGCGCAGATTGTAAGTGTTTTCCAAATCATCGAGAATCGTCTCGGCCGACTTGAAGTTGTGAGCAATCATGCTGGCTATGGATCTTTTCGAGAGATTGGAAGAACTTCAGACGAGGAGGCACGGAGGCGGTCAAAATCACTTAGAATGTAGGGTCAAGCGCTATACTTACCTTGCGAGGCTTGTGTCTGACCCTAGCAGGCTATCAGAATGTTCAGCGATATCAATCCGGCTAGTCGAAGAAATCATCCGTTCACACAGCTCATACGTCTTGATATCACGTCAGGCTAGGTGCGATCAAGACAAAGCTGTTCGGTGGGTGCTTAGCGCTTGGATCTTGCTCCAGAACCTCAGGAGAGCCTCGGGCAGAGAATTCGACTGACTTGGAGGCCTGGCCAAAAGCCTCCGCGTCCGTGAGTAGTTTCTCATTGTCGCGCTCTCACTTGAAAGGAACATTCTGTGCAACTTCCGCATATGACAGACATCTCTCTCTCGTCATCTTACACAGTCTCTCCACTTTACTTTTTGCCCAACTTTCTTGGAACGTTTATGTGGAGTTACATTCTCAACTCGTTATAGAAGGCTACTTCACATGGGCATCAAATCTGTTCAAAAGGTCTCCGAACCAGGGTGAGGAAGTGGGAACAATTTCAATTCGTGACACGGGCAAATCTAGCGGTTTGATGGTCGACGTGGATGTCGCACATGCGTGTCCGATGGCTCGATGCTTTCAAACGGGGTGAGCTCTTCAAAGATTCTACCAAAACACAGGGAACTGTTTTACAAATCTTAAACCACCAGGAGCCGAACGCCATATCCCGCGGCTGATTACACAACTCTCTTTTCATGAATCTTTTTGATATCCTCTTTCGCATCTGACTGTCTCGATTACAGTTTGTCCTTCATCTCTTGCGTCGGGAATGTGTCGAACGCGTCGCGTACTTTGTCAATGGGCGCAGCGAGGAACCCAGCAAACGTCTCGAGCGGAGGACGATTGGGGGCCGAGGGATGAGGCCTGTCCGCGCCATCAACCGTATCAGCAAACATCCGACGATGCTGGACGCATCCGAGGAGAGGGCAGAAGTACACACCTCGTCGGAACAAACTTCTTTGTCCGCGTGAAGGACTGCGCGGCACTTGCGCTATGTTCTTCGCCCAATTTGGCCTCAAGCATCGGCAAGTCCTCGTTCTCTTCCGATTCGTTGTGCGGTCGGAGATGGGCCATCACCTTCTGAAGGATCTCGTCGTACTGCGCAGTGCCGGGCGTGCTGTTAGACAGGTTGTACAGCAGCTCCTTCACGGTCTACGTGAGCGCGAAAAAGTTGTGAGCAACACGGATCAAAAGCCGGGCACAAAAATCCGGCGACGAACCTGATGTTCGGCTCGGTCTTGGTTGGCGAGGTCGAGCCCCTTTGCACCAAGATATTTCTCCATAAGGGGGTAGACGACGAGCTCTTCGCCGACGGCATGGCGCGCGACCTCCCACGTCAATTGGTGTGCCCAGCGCGCTTGGGTATCCGCGTCGCCCGTGGCAGCCTTGTAGGCGTCATAGTATTCATACATCTGCAGTGACAACAGGGGTGTAAGAGAGCAGCTGTGATCATCAGTCTTGGGAAGAGGGTCAACCGGTAGGACGTACTTCTTGGTGATCGCCTTTGATCGCATCGGTGAGAGGCGTCGGGGACATGGTGAGTGCAGTGATCGAGAATGGTCTCAATGTGTTGCGGACGGGATGTGTTATAGAGCGAACGCGGGGAAGCAGGGGAGTGTAAGTGCGAGCGACTGAAAACATACGGCGAGGTCGTTCGAACGCATTATTTTATGTTGGAGATGACGAGTGTGCAAGCCATGACGGCGTTACCGACGTCGACAGTGACGTCGAGCTTGTAAGGTCACTTCCTCAATCGGGAAGACGCGCGACGTACGTGCACGAGTTGTGCAAGCCTACTGGAGTCGGATGAGAGCTCGATGAATGACGAATTGGCGGCCTCATCGCCGGGCTGCATCGCACCAGACTCCGCGACAAGAGACTGGTTTCTATATTTGGCATCGATTCGTCTGCTTGCGCTGAAAGAAACACGATCAGTCTGCGTTGTACAGTCGATGCACCTTACATTACTCAAAGGAAAGAAATCTCACAACAGCTTGAGCCCGATGGTCTCAGAGTACATATTTCCTTACAACACCGCCGTCGCCGGACATCCACACCTCGTCCCCTTCTACCCTAACGCACCGCACCGCCTCCACGTCTCCGAACACCAGCTCAGCCCTCACACGTACCTCCCGATCTCGCACCGCAGCGGCGTACGGCAAGCCGTCTTCACTGCTCACCACAACCGCCTCCTCCCCGTCCTCATTGTTATCGAGAAACGCCACGCCCGAGACGCCCGCACCTCCGCGCTTCCATACAGCCCGCGGTGCGTCTAGCGCTCGCAAGTCCCACAGACGCACGACCCCATCGGAAGACCCTACCGCCATTGCCCCACCCTGAACCGCGATCGCAGTCGCTGCCGACGTACTTCCCTGCACCTCGGCACGCGCCGCAGATGCGCGGGCACGCACGTCGAACACTTCCACGCCCCCTGTCGAAAGCGCCGCGTACACAAGCGCGAGAGAATCAGAGGCGCCCTCAGATGCGTTCGCGCCGGTCGCGAGTGCGTTGGCGCCCTTCCATCCACTCGTGCCCCACATCGCCGTTTGCTTCCCCACGTGCACATCCCATAGACGGAGCGTGCCGTCCGTAGATGCGGAGAGCAGTGTAGGTGCTGATTCGGGAGTATGGAATGGGTCGGATGATGTCAGAGCGAGTAGCGCAGTGATGGCACGTGTGTGACCCTTCAACTCCGTGCTGGAGGAGAGTCTCAGGGGAGAACTCAGCGCAGATGCGTGCGCGGAAGTCGGTAGCGGGGTGATATGGATGGCAAAGTCGATACCAGCGGAGGCAAGCAGTGGGGCTGACTCTAGTCCTGGAATAAAGTGGAGGGCGGTGACAGTCGATTTGTGCAGCTTTCCAGTCGCGTATGGGGAGACCGCGTGCGATATTGGCGAAGCGTATGGCGTCTGCCGCGCGTTCTCTTTCGTCGATGGGAGCATGTAGATGGAAACGGCTCCGTCGGTATGGCCTGTTGCAAGAACAGGTGGGTCTGAGGTAGAGAAGTGTCGAGACAGCGCGAATGTGGGGATCTGATGAGGCTAAAACCCTAGCACCAGTAAGTTTCGCTACGCATACAGCCAAGGGAGACAAAGTAATCACGCACGCGCTGAAAGTCTGAGTAAATTGGGTCTGCGTACGTCTGCGCCGGGACGACAAACGCCGTCTCACGCGCGTCGACACCTAACGAGGGGCATCCCACCTTATACTGATACTATTCTCAAAACGGGAAACATGTCGGCCGATCAAGACAACGCAAGAATGTGAACGATTTGGACGCACATCGCTCACTCTCTCGAGCTCCACATCATCTGAAGGGCTAAACGCGACCCGCTCCCGGTCATGATCATCGAGCGCAGCCTCGATCTTGCCATGGACCGACGTCTCGCCGTGTTTGTAGCATGAAAGCCAGATTGATTCGGAGGGGATAGCACCAGAGTATATTTCAGACAGTACAGTAGGAAAGTCGTGCTGGATGGTGGCGATGGGGAGGATGGACATGTCGGATGCAGCCATTTCTCGAGGAGTCGGTGGCCAAAGCCGCACTGATGAGTCATCATGTACTCGTGTTGAGCGCTCGGCCACGGGCCGCTTCAGGCCGTTTCTGGACCGACGAAGGCAAACTCACTGCAATTCATTTCTTCTGTGTACACGAACATCTATCGGAAATGCGCACACTCGATGGCTCATAATCAGTGCAGGGCATATAGCTGATACAGTGAGTGCAACACATACTTACGATCAGTATACAGCGAACAGGTCATCAAAGCGGGCGCGACCTGGAGCTGATGATGGCAGCAGGAGGTTGGAATGCCAGAGCGATGATTTCCTGATTTGTCTTGCAAGCAAGGGCGGTGCGCTATTGTTGGAGCGCTAGGGAACTACATCAATTCTGGTCACTTAGAAGACCAGCCTGAGCAACAATCTGGAAAATGATAACGGTTTTTAGGGTCAAGTGTTCTGCATAACCTTGGCTTCGTTGACTGGAAGCTTGAAGCTTGATCATCGTGGACGTGCTATCTAAATCCACGTAGTGAACGGTGCGCCTTTTATAGACAACCCATTTTTATAGCACGCATACACTCACAAAAAGCCGTCCGGCGTCATATAAGTACACGACGAGTCGTAGAACAGAGATTATCCGAGGAAGTCCAAAAGAACAGTCCATCCACATCAAACTGACAACTGAATAATTGTATTATTACTATCGAACGCAAAGTTAAAGAATGCAGGCCCCGCGACCGTCGCCGAGTCGTCCGTCACAGTTGTGCTGTTCGTGATCACCAGAAACACAAACCCCCTCAATTCTGGCGGGATCGTGACTTTGAACGGGGCCGTCTGCCCCTCGAGCGCAATAGACGTCGGCGTGATCCCAGACAAGAACGTCGCGAACAGACCCTTGCCGCTGAGCGATGAGCCACCGCTCTTCGACGCCCACGGGAGGGTGAAGTTGATCGAGATACTCTGCCCAGGCTCGGGGGTCGATGGACTGACCGTGAGCGCTGGGAAGGCGGAGACGGGGATCGGAGGGTTGTTGGAGGGACAGGACACGATAATGGACGAGGCGAGGGTGAAGACTTGGTTGAGGTCGAGAGGAGTCTGCGTCAGGCGCGTTCAGCGATTGGTTGAAAGTGAATGAATAGGGATGGATCACGAACTTCATATGAGGTGGACCACGGGTTAGCCTTGCGTACGGCATTATTGATCCATGTGGACTGCCGCACTTCAGTTGCAAGGATTGATCCCGCGATGGTGAGAATATACTAGTTCTCAAGGGTTTTGATCAGCTCACGGATGCGGATTTTTTTTCGCTCACCTTGTTGTGCAGGAACCGGGCAGCACCATTGTACGCAGATGCGCCGATGACCTCAAACATGTCACTTAAATCGACGAACGTCTTCACGTTTAGATTTTCGCCACTGTCCATTCAATGTGAGTCGGATATTCAATCGAAGTCAACATCACCAGTATGACGCACAAGTTGTACGTGCACGCTTTCACGGCCTTGTCCGCGCCGATTATGCTCGTCAGGTTATCGACATGCGTCTTCTCGTGCAGCGAAAGCTGCTCATAAAACCCCCTCACTGGAGCCGCAAATCCGGCGTCCGCGAACGCTTGCGCAGAAAAATTCTGCAGTCCGGCGGTATAGAACGCGTTCTCGAGATGTTCTAAGGTAAGCGCGAAGTTGACAATATCCACGTCTGGACATAAGGGACTTCATCAACTTCACATTGAAAGCTATGATCTGTGGGACGCACCGGATACAGTGAGGTGATCGTCCTTGAGCAGCGGCACGTTCAGAGAGGTCAAGCTTGAGCGCTTGGAAGGGAGAGAGACCGCCTGAGCGACGACCACACCAAGCGAGATCAAAAGGACAGCCGACAAGTACATGGTGGAAGCACGGGAGGGGACTCGTTGAAGATTCAGACGCTGCTCTCTGCCCCTTTTTATTCCCGTGGGGCGCCATATAGTTGAGGCTAGCTGAAGACGATGCGGGCTGTGTGCAGCACAAATGGGCGGTCGGTGTTTCAGAATGAAATCGGGTTTATGTGCAGTGTCGGCTGATTGTATGCTGCGTTGTTTGAGTGGCGGCCCCTCCCCCAAGGACACAAGATGACTGCGTTGTATACGGTGTAGACAATACTATGATAGAACGAGAATGTGCGCCTAAGGCTGTGTCGTCGATCCTAGGTCGAATTCGGGGACATCGGTGAACTTGTTTTGTCGACTAGTCAGCCGCTGGATTGCCCTTCGGTCCTCGGAGAAAGGGCTCAAACGAGGATCGATATCGTCGGTGGCGCTGCTGCGCTACGCAGAGGGTCTTTCTCGCAGGGCGGCAAAGGAGGCCTCGAGTTGGGGTTATTGAGACATCTGTTATTGGGGAGATCCAGTGCAATGTATGCATCATTTTCATCTCAATATACTCTAGTCTCAGAGTTATTTTTGGTACTGATGCGAACCTATCCACCACTTTCCAGGCTAAACTCAAAAATCTCACTTGAAATTGACAACCACTGAAAACATGAGTCATCTTTCCGCCGCAGTTCAACAGGCTCGAGGGGATCTATCAACATAGCATTGCATATAAGTAGGATGGATTTCAATGTGTACAATAAGATAATCATCTAATTGTCCGGCCTCTACGCTTTCACAGTAACGCCGCCAGCGCTGACTGTGGTCGTCTCAGGCTCGATTTCCGAGTAGAAGGGGTAGTCGACATATCCCTTGGGGCTCTCCGCAGTGTAAAGCGTGGTGTAATCCGGCTGAGCGAGGGCATAGTTCTTCTTCAAACGAAGCGGGAGATCCGGCTATGAAGGGGCACATCAAGATTCTGAATGCAGACGGAGGGGAGTAAAAATCTTACGTTGGAGATGAATGAACGACCGAAAACCACCAGACCACCCTTCTTGTCGGCGGTCTCAATGGCATCTTCACGAGTGTACCCACCGCAGCTAAGGTAGATTTTGTTACCCCAAATATGGCGAAGGAAGTCGTCGTTCTCCTCCGGCTTGATCTCACGGATGGCCGCCCCGTCGACTCGGGCATGGATAACATGCAGGTATCCGAAGGTTGGGTGCTTCTTCTTGATCGCCGTGATGAGGGCTGCGAAGCTCGGGTTCGGATCCTTCATGTACATGCCTACCAATGCTTGATGTCAGATGTCGCATTGTGAAAAGCGAGGAAATGTATTACCCTGGTAAGACGACCAGGGACTCAGCCGCAAGCCGACCCTTTGAGCGCCACCAACGGCTTTGACAACAGCGTCGACGACTTCAAGTGTGAACCGAATACGGTTCTCTATCGATCCGCCGTACTCATCCGTGCGGTTGTTCGCTGTAGTCTGGAGGAACTGGTCGGGGAGGAAACCGTTCGCGCCGTGGATTTCGACACCGTCAAAGCCGGCTTTGTGAACGGAGTTCGCTGCTGCGGTGGCGTACATCTCGACATACTCCTTGATCTCAGGGATCGTCAAGGCGCGAGGAGTCTCTTCGCGGTCATCGAGCTTAACATTCCCAGAGCTGACGTACGGGAAGCTTGGGTCCTCTGAGACGAGCGCAGCAGGATAGGCAGCGCGGCCCAAAGCCCAAAGCTGGAGGTAGATGAAGGAGCCCTTCGCATGAACGGCGTCTACAATCTGATGCATCACAACAAGCGTCAATTGCGTCTCAATTGATATCCTAGAAAAGGCTGACCTTCTTCCAGTGAATGATTTGATCCTCACTCCATATGCCAGGAGCGTTGGGAGAGCCACCCGCCTTGGCGGAAATGAGGGTACCCTCACTGATGATAAGGGTCCCGGGGACACTGGCACGCTGCTCGTAGTATTGACGAGAGAGGTCGCCATTTACATGCGCTGCGTTGGCACGGAATCGCGAGAGAGGGGACATGACCACCCTGTGCTGAAGAGTGACATCGCCGAATTCGATGGGCTGAAAGAGCTTGACGGAAGACATCGTCGTCGTTGGATTCGAGTTATTCTTGGAAGGGGGTTCTGTTTGGGCAACTTGGATGTAGAATCACCGTTTGGGGGGTGTCCTTTTATGTACATCATTCACCAGCTCAGTTGATTTGGATGAATGAGTCTGTGCAAGATACGTCGTCAAAGGCGAATCAGTTTTGTCAGAACACTCTGCGGCTATCAACTGGAGGCGCAAGATGAGCAAGCAGGGCGCGCGGAAAGAGCAAGACAAAGAGTCAGCAATAATGACACGAAAGTGGAGATACGAGCGTCTCTACCAACGCCCATTCCAGAAATGGGGTCTTGTATACCAGTTCCAATGCCAGTGAGCGCTATCGTTGTCATGAACTCTCGATATGCACCTCAATCACCCACGACCTCACGTCCGTCAAGAATGGATGTCTGGCATGTTATTCAGCTTCTGCTGAGGCACATCAAGGTGTCCATTTATTGACACAGGATGAAATATGCAGAGGGCGGGCATGCGCGTCGTCTCGATGCAGGAATCATGGCTTCGGTAAGCTCCCGAGCTCCCAAGCATGGTTGATGATCAATGAAACTTGATACGCCAAGCGCAACTGATGGAGTACTTACACTCTGTGAGGACTTTTATCAGGAGGTGCAACCTACAGGCCATTTAATGCTCGACACTTACCTGCGAGTTATGTCTGAATGTGACTTCATATCGTGGCTGCGCCAGAGGACCTCCCTCTGTAGAGAAGCCTCCGTGCAAGAGCGTCACGGCCAGCACGCACGCAATGCTTCGCATGATTGTAGGTGCCCCTTGAGGTCCTCGAACAGGTCCAAGAGGCATGCGTACGTGTCGTCATGTTCTCGAAAATCGAGGATAGATTCTCACTCAAGACTCGTTCATCGACAGACCATCTCATCTTAGAGGACTGACCTAACTTGACTGTCAGAGGGTGGTGAGAAAGCCAAGAATGCGGCCGCAGCGAGACTCGAGAGGCCGTCTTCGGCTGGCTCGGGTCCGGATGTGCAGTCCCTTCGGACAGTGCCGGACGGAGTGTGCAGAAGCGGCCGCTCAGGTTTCCGCGCTCAATCATGAACCACAGCCTCACTCTGAACAGGGCGAACTATAGTGCTGTTGTGTACTAAAACGGAGCAGATTTACAGATTACTGTTTGTCTGAATGGCTTCGTCAAATATGCCTTCCATCCTGATTTCACAGTCGCAAGGAACGGCCCACCAACTTCGACATTCCGTTATGCCGGATTGACCACCACATATTGAGCGCCCATGTCGTGTCCAAGCAACATGACAGATAATCTCAAAGCATTCGAGAACTTGCTGTCCAGGAGCCGGCATGCTCAAATTTAATTTACCAGTTGCAACACGCTGGTGTCCGCAGATGACGATGCTGGGATTTGAGCGCACCCGTTCTCAGACAGGATGATGGTGAAATGGTAGCCCTGTGTAGGACAAATTGTATGAGGTTTCGGAGGATTTACTATTGATGTTTTCCTGTGAGTATCACGAGGTATGCGATTGTATCTCACCATCGAACCTCCTATCTGTCAAAAGGACGCGTCTGGAAGGCCGCATCAAGAGACGTCTCCAAGTATGATTGTTTGGACGTGTATATTTGGGATCAAGCAGCCAACGCGAATGCAAATGCAAGGCGGGATATGAATAGTCCTGACCGAGGTAAGTAACCAGCGCTGGACCGACCCATTCCTCTTGTTGAAGTCGATAAAAGTACAGTCATGAACGAACCTAAAACAGTGCCAAGACCGATAGAGCTGGAATGACGCCACCACGGTTGAACAACGTCCGCGCTATGGCTTCTTATCGCAAAGAATCGGAGCACTGTAAAGGAGAGTATAGTTGGAAAGGATGGACGGTGCTACGAGCGGTGTGAACTAGTCTGCGCCCGGAGATGAACGGTACGGAGCGCAGGAGAGGCGAGGTATACGGCGTGAAAATAGATGTTAAGGCCGTCTATATGTATTTCGCAGCCCGACGAGGATGGTCCTAATACCAAAAGAAATATAATGTACGTACTTATGTGATGACATCGGGTGGAATTCCAGACGGTCCGCATGGGTAACAAGCAAGGAAAGAGCAGTCCGATACTTTCTATATAAACAATCCTGGTAGCACTCGCACCAAGGGCAGCTAACAACCGTCATACTGGGAAGACATAAGATTTTTGGGGATAATGGAGAGGCGGACTGCACGTACCAGGGAGTTTTTTGGGAACGTGTAGTTCGCACCCGATATGCCTGACGTCCACTTGGTGAGGTTGGCGTCTGTGGAAACGACCGGTCAGGTGAAGCCAGAAACCAACTTCGAGTCCGACGCACTGTTATATGCCTCCCAATGGTTGTTGATATAGTCCTCGGTGGGATAATCTGGAGGACTGCAGCCGACGTTTTGAGCGTTTTTCCTCTGGTAGATGCGCACATAGTCGACCAGCATCTCTGCAGGAAACTCCATCGTCGTCAAGTCGATAGTCTGCCAGTTTGCTTTGAAGCGGCCACCTTGTCAGTATGACCGTTCGAAGTAAAGAATCGAGAATTACCAACATGATAGTCCCAAATTGAGGACAATCGACTAATGTTTGAGCGATTGTTAGCTATTCCCGAGTGCAGCGTTAGTTGCTGTGACATACCATAGGTTCCTCAGGGATAAGTCTCCGTCCGACACCACTCCCATTCGTGCCTTGGTCTGCACCCATTGCAGATGCACCCATCCGCACCGTCGGCTGACCTTGCTGGTACCAGGTAATGAACCCTTCTTCAACCTTGGACGGATTTGCCCAATACTCGAAGCCTACATGAGCAACGTAAGAATGGCTGGGAAAAAGAAGAAGAAATAGCACGACAGACCAAACGTCGCAAAGTTGCGTCCAGAGCCTGTGAATATGTCTGACGGCAGCTGCGTCAAAGCTGACACCGCCTGCTGCACAGCGGAGCCACTATGGAAGGCCGGTCATTAGGATAGAAAAGATGCGAGAACACGCCGGCCAAATGGGGCTACACGCACTGATAGGAATTGGGGGTCGTGATCGTGTCGTTGTAGACGTGCCATTGATCCTCTGTCGCGTTCAGGTAGATGTAGTCGTGTGTGAAGGGCGCAAATTGTGCAGATTGTGAGACGACACCACCGGTCCCGTGCTTGTTGCGCTCGGCCTCGAGGATGTCAATCTCAGGAGCGCCCCGGCCCTTGCTCACGCTGGGCCCAGGGTGGTCATCTCCTGGACAAGTACAAGATCTGTCGGGCGCATTAATTACGCACCGCCTAGGAAGTAGTGCGTAATCAGAAGCAACTCACGAAAGCTTCTGTCCGCTCAGCCACGACAGCTCCTTGTTGTACTTAGTCGAGCCAAAATCAGTATGGAGGGCCGCAGCAGGGCCAGAGCCATCCTTGAGGGTCTGATTGGGGAACGTGCCGACATCGCACGAGTCGTACCTAAAAGAGCAGCGAGATCAGGAAATGAGCGCAGAGATCACGGGGTGAGGTACTCACGAGTACGGCCATGTCCCGTCTGTCGTCGCGCCATACCCTGGACGGCCAAGATTGCCCATCGTCCAAGCGCCGGGCCACTGCGCGCCATTTTGCCGTCAAAAGGCTCGGTCAGCGGAAGCCCGGGGTAACGCACAGGCTTAGACTCACGTATCCCTGCGTATCTTCATTCGGCCCAGGTAGGCTGAGGCTGACTTCGATGTAGCCGCTCGTGAAACAGAATTTGTTCCAACTCTGGAGCATCCCAGACCGATATGGCAGGCCATTCGTCTCGACGTTCTCCATGAGGAGATGGAGATACCCGTCCTTCGTCGAGATTTGACGCGGATCATACCATTCCTGGTCGTTAGTCGCCCAGTACCAGAAGTTTGCGGCTTCCCAAAAGGGGTCATCGCCGGGGTAAAAGGTGCGGCCATCGGTATTGAACTCGTCGGAGAAGACGAGGACATAGTCTTCGCCATCTGAGCCGGTGCGCGTCTTGGCGTCGTCAGGAGTTTGTGTATCGATGAGGGAAGGCATGAGGAAGGTGGGAGGAGGAGATTCCTCGGTGCCATTTACGTTGATGTTGCTGCCGTCCAGGATGAAGTTGCGGCCAGCGTCCCTGATGTAGGTGATGACGGGATATGCGATGAAGAGGGTGAGGAGGGCAAGAATGAGGATAATGATGACACCAATGTTGAGGAATCCTCGGACGGTGAATATGGTGCCAACCTTCTCGAGCGCGTCGGGTTCGTGCAAGGCGTCTTCGTCGTCCATGGGCTCCTTATCGTCGAAGGTGGGGTCGTACACGTATGGTACGAGACCGCGCTGTGAGGGGAGGGCGCCGGCGGGGTATTTGGAGTCGGAGGAAAGGGACCATACCGATTCGCCGGAGGAGGAGAGGACCGAGT
The DNA here is from genome assembly GCA_039111635.1 of Heterobasidion occidentale. Classification (NCBI taxonomy): domain Eukaryota; kingdom Fungi; phylum Basidiomycota; class Agaricomycetes; order Russulales; family Bondarzewiaceae; genus Heterobasidion; species Heterobasidion occidentale. The sequence continues at coordinate 50,115 of JBCAQO010000013.1, read as the reverse complement.
CGCGAGGGTTGTGGGAGATGGGGCGCGGAGGGAGCAGCACGCCGTTCTCGTCCTCATTGGCGAGGCGATAAAGGATCATGGAACCTCGCTGAGAGCCCATGAGCTGAGAACCAAGGGCCTGACTCTCCTCTGAAGCGACACGGTTGATGTACGTGCTGCCTCGCGAAGCTGGGCGGGATCGGGCGAACGGGTACAGTGAGGAGTTTGGATTCAATGGTGACGACACAAATGTCGAGGTGGAAAATGAGCGGCTGGGCTTCGGAGGAGACAGCGACGAGGACGCATCTGGCGAGCTTGTGCTTGGAAGGAGAGGGGACTCGACCGACGGAAATCCTGGCGTTCGTGGAGACCCAAGGTCGTCGGGAGTCGAGAGGGAGGCGGGGGTGCCCGAGCGGGAAATGTCTTGCTCGTCGTGAGCAGACATGGTGGGCGTGGGCGTCGAGGACGACGGGGGCGAAAAGAAGGTGGTTGTCGTGAGAGACGGCGTGGGCGTGAGCGTGAGCGTTGGGTGAATACGCCGCGTGCTCGCCTCTCGGTGGCTGACAACTTCGATGCCTTCTTTCCTCTCGCCCTCACTTACCCTCTAATCTCGACTCCAACGTCCCCGACCTGCCAGCGCCGCCCTGCTCTCATCAATTAGCCTTTGCAGCGCCGACCGCACAAGCGTCCCTCTCCCCTCTTTATTCTCCTTGACAGCGCGCATCAGTCTGCGTGCCTTCGTCTCTTCTCGTTCGAACACTTGCATTTCAACGTCGTTCGGGGAACGCATGCCGTTGTGGGACGTGCATCGCTCGTGTTCTTCGAGGCTCTCAAATCTCCTTCTCGGTTTCTCATCGCTGCGGCAATTCTCGCAAATGGTAAGCTTACCGCTTCGATCACGTCTGTTCCATACACGCGTCCTGTGAACCCAGACATCGTAGTTCCATACAGTGAATCAAATGACACGCCGATGTACTCCCGCCATGACACGATTGACGCGTTGACACGCTTCGACAGAGCTTCTTGCTTATCGTCGCGCCTCTGCTATTCAATGACCTTCTTCAGTTGTACAAAAACTCGTCCTCTGATTTACGGCCGCGCGCTATACCATCAAATTCGACCCCCTCCGACATCTGGCTGACATTCCTTTCAGCTCACTAGCGTGCCTCGACTTCTCGTGCACCATCTGCGCGTCAGATCCTAGATACTTGATTCCACTTGCGCAGACCGTGCGATGACATGGTATCACTCTTATCTCAACAGTGATCTTCCGCTTTATTGACCTGATGTGAGATACGGAACAAGGCTGTTTCCGACGTGCGTCTTTTCTAGTGGGCACCTCATTCATTCTATGCTCCAAAATCGATCGACTCACACACGGCCACAGCTTGCTGTCATCACTTGGTCATTGTCTCAGCAGCAGATAAACGTACTACCTCTTCACCTGAATCGTATTCTGGCTATTTACATCTTTTCCCTCGGGCGCTCCTCGCACCAGGCGCATCCTTGTCACCACGTCTTCGTTCTTCGTTACCGGTTACTTCAATCGCCTTAAATTTTGTTCGTGCAAAGAACATCTTCTCCGTCTGGCGACAGACCCTTCACGACCTTCCCAAGATCGGCGATCATAAAATTGTGACCCGATTTTCTATCCAGACAAACCGACATTTATGTATCAATCATGACCATCATCTTTGTCCCGCTACCCATCCTTAAGCTGAATGGTGGACATTCTGGACATGATCACGGGCCTCGTTTTCGATCTTGGAGGGCCCAACCAGTCGCGCCGCGGCTCCCAGGTCCGTCTACCCCCTCCCATCTCTCTTTTCAGCCAGTTTGCTGACGTCCCTCGCGTCGTGTTTACTACTGCGTCAAAAGTGCTCAGCCATGTACAGATTGTGACAGTTCTGGCAGCAACACAACATGGAGCTTCTCTCCTACCTTCTCCGTCTCATCATACGATCTACACAGATTACCGCCTCTCTATCCGCTCTCGCCATCTCTGACCGATACGCAGTGACTCACCACTCCGGCGGCTCAAGCGCTCTCAAGGTCTGAATCATATATGTATGACATTCCTGCGTACGAAGTAATGGAGTCCATCTGACCCGATTTCAGCTTGTAGGCTAGTCTGTTTAATCATAAATCGAGGGTAGCCTATATTGTAAGGCGTCGACCTCCGTGGAATTCCTCAACCTTGGCACGAACGCTCATATCTCTACTATCGATCCTGAGTTCGCTTTTTTGTTCGAGAAAGTGCTGCAATCGCTTCCGTTGAATTACCGCGCGAGAATCTCTCCCGTCGTTCGCTCTGCCGAATATCGTCGCAAGGCTTGATCTACTCCTCCAAAAACGTGTGAATAGTTGCTGATAATGAGACACCGCGTTCTTTATGGGTTCCTGGAGAATTCGAATAACGCGTGGACGATTTGCAAGGTTCGAGTTAAAGGTGGTGAGATCACTGCGCACTGTGGTCCCCATGCCGTCGGACATTAGGGGCAAGAAGTTCCCGCTCCTAATCTAGCATAATGGTGGAGGTACAGACCTATCTAAATGCCTGTCCATCACTCTGATCTTCATTTGCTTTTACAGGATGGTCCGTCGGCAATATAGATGTGGATGATCATGGGCTTCGTATAGTCGCCGTGGAACTGCAATGAGCAACTGTGAACGTTGATCGCAGGTATGGTCGAACACACTGGATTCATCCCAGATCGGCGAGTTGACCCGCACGTACTCTCAGACTTGCTCCGAAACTTCATTCCCGACAGGCATCAACGATTGCTACGCCGCCGCCAAATGGGTACTCTGATAATTCCAATGCGTAATATCGCAGAATTGACAAGATCATACTTCCCTCTCTGCAGGCTGCTGCAGAGACCAATTACCTTTCCGCGAATCTTTCGAAGGTTTCTCCTTGGATGCAAATCTGCTGGCGGTAATTTGCCCACTGTTAAAGCTCGCGATGTTCTGTTATTTGTTGGCCATCAAATCACAGGCACGTTCTTGCTCTTATTCGTATTCTCATCCATCTATGCCTTTGGGTACAGAGGCGAGCTGCTGTCAATAGAAAAGAACGAAAATGAGGTTCTTGGGTGCGTACGTTTTCCATGCTGATATTTACGACCATCGCCATCATATTCATCTGCGATGTAGATCAATTAAAGCCTGCAACATACGACCCTAATTACGCCCCCATCCATGCCGTGTCGCACGCTAACCTGCCTTTGGCCAGCATTCGAATCCCCTGCAGAACGAGAGCATCCTCTGTGAGAAAGTCCTGAAGGAAATTGGCGTCAAAATACAACTGTGCGTGTAAGCGATCATCTCGTGATGGAGATCTGGCCTTGCCTAATGCACTTTCGCAGGTATCCTAGGGCACCGCATGCGTTCCATGCGTCCATCCTTACTTTGAAAGCCTCAGCATAGTTCGATCAGGACACGAAAGAGGCCACAACGGTTGCTGAGTCTGTCTGCGTAAACAGGCTGCGATCACACTGCGAAGCACGATGGCCTAAGATAAGGATTGTACGATAGCATGCAGGAAGAGAATCCAGCAATTGACCCTAGGTGGATAGCATGTAGAAAGGCACGACTTGTACAAGTAACAGGGTGGGCAGAATGTGCAAGCAGGCAAGTCTAACCGATAGAAAGTCTCAGAGAATCCTAACTCTTGAAAAAAGCAGAGATACACCAAGACTTCCAAAAATTCAAATAACTTCTGAACAGTTCTCAGAGACTGATATGGATTCTAGATGTAGTCTTCGACTAGATTTAGAAATGTGATGGAAGTTTGACACACATGTGGAATGCACCTGTAGCCATGGTCTCTCGGATGTGAGATCCCTCAGTACAGCAAAGCTGATAATAGCAATTGCTGCTCAAGACGCGCCAGATATTACCTAGCGTGATTTCTTAGATGAGGCCAGTGCCGTAGGCGGACGTGCAGAAGGAACTTGAACGGCGGCTGCCGCGATGCCATCTGCTCGCATGTCCCCCCTGCATCCTGGTTCCACCTCATATTGCATTCTCCCTTCCTCTCAAACCAAGTCCTCTTCCAATCACTCTCCGAAGTCACGTCGGCCTCGCTCAAAAGAGCCCCAAAACTTATCAATGTGTTGAACGTTGCATTGTTTGGACGGTTGGGTATCTCGCGACTGGACTCAGAGCTTCAGCTTCAGTCCGTGCGGGCTGTGATATCAATTTTGACTCCAGATCTTGGTTATCTCTGGGCTTTTGCATCATGTCTCTTCCTCACTGCTCCCATCGGAAACTTGGCCAATCTTCGTGATTTTATAGTTGTCCATCTCACCTGCTGGGGCTGTGGGTCGTGTTTGACCAGCTGGCTCAGCTCACCAAAGCTCACCAACAGTTGGGCATCAGCGCTGTACCATGGGCGTGCGCTCCAGGATGGTTCACGAGATCTTTCCCAGTCTGAAAGTTGTAATGAATCTATCACACGCACGCTCACGCGAGAAGTATCAACGGTGCGGAGGCGTTCGCTGAAGTGATGCCCGGCTTCTATACACCTAAGGACTGACTTACACTTATGACCGCGTCGCTCCCAAGCCTAACTTTGTAGTCTTTATGATAGCAGTCAAGGGTACGTCGAGCCCTCCTGTGACCCCGATACGATCACCTTCTGACCATCCCATGGCAGCGAGCATTTGGAAGCCGACGTTCGACTCTCCGATCTTTGGAGCAGCCTACAGTAGATGTAAGTTTAAATTTCCAGAAAAAAATTCGTTGAAACACACCTTTCCGATAACCTCGCCATCCTTGGGTCGTACAGGACCTCGCGGAATATTTACTCTTTCTCTGCTCACAATCCACCGCACCTTCTTCTCGTCGACCACAAAACCACTCTTCGTCGTCTTGATCAGAGTCGTGTACCGCATGTCATTCTTCCCTTTGCTCTGACTTTTCAAATTGAACGCCATCGCGAGGTCATGAACACGCTTTCGCGCGTCCTTCTGCATAGGCGGTAACGCCATAGTAGTACGTCCGCCAATATCAGCCAAAAAGCGACGAATCTGCTGCTCGAGGGATATCATGTCCACAACTTGGTTCGGCAGTTGAATTGTTGGATCAAGGGCAGCGGCAGCCAAAGTCGCTTTGCGACCTTTTTTTCCACCTTTCTTCTGTATGAAAGGGTCAGCTGCCTGCTCTAGGCGGGCTTGTGCACGTAGCTGCTTCCGCACAGCCTTCTTGGCACGATCCCGATTCCATTGATCACGGAGGTCGGCCGGGATGTCCTTCGCCTTCTTACGGCCTGTCGGAGTAAAGATGAGATTGGACCACGCAGATGTCGCCAAACTCACTGTTTGGCATATATACTTCAAGGCCTTCGTCATCAAAGTCCCCATTGTGGATGGCACCGAAAAGTCGATTCGATTTTCTTCGTTTTCCGGGTGTGAGATGGTCGATAAATTGCTACCCAGGAAGAATGAGTGGTCGGCCATCGGAGAGAAAATCTTCGTTGATTTACCTGAACCTCAGCAACAAGACCATCATCTTCTGCCCATGCAAACTCGGGCGAGAAGTTGTCGTCGTCATCTTTGTCGGGCTCATCATCGAGCAAACCAAGGGCTGGCCTGCCTCTAGCCTTTTCTCGTATCCTCTGCAATCGCGCTTGGAAGCCTCTCTTGGGTGTCTCCTCTTCGTCTGAAGAATCGTCTTCATCTTCTTCAGCGTCAGTCTCATCTTCGCCTCCGCTTTTATCTCTTGGTTCTGCGATCAACGCACTTTCCTCCACGCCGACGATTTCCTCCAATTCTTCATCTTCTTCGCTTGTATCGCTTTCGTCGCTGCCATCATCACCACCATCATCATCTTCCATTCGCATCCGTTCCGCATCCGCAAGATCGTCCAGAGTAAGGTGCTGACCACTCATACCTTGAACAAAGGCCTTCATAGCAGCGGGATCAAGGTCGGCATCAATCTCCATTCCCTCTAGGCCGCTCGACATTTCTTCAACTGCTGTGTCCTTTTCAGCGCCACTCCTGGCATCGCCATCGCTATCGTCTCCCCAATCCACATCAGAGTCTCCCCGCCTCTGTTCCGATCGCCTCGGGTCACGTTCGCGTGCCTCTTCGCGTAGATGGGTTTCGGACAAGATAGCACCGAAAGATCCGAACATGGCATGACGTTGCTCGCGCCGGCGATCAATACCATTTAAGCGAGGGTTTTTTCGCAGAGAAGAGGGTCGCGTAGCGAACTGTCGTAACTTCTGTTTGGGCGTCACCGACATGGAGGCAGCCGTAGAAGTGAGAGTAATAGGAGGCGCTGTGTTAGAAAATGTAGCTTGCGCCGTAGGCGTTTGCTCGCTGCTCTCGAGTCTCGGATTGAAGCTTGATGGTAGTGTATTCCCCATGGGAGAGGCTTTCGTGGATCGAGGGTGAGGCGCGACGTACACGATGATATCATCAGATTCGTCTACAGCCCCGAGAGGAAGATCACCGCCAACTCTCTCGACAGCGATATTATCTGTGGGGGAACGATCGCCGACTGGGGTAGGCTTGGTATCAATAAAAAACCCTGTAAACTTTTCTTCGACCGCCGAAACTGTGATAGTGTTGTCCACGAGTCCTACACTGGCAGCAGGCTGTGCCGCAGCTGCTTCGACCTGCTTGAGCATCTTGCCCATATCTTGGAAGTCAATCTCCTCGATCTCTTCAGCATTTGAAACACCATGCACTTGCGGCTCATCGCCGCCACTGAAAACGCGGAATACTCGGTCGGCGGTGGGTATGTGGCTTTGTATCGTGTCGCCTAGGATCAACAAATCGTCAGGCGATTGTTCGAAAATCCGTGGACGTGGGACTTACTAGCAGATTCCATCACTGGTTCAAATATCTCTTCTTCCTCCATGAAAAGAGTTGGAGTTGCTTGTGAGCGTACAAATATGATTGGTTTGAGCAATGGCCTGTCCTCGTAGAGCAGGTGCGAGAGTGGAGCATTGGTGAGGCGCATTTTCTGTCTGTGGTGTGCACGACCTCGATAACCTGGGGAGTCATAGCCTCCATCCCCACGCCCGCGTCCACGTCCACGAGGGGTTGCGGCGCCCCTCACGGGCGTCGACATGCCCGGGTTTGGACCGTGATAGCCGCGAGGCGAGCCTCTAAAGTCTAGATGTGCCATAGCATAAGCATGACCACTTGCGGGCTTGAGCCAAGTGCTTCTTTCGAAATGAGAAAAGTGTGGATATAGAACGTACTGTTTGACTGGAAGTTGAGAGAGAAATCATCGTTATCATCATAGGAGACGAATCCGAGTCCTCTTCCACGCCCTCTGCCTCGAAAACCGCGACCGCGACCGCCGCGACCTCCTCTTCCTCTTGGACCCCCTCGTGCATTGTGGTGATTGTTTCCTCGAGGCATGATAATGCACAGGATGTGGTGGTCAGTTGCAGAGATCAGGCGGCAGGAACATCAGTGCGGTATCCTTCGGCATCCTGCGCTCCATTCCCACACTCCCCGAAAGCCTCTGGAATAGGACAAAGGTTTGACAGGGTTTGCCTCAATGCCATCATTTCATCACAATCTATGTGATGAAATCGAAGTCTTATAACCTTTTCCGGAGTATTTTGGCAGTGGTTTCACGGAAACTCAGGCGCTGTGCAGTGCGCAGTGAGCACATGGGTGATTCGCCCGATCCAAGTCTGCACGTACTTTGCTGGCAGATGCGTTCTAGTTTCGCACGGATTTTACTACTGAAGAATATACTGTAGTCCACACAGGATCATTCAACACATAGGTTTTATCTTACGTGGCGAGCTCATACCTGAGCGTTTCAAACGGATTCGATACTCGTCGAAATGAGTCTGCAGTGAGGCGAATCAAAACGGGGGTACTCAAGCCATCTGCTCATTTGTCCTGAATTACTCTGTAGAATCTGTCCACGGCATCTGTGTATCTCCGGTGTTCTCCATCACTTCACTCTCCATCACTCTGCTTTTCGCTACCTCTGCTAGAGGCATTGAACAGATGAGAGCATCTTCATGGACCACGTCGCTTGTAGCACTATCGCGGAATCGCACATGTTACCTTGAGGTCAGCGCTAATTTTTCTTTCTTTCACCACTCATAATAGCCTTATACAAGTACTTTGATAGGTGTAAGGCATTTCGGCGAAGCTGGAACGCCGGTTGAGCGAGCTGAGCGGTGCGGGCGCGTGTGCGCGTTTGCCAATGCAGCAGTAGCCCAGAAGGACAAGGTGTTGTTGGCGTCTACAATATTAATGTTGATCGAACGATGGTCATCTCCGGCTGGGCTTGGTGCGACTAATTGGCTATGCATCGTGAGCATCGCGTTTTGTCATCTGGTTTTGGCAGTAGATCACGATGAGAGATTGTATCAGTTGACTCATTGCCATCCAGCACGGTTTGAAGTTTACACTGTTTGCGGAGGACAGCACCCCGGGGTGACATACTCTGGATACATGCCTTTTGAGACGCTCCGACGGGCTGATATTCCGAAGTCATGTTTGTGGATGCGCTCATAGTGGACGCGCCTGTTCTTGTGGCAGATGCTACCATGAAGAGAAACAACACTGCACGCAATGGATGGCATGAGTGAAATAATCCATGCACGCAATCAATGGTGCGCGTTTCTTACAGTGTGACAGCAAAAATAAATGAGAATAGATTCGCGCCGCGAACCCGTCATTCCACAATTTTCTCGAGCCTTGGAAGCTCGCTCGACGGATAGAACCGGTCCACCTCCCACCCTCTCACGCGGTAGTCCACCCAAAGTCCTTCAAATTGCTTGACCATCCCCCATATCCTCTTTCTGTTCTTCATCGAGTCCGATTGGAAGCACGCGTAGACAAATGCCAGGTGCGGAAAACGCGGAGACGCAAACGGTGACGAAAAGTTCTGCCCAGATGCGTCCGTAACAGGCTCGGAAAGCCACCGTGAGGCAACCTCATGCGCACGTGGAATCTCGTCGGGAGTGGCGGGCAGGATCCAACGAATGTCTCCATACAGCAGTATCTCTCGAAGCACACGATCCATGAATGCTGGATCCGTGATGAAACCTCGAAGGAGTCTGCAGGTGGCCGCTAAGGAGAGCAACGACTCTATGGGAAGCTCGCGCATGATAAGGATCAACAACTCGACTGGGAGCGTAGCGATAATCGGTGATAGGTCAGTATGAGCGCCTTGGAAGGGGACGAATGCTGGATATGAGCCGGTAGGTTCGGGCCATCTGTATCATGGAAAATAAGCGTAAGATGTGCGGTTCACAAACATTGATCAAAACTCACAGATCTGGCTGCATGAACATCCAACATCTGAAGTCGCGCATGATGGCGGGTATCAAATCTGGCCCTCTGAGACCGGCATGGATGCCTTTCGCTATGTACCGTGAGCCACGCCGGGCAGGAGCAAAATGAACTTGCCATTGTTCGAGCGTGGCTTCGATTCCACCGTAATCGATGCACGGTAACAGGCCCGTATCAGCGTCTGTGAAAAGATGATTTTGTCCTTGAACAAGGCGTCCTTCAGAAAGATAGATTAAAAGATACCCTGTCGGCGTTGTGCCCTGGAGTTAACGATCTCGTAGAGCTCCCCTGCCAGCGACATGGGCTCCGAAGCGGAATGTAATGCCGGATTTGTGCACGGGAGAGCATCTTTATCCAACCACGTATTGAGAAGTTGGTAGCACCGCTCGCAGAGCCAGAAGTTCGGATTATCGGGGTGGTTGACCTCGGAGACCGAGCACGCAGAATCGCAGTCCTCCTCACGCTCCGTCCATTCCTCTTGATCTCCCGACCCCTCCTGTTCTTCCGGTTCAAGCACCTCCAGCGTTTCTGAATCCTTCTGTTCGTCGTCTTCATCGACGATGGCCCGCACGACAACACGAAAGTCTCCGCCCACGATATCGCGTACTCGGCGCACCTCCACATTCCGGCCATCCGGCACTCTGCCATCGTCACGAACAGGGGCCTCTCCCTCCCTATCCACATCGAAGTAGCCTATTGCGATGCATGTGCACTGGGTGAGGTCGGCACGCTGACCAAGTCCGTCCGGCAACCACTTCGGGCGGTAGCCCAGCATGCGGTCGTCGTCTGAGAAAGAAGAGGTGAGAGCTTCGGTCACAATGGACAGGATGTCGTCGTCAGTCAGAGTGTCGACACGGATTTCTGCCGCAAGTTGGCAAGCTATGTCATGGAGGTCATTGCGATGAAGAAGTGCGGAGGGGCCGCCTGCTGGGCAGATGCCGCACAGAAGACAAAGCTCGTCCCAAGAACCCATGCCTCGCGGATATGTTGTCCTCTGGAGTTACTGCAGGGGCAGACGATGAAGGTAATCTGCGAAACCTTGGAACTTCAAAGGCCAGATGATGACTCAATTGCGTGTACGGCGACGGTAAGGCGGTGGGCGGTTAAGAATGATGGCGTGGCATCAGAAATTGATCGCTACATCAATCGACAGGATGCGGTGTCTGTCTCTCAGAGGCATGCATGGTGTCGCTCATGCAGTTGCGCGATTGGCGACATTGAGGCCTTTGAGGTTTCGGCACTGGCCTACTACGTTCGAGCATCGCTGCATCGAGGAACTATCGAGGATCGTATCAATAAAACATCTCCATATGAGCGCACCGCGTGCTTCTACGAGTAAGTACTCCCAGGTGGTTCTAGTGGATGCTGAACACATAGATCGATATCTCAGAATTTTTTCTGAACACTTGCGCAGACACAGACATCTTCATCATGCCATCGCGATTCTACCTGTGGTGATGTGGATTAGGACACTCTCCCTGAGTGGTTCCCATTTTGGATTTTTCTTGAGCGACAGCGGCATTCCGCAAATCTAAATCTGACTTGTTTCAAGATTCGCCATTGGCATACAAGGTGCCAATCTCATTCGAGGGTGGTTTAAGACGAGCTTCAAATGTATACGAGGCACGTACTACATTCAACAGGATCATTGACATCGTCTAACTAATATGGTAGTCATGTATCTTCAAAGCACTTTCCGACGTCGAAATGCCAAACTCGACAAACGGCATGCTCTCCAGGAAGCCATGGCGCTGCAAATGAAGTCTGGCAACTATTAGGGCTCGCCACCTGTCACCTGTGCACAATAGTCCGACCATATCCTTCTTGATATGCCGTCACAACCGCGCAAGGAACGTAATCGTGCAAGCCAAATATGTGGCAAGTAAAATATGTGGTAAGCAATGGTTTTTCTAAACGGGTGGCTCGTCTCACCATTGATATTTCGAAAAAAAGCCATTCTGACTAGCAGTGAACTCGAATGCTCCATCTTGTGTCCATCGTTTGTGAAAGCAACGCATCGTTTCGGCGCCTCATTAGAAAGCCTACAGAACGATATGCAATGTTTGAGGAATACCGACTGTCAAAGAATTAACACTCTGCGATGGAACTCGCGAGGATCATTTTGCGTCATACTTTCACGAGGATACGCTGTCTAATTCGGAATGCACGGAAAATTTGGAAGAGCTTACTGCCTAACTCGTTGTGCCCCTCAATATCGTGGCATGGCCTGCTCTTAGGAAGCGCCCATGACCCGTATATATAAAGGTGTGTACGATGCGGACTACTGAGTATACCGTGGTATCATCCTCTGAACCTCATCTATCCTGTACCTAAACTCATAATTCTCTGCCCCTTCACCACTGATTTTTTATAATGCATGCCTTCTCATCCCTCCTCGCCATTTCCCTTTTGGCCGCACTGGTCCGCGCAGGTCTCCCGGAACTGCACGAGCTTGGTCGGAGGGATAACGTCTGCGCTCTTAATCTGAGAGGCGCCACTGCCAACGACTGTCTGGTTAACAACAAGGGAATTTTCTTCACCTTGACACCACCTTCGACCATCACTGAAACTACTGTATCGGTAAGTTGTGACAAAATATCTCTGGTCAAAAAACCCAAGCCAACTGAAAAGTCGAGTGTAGACTGTGCCTGCGAATGGCCAATGCGGTGATTATGTTTTGGGAGTTTCTTGTCGTCAATTCAAGACTCACGCCATAATTTGATTTATGTCTCAGATCACATCGTTGAACTCCAGCTCCTCGACGGCGCCTTGCAGAAGTCAGGAGTCTGTGATATGATCACTAAGATGATCAAAGCGAAGTCATCGGTATCGAAGGCGACTCTTCTTCAACCACTGTCTGATGTCATCAATGGGCACGATAACCTCAATTTCCTTGCGTCTACCGTAAACAATCGAGTACGTCTACATTGTTGCGACGCTCATACATTCAAATAAGCTATGATTGCTTGCAGAAAAAGACTGTTGTTGGCAAGTCGCTCAGGGGTAAACCACAAGGAAATAACGACTTGGACAAGGCAGTTGGCAACTATCTCCAACTGACTAAGGGCCGCTCGACTGATATCGCACGGAGCCTGGATAGCGAAGTCGCAGAACTCATCAAGCAGGCGCAAACCATTGCGAATGCCCTCCCTCCCGACTCGGGAACGGGGCGCAATAAGATCACAACCAAAGCTGATCTTGAGAAGGCCATTGTCAGTATCATCTCAGCCTGTTGAGATCTTTGACGTGCTGAATCACACTTCTTTTCGACAGGCTACAGCGAATCAGTCGAAGTCTCCTGTCTCCACAGCTTGGCAAGCGGTTCTGATCGCTGCCCCGCACACTTGATCGCGGTGATTGCTGCTCAGTATGATCTCTCCATAGGATATTCTGTTGTCATGTTTTACGTGCCACCCCTTTTGTCATGGTATTGTTGAAGGTACAGAACTCTCGAGCCGGAGTAATTTCATACCTCAATGTTGATGAGCCGACGGTGTAGTTGAGAGACACTCACCAAATCTTGAAGGTCAAATTAGCGGTGACTCAAATCTTTAGCTGTAGCTAGAGCGCTGAGGACGAGGAGGCAGACTGGTGGCAGCAATGACTGAAACACTGTCCTTCAAACTGATAAGTGTATACGAAGTGCGTCTAGTCAATATATTCGATCTGTTTCACATCCTGATCCTGTCTGATTTATGCATCGTCTCAGCAATCAATTTCGTATTCTGCACGAAGGGCGATGGCTGACCCTGAATTCCATACTATTAGATCACATTTGCGGAGGTAAAGCTGTTCCGTGCAATTTAGATGCTGCTTACAATTCCCATCATGCGTATTGATAGCCAGCGGACAATAATTGATATGCCTTGAAACTTGTTGCGCAAACTCCTCAAGCGCGCGCTTCAAGGCGACGCTAGAAGCGCCCACCATGCGTGTGGCTTTGAACCTCCATGTCGCTCACCTCCAGGGAGCGCCCAAAATCAGTCTATAAAAGGATATGCACAATACGCCCTATCCTCCATACTCTGGCAGTATCCTCACGTTTGATCAACTACACACTCTTTCTAATTATCCTTTCGTCTCTCCCTTGTCGCCATGATGCGCTCTTTTGTCTCCACCCTTTTATTCGCTGTTTTTGTTGCACGGGTCCACGCACTTCCTACGGAGCTACACACACTTGGTCGAAGGGACAATGTATGCGCTCTCAATTTGAGAGGTGCAACTGCCAAAGACTGCCTGGTAGACAACAAGGGAACCTTCTTCACCTTGACACCACCTTCGACCATCACTGCAACTGCTGTAACGGTAAGTTTTTGTGGCATATCTCTAGTGCAAACCTTTCAATCAAAATGTTTATCGGATATAGGCGATTCCTGCGGACAGTCAATGCGGTAATGATGGTTGTCTTCGCTCCTCTTCGGCGGTTGACAAACTTTGCCCGCTTCACAGATCACATCGTTGAACTCCAGCTCCTTGACGGCGCCTTGCAGAAGACAGGAGTCTGTACTATGATTACCGCCATGATTAAGGCGCAGTCATCAGTGTCGAAGGCGGCTCTTCTTCAGCCTCTTTCCGATGTCATCAACGGTAACAAGAATCTCAACTTCCTTGCATCGGCTGTTAACAATCGGGTATGATAGCATGCCCGTGACGCTCTTACTTCTAATGACTGATTGCTTCCTTACAGAAAAAGACGGTTGTTGGAAACTCGCTCAAGGGGAAGGGAAAGGCCGCAGGGAATGACGATTTAAATGTGGCAGTTGGCAACTATCTCCAACTGACTAAGGCCACCTCGACTGATATCGCAAAGAGCCTGGATGTCAAAGTCGCGAAAATCATCGAGCAGGCGCAAACCATTGCAAAAGCTCTCCCCGCTGACTCCGGAACAGGCCGCAAAAAGATCACAACAAAATCTGATCTCGAGAAGGCCATTGTTAGTACTTGTTCACCCTGTTGAGAAATTTGGGATGCTTAATCGTGCTGCTTTTCCGCAGGCTACAGCGAATAAGTCGAAGAATCCGGTCTCCACAGCTTGGCAAGCGGTTCTCGACGATGCACCTCACGCTTGATCATATATCCTCTTATTTACGTTCATAATCTAGGGCATGCCCATCATTTTAATACTATTTGAGGATTATAATGGAATCAATTATAATCCGGTTACAGTTTGACCTTCGCCTACGTATAACTGGGTTGCGAAGACACCAATTCATCACTTCTGTCGCCTGTGGATCTTCTCCAAAAACATCCTGAACACCTTCCTTCTGAGCACTGCATTCCCACCCGCACTTTGAACTTCAGGCGTGTCGTCGATTAGAGCGCTGATCCTCTCATAGGCATCCTTCTCATAATTCTCATACCGCTCCCGTATCCCAACCTGCTCAAAAATCGCCTTAACGCGTGCCTCGCACGCCGAGTCCTTTCGCCCATAATTCGCGTCTAGGACAGCACGCTGGGAGGGAGTTGCCACAGAGAGAACAGTGTTGATACACCACGAGCACTTGTTGTCGATGATGTCCGTGCCGACCTTGCCTATTTGCTCTGGTGTGCCAGCGAAATCGAGATAATCGTCTTGGATTTGGAAGTATTCCCCCAACGGAAGGAGAATTTCGAGAGACAGCTTATACGGGTCTGATGGTTCAGATGGGTCGGAGGGAATGCGGCACATAAGCATGGCAAGAGCGACGGGCAGATAGAACGAATAGAATGCTGTCTTGTAGATCACTATCAGGCTGTGTCTACAAAAGCAAATGTTAGCCAGGAAACGAACTGACAGGACGAGTACATGCCGCTCGAGCGAGAATTTGCTGAGGTCAATTCTATCCGCTGGAGCAGTGATTAGATCAACGAGCTGTCCCATTTCCGTTTGATAAGTTACCTGTAGTGAGTGGTTCTAGTGAGTAACGACAACGTTACAGATGTACTTGAGCTCACGTCATGGAAGAGGTCAAGCAGTTCGGCATAGTAGGGTGTGCCCTTGAAGTGTGTGCGAAGCAACCTGTAGATGGCGCCTTCGAGAAGAAGCGCGTCGTTGATAGCAGTCGTGCCTACGCCAGGCTGTCGATACCAGCATGGACGACCTCGACGTGTGATGGAAGAGTCCATTACATCGTCTGCAACGAGGAAGAATGATTGGAGCTATATATGATAGCTGATAAACGACAACACATATCACAAGATCAATGAAGCCCTCACGAATTCGATAGCCCAGCCAAGGACGGAAGCCTTGAAATATTCGTCGTCCGTTAATGGGTTACCCTTCAGTACTTGGACCGTATCGATCACCGTGACACCACGATTGAGTTTTCCTCCAAGGACATTGTAATCCAATACCTATGTAAAGATACAAGCTCGACCGCGTGGAAAGACAGGGGGCTTTAAGGTGTTACTTACACGGCTGTACCACTCAACCGCATCAGCCGGCAGCCCATGGGCTGCAAAGTGCGCAAATAACTCGTCTCTGATGATACCGAATGCACCTTCAAATCGTTCGCGCGCCGCTTCTTGATCAGCTTTGGCCGTAAGGAGTGACAGCGGTCCGGCCCGGTCCAGAGCAGCAGGAACAGTAGGCATGGCCGTTGAGGGGGTAATGAAGTACAAGTCCCGTAGAAAATAAGGCAGATGCTGGGCGTATATAAACACAAATTAGACGCCTCAGAATTAGCAGGCTACTCACTTGCAACGACCAATCAATCCTGCACTAGCCAATCGAGACCATTTTGTCATCCCCGAGCTCTTCGCCCTCATGCTGATGATCTATTCAATGAGCGAAAAGAGATGTTGTATGTATCTTCATGGGCAGCGCCGTGTAGAGCTGGGCATAGACGCAATGCTACATGCATGCACCGCCAGGTGATTGAAAAGGCGAGTTCTGTGCGAGCAGCTTTAGTCGACAACATCAATTCGTCGGGGCTCGCGATTTCAAAAGCCCGCCCCCAGTGTCGCGTGATCATGGACACGGACATGGCCTTGACACTACAATTTGTCAATATTGACGCTTTTCAACATGCGTCTCTAGCCTCCCCTCCCTTTCGCGCCGAACCCATCGCTCGTTCAAGCGCCTTGTTGAATTTTTGCTGAAGAAAACAGAGCTTAATGACAAGATGATCACGCAGAAGGAGCTCAACGCTGTTGAAGACAGGGCCATCGACGAGATCGTGCGTATGCAACAGACAGTTGACATCGAGTCCACCGTCCACCAAATGTGGGGAAATTTGCAGGAAGCGTGGATTTTCTTGTTCAAATGCTACTTGCTCAATAGTCACTTGTCCAGTGTTTCGATAATACGGATGGAATGACATATATTCTCGAAGGTATATCGGTGTACGGCTTAGGTTCGCTCGTCTGTTCTACCGCTCAGCTAGCACCGCTCTATATGTTCATGGTATGTTGGTCAGGACTTTTTCTTTTTTTGATCACAATGTGTCCCCCATAATGGTTTCATCTCAGACACAGCCCGTATGCGAACCACAAGGACGCTTCTAGCATCAATGGTCGGTAGCTGTAGAGAAGGGATTGCTAGCCTATACGAAACTCACGCAGGCCCAGAGGACGAATGCGCCGACATAGCCATTGCATCTCAAGAAGGAATCGGGAAGTTTTACTTGTCGTACGTGTCGGTCAGGCATCGGTTAAGCGAAGGCTGATGCCATCCATTTCGATGATCCTCTTCTCGCTTACTTTTGTGCTCATTCAATGACGTCTAGCATGGTCGAGAGAGGGATTGACCACGAAACCCTTCTGAATCTGTGCATCAAGACTTACAACGAGTGCTTGAAGTGAAGGTATGCTGATATGGCGATTGGCGTGCACCTCTGCCCTGCAAAAATCTCAAGATTCATATATTTCGACAAGTTTGTTCTCTCTTTGGTTAGCTATGAATATCCCATGGAATGACAAGTTCGGTGGAGAAGGCTGTGACCGAATTGCTGACAGATTATTCAATGAACTATAAGCTGATTGCTGCTACGTACATTCTTTACCATCTCTAGCATTGTTCATCATTATTGTGGTTGGAATGCGACACGGAACGTGCAAGGACCTTCGAACCCACGATGCATCTTCCGAAGAACAAGACCGTACACCTCGGCCTGGTGACGTCTAAATTTCTTCAGATGATTACGCCTCATTACCGTGATGGTCCCTAATCGCATGACCACCACAAAAACCTTGAGGAGCTTAGAAAGTGAGTAAATCAAGACCATCGCCCTAGGTGTGGATCCTCGTGTCAAAGCGAAAGCTCTCAACCAGTACGTCCACGTGCCGCTTCGAGACATCGACAGTATGGAGCTTCTGTCCCTCTTCGCCTGCTTTGTAGGATATATGAATCGCTGCAGTGCGGGTCTATTTCGAGCGCAGAAAGTAAGGTTGTTTTCCAAGAAGACGTCGTGAGAAAGCTCGCGCTTGAAGTGCAAAATATAAAGGAGAATGGGTGGTTTCCACATAGCCAGACGAGGAACCTGTCTTGTTTGTCATCAAGATGAGAGTTTGATTGCGGCAAGCCGCATCTAGATTAGAAGAGTGAGTGACACCTATAGGCACATAAGTTATTACCTGAATTAAAACCCTCTACTTGTGCCACCAGTCCCACAACTTCGGCATCAACTCAGGATTCATAGCATCCTTGCTCGGAAGGGTTTCACGTGCACATGCGATGAGATTCTACAATGGAAGAGAAAATATTCAGGAGACAAGTTATGTGAAGCAGAAGCTTACCTTTTCATTCATGTTTAAGGCTTCCTCCGACGTCTCTGCAAAGAGAGGAGTGATGACTCTGAGTGATATGTCGTAAGATAAGACGTTATCGATGATGCCGTCCAGAAAAGACATCGAGTGGCGTTGGAGTTCGGTCTTGATGCTGCCTTCGTATCTATATCAGACACGTGTAACAATGGATTGGATGAAATGAATGAAATTGTTCACACCGGGATGCAATGCAATTGAGACTACTCCGTCGTTCCCATACCGCTTAGCAAGCTCATTCGAAAACAAGACATTTCCCTGTAGAGATGTTGATATTAGCCCTAAGCAAGTTGCAAGGTCGCGAAAAAAGCAGCACTACCAATTTGCTCATACCGTACAGTTTCCGAAGACATAGCTTCCTTCGCACGGCGGTGCCTTCACTTCCTAGCCTCAGTGCCGTCCAATCGATGCCCCTAGGCACTGACAGTAGCTCGTGTCCATTTGAAGACGTATGCACGACGTGCACTTTGTGCCTGAGACCTTCTGACTTGGACATACTAGTGAGAACGGAGAGGAGACATTGAGTGAAGAAATAAAGTCCTGTGGATGATCGAAGTCAATAAAAAGTTAGATCATACGAATGAGATATTGCTTACCAAGTACATTTACGCCGAATTGACCATCGTGTCCCTGCATCGTCAGGAATTCCAGAGGGGGACACATGATGCCTCTTAGTTCCAAAATCAAATAATGGCAACTGTCGGAGAAAGTGCAGCGTACCCGTTGTTAAAAAGGACATGGGGTGACGCTTCCCTGCTCAAGAACTCGGCAGCGGCATGGCGAACGGAAGCAGGATCCACGAGGTCGAGATTCATAAAAGTAATGGAGCCCCTTCCAGTATCACGCTTGATGTCTTCAATTTCCTTGATTGCCTTCGACGTGGAACAAGCAGCAAGATAGATATTCGCGTTTCGAGAGAGAACCTGTCCAGAATGTAAGTATCGAAATCGCTTACACCAGCGAGACGTACCCGGCAAATCTCCTTTCCCAGTCCAGAGCTTCCACCAGTGACAATCATAGTATACCCATAAAGGTCAGGCATGTGGTCCGTCGTCCATTGAGGCTTGGGAGGAAATAGCTGGCTAAAGTTATTGATGTGTCTCTTCGGCCGTGGTACTGGCATATCTATGTGGAAGATATCAAAGCTCAGAGGGACCTGCGCGGGTGATGAGTTGAGTAATAAGTGTCATCTATTATATATGTCTGTCTTTGTCAGTACCTCTTGATGAAGTTCATACAGATGTGCACGAACCATTGCGCTGCGGAACGTGGAGGCTTCATGATAATGACAGTGATCAACCAATGGGGGAAAGGTTACCATGTTGCGCTCTGCAGACTGTCGATCTTATGACGAACGTTAGCACATCTGCGCAGCACGTCCGTACGACATCCTCCAGCGTCGACTATAAACTGAGGACGATGATCAGCAAAAGGAACCCCGAGAAAATCACCCTCGAGTGATCCACTTCATCTTGCGTAACGGAGATCGGTCAGGATGACAAGATATACATGACTACGACCTCATAGTCAAAAAAGGGAGCCTGACAATCGTACTGTCCACCTCCAAGTCAGTATCTGTGAACAGCCGAGCGTGGTTCGACGCGCACTACTTTAGCAAACCGGGAACACGAGTTGAGCATGCTGATATGCCTTGATAGTCACAGGTACGTCCCAATATGATGCAAAGCATTCAAGGTTATGTACTGGGCGCCTGTTATTATCTGCAAAAAGTGAGACAAGGCAGGATGTTCAGGTCGATGAGTACGGTATAATCTGCATTATAAAATGCGTATGCTATAAGGTACCGGAGACGGTTAGTGAGGCCTTTACGCGAAAATTGTAGAGCGAAGTCACAAAGGGCTCATCGTCGACTCATCCAGCCCATGACGACGCTGAAGCATCTAGTTCCCCAACCCTCGTCTCCGCACGCGGCTTACCCGGTGAACAGCCCTTGCGGTAGGTGCAGGTGATGGAGACGTTTGAGCCGCTCAGCGATTAAACAAGGCGGCACAGGAAATCTTGGTGATTGAAGGAGAGCGACGCACGTCGTTTGCTTGCAGCTCGGTGCCGATGCGTGGATACATGTGACCAAGACGTCCAGAGGTACAACCAGTGCCTCAGAGAGGTCAAGGGTATTGGCAGAAGTGCAGATCGTGATAATTCTAGTTAATATGTTCTTGTCAGCAGAGAACGATTGTGAGCTTAATTTCGAGTGATTGAAACACGGGATAATGAACGTTCCCTGGTGTCATGCGCAAACACGATCTGTGAGACGTAAGAGCTAGGGTAAGTTGAGTCTTGAATCGCTTACTTGGTAACTTCTTCTTTCCTACCAGATCTGTGCGTACTATCCGACCAGATCATTAGGTGCCCCTCTTTGAACCAGATCTGTCTATCGCTCACACTTCCATCCTGACGAAACGTCAACGATCACTTCAAGAAGTGATTCGGACGTGTCGACGCTAGTAGACACGCTCAGGATCGGCTCAAAAGGTATTGAACCGTGCGGTACAGTTTGAAACCGTCGCTAGCTGTAGATGAACATTACCTAGAGGATCTCTAATGTTAGGATACGAGTTGGAGAGATGGAACGGTCACAAACCCCGGAATTCTAATGTTACTTCAGATGTTAAAACTCACATCAAAAGGTGCACAAAGTGAGATCACGCCTGATCACGCCCACTGAATGCTGCCATTCACATGTATGTCTCCTTGGACGCTCACAACGTAGGGTATAGAGCGTGAGGCCGCGTGAGGACGGTCAGAATCTATCAAAGTTGTGCGTAAGCGATTTTTACTCAATCAAAATCACCTGATCTCCGGGCCTTCCGTCAATTGCAGTGACAGTGGGACGGAGACGTCACTTCCTCCTCTCCACCCGCGTACACGATGTTCAAAACAGCCGCAACTCGAATTGCGCATAACTCTGTTATACCAGCATTAGGCGGCAACAAGGACCTCAGGCCCTTACAGGACCTGATCACAGCGGAGAAGGCCATTGTTCAATCGTGCGTCCTCCAGCCCTCGCTCGGTTTTCCATGCTTGACGACCAGACAGTCTCGTAAAGCTGAGTGGGGATCTTACAAAGGCGTCGGAAGCGTTGAGAAACTGGGGCCTCGGTGAAGGCGAGGACTTAGGTGTGAGTTTTTAATATCGTCCGTGTTATCTTCTCCTTATGCAGACTATGTTTCAGGATACCCTGAGCTGCTCCACCGCCATTCTCTCCCACTTCTCCTCCGCGATCTCAAAATTTGCCTCCCATGAGCAGAGCATTCGCGACCACATGAAATCCGTACGGACCGGCGAAGAAAGCTTGGACGAACTCAAACGCCGGCGTAAGACCGTCGCCTCCAAAGCGGACTCGGCCGAGCGAAAACTCCACAAGATGAACCCGGAGCACAAAAACCTGCAGGCGCAGACCGATTTGCTCAATCAGCTGCGAGACGAGATCAGGAGCTTGGACTCGCAGATAATGACTGACGAAGCGAAGCTCGGGGACTTGAAACGTTCAGCTACAAAATCATGGATGACTTTGAAATTTGGAGGGATAGAGGAGCTCTCTAGGAAAGGCGTTGTGCGTATCTCGCCGGGTTTCTGTCAGCATACTGGTCTGACGAGGACTAGATCATCGGCGAGGCCGGAAAACTCTTGATCTCAGAAATTCCTCAGGATCTGACACAGCCTGGTGGACCGCGGTCATACTACACCGGCAATCAGACCACAGAAAAGTATGTTGCTGAAGCACAGCAAGCGCTATCACAGATCGCCTTCAACGGGTACCCACCCTCTGATCGACTCCCCGAGAATGCCTCGAACGAATATCGCCTGCCGCACCCGACAGATGCGCCACAAGATGATTCCAGTTTCATGGGCATGTATATGACTATGCCTGAGCCGGATCGGTTCAACCCTGGCAATGCGTCGGGCCTTCAGGTCAATGAACTCGGGGCGCTTTCTTCCCAAGGAGATGTGTCTCACTCACAGACGTTATCGTCGCTACCTTTGCTTTCCGAGAACGGTGATTCCCCCAGCAGCCTAGATGTCTCTGCTGTCCGAGGCGCCGGTGGCCAATTCGCGACTTTCCCTGTGAGAGGCGGGCGACCGGGCATGCTGACGTCCCCACTCAGTGAGGGAAATGAAAGGAATATGAACCAGAGCTTCTCGAGCTCAGTTGCTGAGGCTCTTGGCAGCCCGCGTGTTGACACGAGCGAGAAGGCACCTAGTGCTCATTTACCGCTGGAACCCGACGGACCTGCGCCATCGTACGACCTCGTCGCTCCTCCGTTCTCGCAAGAATATGCGCCTCCCGCTGGCCCGCCGCCCGGTGCAGCTCCTCCCGCTATTCAAGGTCTATCCTATGGCGAGTACAGCCAGCAGAGGGTAAACGAAGATCAGGAGGATAGTCAGTTGCCGTGGATGGAGCCTTCGAAGGCCGAGCGGAGATTGAGATTTGCGTCGCGCCCTGTCGAGTTGAAGACCCCGCAGCGACAATCATTCGCAAATGGCCTAGACATCGGTTCGTGAGCTACACATAATCCAATTGGCGTTACGCACCCAGTAATTGACTGTTCTCTAGCATCCGGATCGCCCTTGCCATCTCCCGAGCCATCAGGACAGCACAGGCCTGCGTCCCCTCCAATGGCACCAACCCTTGATTTAGATGAAGAGAAGGCTTTGAACGCTGCAGCGGCCCGTGAAGTTTCGCGAGAACTGGATGCCCTCACTTTCAGTCCTCCACATCCGCCTGCTCTTCCAAGCCCCTCTGCCCAGCCTACTCCTTCAAGTCCATCGCACCCTCTTCCTCCTCCGCCACCGCCACTTTCCACCGCGTCAATGAATGCTCCCAGCCCTAGCTCTCCTCGACAGACTGACTCGCCTTCCCATCCTACATCGCCCTTCACCCGTAACCGCGACCGTGAGGGCATTTCGCCTACACCCAGGAGTCCCGTCGAACCTCTGGCTCCTCGCCGCTCATCCTCTCCCAATGTTCCTTCGCCAAACCTACCCTCCTCGCCGATACATGCTCCTCAGCCGCCGCCGCCGCCGCCGTCTATCTCCCTTCCACCTCCAGCCCCTGTGTCGTCTCCTCAGTCTGATTCTAACTTCGCAACGCCCCAGCCCTATCGCACGCCTCCAGAATACCCCGCCGTCGGCTTGGGCACCTCGCCATCAACTTCGCCTAAATTGTCCTTTTCCAGACCACACGTCACTCCACCTCCGCCCCCTCCTTCTGGGATGCGCACTATCTCTGCCGCAGCATTCCGCCGTCCTCAGAATCGTGTCCCATCAGAAGGATCTTTCTCCGCGGGATCAGCGCCATCGGCCACTGACACAAGCCCTCTCAGTTTCAAGAAGCGCGGCTTGCCTAGCTCACCATACGCGCTGCGTCCTGGTGGACACGGGTCGTCTGCGTCCCTCAGCCAGTCGCAGCCGCTCCCCGTTTCTCCTGCGCAGACACAGAGTCCGCCTGCGGTCGTGGAGGATGACCAATTTGATTACATCTCAGCGTACGCGAATGAAACTGACGATCACCAGCCAAGCAAAGGGGAGGGATTTGCCAGCGGGCGATACGCGACAAATTTGGAGAACAGCGAGCTGCAATGACTGTGTTCCTCCTCATCTGTAGTATCTTCGGCCTTGGCGGAGCCTTGTGCTGTTGTACAATATGGAGGCCGGATAAGTGGCGTAATATGTTGTTGTATCTTCTGTCACATTATGATACTATGCTAGGATCTTGATATTTTACTCTTTTCTTTACGAGCATTCAAAACAGTATGTCTTCGGGCAAGGTTCTGGCACAGGATGACTAACTTATCATAGTTGATATCGATTTTTTTTGTTGTAGTGTGACAGCGACTTGGCATGGCTCCGCATTCTAACCTGAAAAGCTAAGAGGGGTTATGAGACAATTTCCCTGGTCCTAGGCTTCCTTGGTCTCAACGAGTAGGCAAAAACGCCTCATCAATGCCTGTTCCGGCGGATGACTTGCACGCCTCGCACCTCCCGTGCTTGCAGTCTGCCGATGTTGTCGCGTCCGCGTGCCTGTGCTATTACGTTGTCATCTTCCGTGCTGGATGGCACCGTGGCCTTGGCTGAGGCCAACACATTGAGTAACCAGGCAGCCTGGCCACAAACGCCTGCAGTCCGCCGACTCAAACCCGTGTGCTCTTGCTCTTCAAGAAAGCCAAGTCGCACCTCAAATCTCAAGTCGCTTCCCCTGCCGCGGCGAGAGCATGTTGGGATGCCCTGTCGTTGCAGGTGTAAACCAAGTCTTTGTCCTGATCACGAAGAATAATGGATGCTACTATCAAGCAATGAGGTGTATCGTTATATACTCTTACATGCACATGGCTCTCATGTACGTATAATAGTTCTGAAATGATAATAATTTTCTCTAATGGTCCTTATGATTCAATGCAATTATGCATGATTATGCTCGATTAAGCTCAATGTATCCGTCAAAGTTCCGAAACTTTGAGCTCTACTTAGCTCAAATAGCTCTAATATACATTATACAGCCAGGATTTGGGGGGAGAGGGGTCTAAGAAAAAAGTCTAATGTAGACATAGAGGAGGACCGTTTCCCTAATGGCTAGGGAAGAGAGAAAAATACAAGTTGAGAAAGGGATTGATAGTACACGGAAGTTGCGAGTGTTCAAACAACGAGAAGCTACAGCGATCGACGCGACAAATCTACGAGTCTAAGGGTCCAAACCGTCGATGAGAGCCATTAGCTGCACGGATCGAGAAACGAGAAGAGGACAAGACATACCTGAACGATGAGTCCACCAATCCAGGGCCTAGACGTCAAGGTCGTTAAATATAAGTATGGAAGAACGAGGTAGAGAAGAGAAAAGAACCAAGGCAGTGATTCACCGGTCAAGGCATCCATCATGACCGACAACCAACCGATAGACAACAAGCGTAGAGAGCCAAGACTAAGTCGAAGGAACAAACAAAGCGTGCAAGTTCGCTGAAGACCTAGACGTCAAGACTGTTGTTATCAACACGAAGGGATGAGATGGAAGAAAGGACGCACATGAACAGGGAATCAACGGTGTAAACATGCATCTGAACCAACAACCGGCAGTCAAAAAACGAGGAGAAACCGCAGTCAGGGAGGGGGAAGACATCACAGCCAGGAAGGGGGGATCAAGAAATGAGAACAATTGCAGAAAGAAGAAGTAGGGGGCATAGTGGAAGGTAAGAAGGAGCGGGTGATGGGAGAGCAGATGGCCGACGACTGTGTTCGAGTTTAGAAGGTGGTGCGGGTGAAGTCGGCATGCGGATACTTGAGTTTGAGTTGCTCGATGGCCCACCAGGCGGGGGTGGCGTAGGTGACGTGGTTGCTCCCGCCTATCGGCATCCCAGAGTGGAGAATACCGACCATACGACCTTCGCCATCGAAGATGAGCGAGCCTGAGTCGCCCTTGGCGGAGAATGGGCCGGAATCCTTATCGTAGTTATAGATGGCGAGTTCGACGGACTCGACGCCTAAGTCATCGCAAAGGTAAGCCTCCAGGCCAGCGTAGCGTCCAACCGTGAGGTCGGTGGTGTTACCATCCTTCATGACGATAAGACAGGGCTGGTTATTGCTGTCGAAACAGTCAGGAACAGCCAGGAGCTTGCGCGTGACACAACCGTTGATCCTGAGCTGGCGATTTGTGGGGAACTTGAATGTCGTCCTGCCGACACTTTGAGGGTAGAACATTTTGGTGAGTTGCCGCGAACTAAACTTGTCTCCTGAAGGGGTTTTTTCTGAGACGACGTGTTTATGAGAATGATGAGGCGAAACGCACCTAAGTCGACGACATTGCCCTTGAACTGGGCCTTGAACCTCGCCGCATCAACCTCGAACGTACCAATGTCCTTGGTGTAGTTGTGACCCTCGACGTCGACAGAGATCTTGGGAGCCCAATCGACATGGCCGATGTTTCGGCGCGCAACATCACCCCACTGGTTGTTAGTGTCTTTGTAGAAGGCCTCGAGTATGCCAATATTCTTCTTCACTTGAACCAACTCCCCCCGCTTAATATCTACGGCTGCCTCATCCTCCGCCGCCTCCTCCGGGTCCTCGCTCTTCAGCTTCACCTCCAACTCAGCAATCTCCCTAGCCAAGAGGTCAGCTTCAGTTCCGTAGCCAGCAATGCAGGTCCTGATCTCATTGAGGCCGCACTGGAATCGACGGAGTCCAGCAAGTCGAACGTGCTGGGGAGGTGCACCAGCGCCCTTGAACTCGTACGAGACAGTGGTGACGTCACGGAGAACGTGACAGTTGCTAACACCAAAGACCTTGGCACTAGGGTTGCCGCGCTTGTCCTTGTTCTCGTGGAAGAATAGTGTGACGCTGCCCTGGGCATCAGCGGCCTCCCCCTCCGCAGTAGTGATAGGCATGCCGAGCGTAGCAGTGAGAAAGCGACGGACATAGTGGGTGGGGTTAGTCTTGTCGGTGACACGCAAAAGTTGTGGACCTGACAGCCTCTCTACAGCTCCCTCATACCACTCAACTACCGCACCCTCGACTCCATTATCCTTGAGAAGGGCGAGAATGTCTGGTGAAGCGTCGTGTGCATTCTTGGCAGTGGTGGTAGTGGGATGGGTCGCAATCCAAATTACAACAGGACCGAGAGTATCCTTCCCATCCTCTCCGTGGGTAACAAAACGAGCTGTCTGGATGGCCGAGTAAAGAATCTTCCGAGCTTTCAAGATCTCGCAGATTTGGGGAGCAACAGTGTCCCAGACAGCATTGAGAGGAGTGTTAAAGACTCCGTAGACGGTCTTGGTAGGGAGATGAGAGTGTCTACCCATAGCAACAGGAAAGGGATTTTCAAGGAGATCCGAGCGATAGAGGAGCTCAGGATGGTCGGGAGAGATACCGTTGTAATAGGTGGTCCTCTCCCAGTCTGAGAGAACGTATGGAGCGACAGCAGTGGCGTCCGAGGCGAGGGTGAGTGTAGAGGCATAGGAGGACGCCTCGCTAACGGTTGGCAAGGGTGAGGAAATAGTCTTGTGATGGCCCGAGTAGTTGATACATTCGAGCGTGAACAGAGACAGATCTAAACACAAAGTGGTAAGTGTGGTACAGATGCAGAAAGAAGCTAAGGGACTTGCTTAGGAGTTCAGGGTGCTCCATCATCGTCTCCATTGCTTGTATGGCAAACATGGAAACACCTTCGAGAGAGATGGTAAATGTGGGATAGACACACAAGTTGACTAAGGGACTTGCCTTCACCCCGAAGACCAGCTGCATCTAATTCCTCATTGGTGTATGGAAAAGCTTAGAAAGATGTTGGTCAGTGGGATAATCGAGGGAAAATACGGTAGCTCTCACTTGAAGGATCCATGTTCGATGTGTTAAGGTAGACGAGAGGGTGCGGAAAAGCTCTCAGAGCGCTAAGGTTGGCACTGCCACCGCTAGGCTCGGACGTCGCGTCCCCTCCCTCGACCTGCTTCCCCTCGACTGTTCACGGTCCTGCCCTCGACGCCACGCACACCCGCCACCCAGTGCGCTCGACCACTACCTGCTGCACCACAACATGAACACGGCGCGCTGACCTCTAGACCGATGCATTAGCGAAGCTCAATGTTGAAGACTCCACAGCGGACGAACCAAGCATCTAGGGCTCCGCAGTGGACGAGTCGTGCATGTTGCAGAAACGGCCGCGTGCTGTCTGCGGCAGCCTGGCTCGCCACAACCATCAGCTCCTCCGAGCCAGAGGGCCTCTGCTTTATCGAAACCTCAAACCTCGGCGGGTGCGCCCCCGCCCTCTCCTTGCGCTCCGCTTTCCCTGACCCCTCTCCCAGCGAAACAAATCTCAAAATCAAACAGGCCTCGCCCCACACCGCCTCCCTCACCGCACCTCACCTCGTCACTGCCCTCCGTGGCTCTCTCCGATCAGAGCACCCCGACAACTCTCTCTACACCTACGAGGGCACCCTCGATCTCACCACCGCCCGGGGATTCCCAATGCAGGTCCCGCTCAGTCCCGACCAGATGCTCCTCCGCGGCGCCCAGATCCGCGACACCCTTTGGGCCTACGGCTTCGTCGTCTTCACCGGCCACGAGACAAAGCTCATGCGCAACGCCACATGAGTCGCGCCCACGCTCGTCCGCGCCGTCGCTGACCGCCCGTTCTCAAGCGCCGCCCCCATCAAACGCACCGCTGTTGAGCGACAGGTCAACGTGCAGATTGTATTTCCTGTTTATCCTCCTGCTCGCTCTCTCCCTCGGCTCCACTATCAGCAGTAGCATTCACTCGGTGCGTCCCTCTTCCGTTGTTCCTCGCCCCTGGCTGACTCGCGGCCGCGCAGGTTCTTTGCGGACAAGCAATGGTATCTGCTCGAGACCACGTCCCTCTCCGGTCGGGGTGCGTCGCGCTCCTTCTTTCCCTCGTCCGCGTCCCTCTCACGCCCTCCTCCACAGCCACGGGCTTCATCGAAGGTGAGTGGCCCATCTCGGCCTGGTCCGCCCCGTCAGACCCGCCCCGTCAGACATCTTGACGTTCATCATCCTCTACAACAACCCGATCCCCATCTCCCTCATCGTTACCATGGAGGTCGTCAAGTTCCAACAGGCACAACTCATCGACTCGGACCTCGACATGTACTACGCCAAGACGGACACCCCCGCCCTCTGCCGCACCTCCTCCCTCGTCGGGGAGCTCAGCCAGATCGAGTACGTCTTTTCCGACAAGACGGGCACCCTCACCTGCAACGAGATGGAGATCCGTTGCTACTCCGTCGAGTCCGTCAGCGGTACCGCCTACGCGACGAGGTCGACGAGTCCCGGCGCGACGCCGTCGACGCCGCCGAGGGTAAGGACACCTGGCGCACCTTTAAGGACATGCGCGCCATCCTCGACGGCGCAGGCGCCAACCCCTTCCTCGACACCGCCGCCCCCACCCCCGCCAGGGAACGCGATGTCCTCGTCAAGTCTCTCACCCTCCTCGCCGTCTGCCACACCGTCATCCCCGAGCTCAAGGACGGCAAGATACACTACCGGGCCAGCAGCCCCGATGAGGCCGCCCTCGTCGCCGGCGCGGAGCTCCTCGGCTTCCAGTTTCGTGTGCGTGCGCCCGTCACCCGTCCTGTATCTCGTCTGACATCCGTTCCAGACCCGCAAGCCCAAGTCCATCTTTGTCGACGTCCTCGGCGTGTCCCAAGAGTTCCAGATCCTCAACGTCTGCGAGTCCAACTCAACCCGCAAGCGCATGTCCACCGTCGTCCGCGCTCCCGACGGCCGCATCAAGCTCTACTGCAAGGGCACCGACACCGACATCTTTGAGCGCCTCAGCAAGGTTCAGCCCTACAGCGAAAAGACTCTCGTGCACCTCGAGGTGAGAGCCCCGCCGCCCATTGACGGCACGCCGACCGCTGACGCTGACCCGCCCATGCAGGACTACGCGACCGAGGGTCTGCGCACGCTCTGCATCGCCTACCGCGACATCCCAGAGTCCGAGTACAAGCAGTGGTCCGCCGTCTACGACCTGGCCGCCGCCACCATCAACGGCCGCGGCGACGCCCTCGACAAGGCCGCCGAGATCATCGAGCGCGACATGTTCCTCCTCGGCGCGACCGCCTTCGAGGACAAGCTCCAGGAGGGCGTCCCCGACGCCATCCACACCCTCCAGATGGCCGGCATAAAGGTGCGTTTCCCCGCCCGGCGCCCGAACATCTCCTCCTCGCTCACTCGCCCCACCCCGCCTAGGTCTGGGTCTTGACCGGCGACAGGAAGGAGACAGCGGTCAACATCGGCATGTCCTGCCGTCTGATCACAGAGTCGATGAACATGGTGAGCCGCTCGCTCTCGTCCCTGCGCGGCCGTCCGACCGGGTGAGCGCGACAGGTCGTCATCAACGAGGAGACCATGCACGACACCAAGACCACTCTCGAGCGCCGTCTCACCGCCATCAAGAGCCAGCGCAGCTCGGGCGAGCTGGAAGAGCTCGCTCTCATCATCGGTGCGCTGCCTTGCGTTGCTCTCCTCCGTCGTCGTGCTTTGTTGACGCGCGCCCGCTCAGACGGTAAGAGCCTGTCGTACGCGCTCGAAAAGGAGCTGTCGAAGACCTTCCTCGAACTCGCCATCATGTGCAAGGCCGTCATCTGCTGTCCGTCACTCCCTGTCCACCCGCGCCGGCGCTGACAGAAGATCATTTCTAGGCCGCGTGTCCCCGCTCCAAAAGGCACTCGTCGTCAAGCTCGTCAAGAAAAACCAAAAGTCCATCCTCTTGGCCATCGGTGACGGCGCTAACGACGTCAGCATGATTCAGGCTGCCCACGTCGGCATCGGCATCTTTGGCGTCGAGGCAAGTCTTCCCGCCCGCCCCCGCTGACACGCGAGCCTGACCAACGCCGTGCAGGGCCTGCAAGCTGCGCGCTCCGCCGACATCGCCATCTCACAGTTTCGCTTCCTCAAGAAGCTGCTCTTGGTCCACGGGGCCTGGAGCTACCAGCGCCTGTCAAAGCTCATTCTCTGTGCGTGACGTGCCCGCATGCGTGCGTTCGCGGCTCACATCCCTCGCGCAGACTCTTCTACAAGAACATCGTGCTGTACATGACCCAGTTCTGCGTTCGTCACGTCCCGTTCTCCCTGTTATCGTCTGACGCCCTCACCGCAGTTCTCGTTCTTCAACAACTTTTCAGGCCAGATCACGTACAAGTCCTGGACCCTGTCCTTGTACAACGTCGTCTTCACCGTCCTCCCGCCGCTCGTTATCGGCGTCTTTGACCAATTCGTCTCGGCCCGCATCCTCGATCGCTATCCGCAGCTATACATGCTCGGGCAGCAAACGTGTTTTTCACAAAGACCGCGTTTTGGCTCTGGGTCCTCAATGCCCTCTATCACAGTGTGGTAAGCAGCCCCGTTCCCGGCGCGTCTCTCCTCCCGCCCTCACGTCTCCTCCGCAGGTCTTGTTTGGGTTCTCCGTCATCCTGTTTTGGGGCGACCTCAAGCAGGCGACCGGGCTTGACTCTGGCCACTGGTACTGGGGGACCATGCTCTATCTCGCGGTGCTCCTGACCGTCCTGGGAAAAGCGGCCCTGGTGTCCGAGTGGGTGCCTCTGCCTCTTCACCGGAACGAACTGAAAGACCGTGCCCTCCACAGCCTGTGAACAAAGTACACCGTGGCCGGTACGTCGTCCTCCTGTTTCCTCGTGTTTTCTTCTCTGAGCGCGTCCAACCGCAGCGATCCCCGGGTCTTTCGCGTTAACCATGCTCTTCCTGCCCTTGTACGCCGTCGTCGCCCCCGTCATCGGCTTTTCCCTCGAGTATCAAGGGCTGGTCCCGAGGCTCTGGACCGACGCCGTGTTCTACTTTATGCCCTTGCTCGTCCCGGCGTGTTGTCTCAGTCGGGACCTGGTTTGGAAGTAGTGCGTCCTCCGTTTCCTTTTCGCATGCGCGCCGACGCTCACGGGGCGCACAGCTACCAGCGCACGTACATGCCCGCGTCGTACCACATCGCGCAGGAGATCCAAAAGTATAACATCCATGACTGCCGGCCGCGGCAGGAACAGTGCGTACCGTCCCCGCGCGCGTGTTGCCTGCTGACCACCCCCCGCGGACAGGTTCCAAAAGGCGATCAAGAAGGTGTGCGCCGTCCAGCGCATGCGGCGCAATCGCGGCTTTGCGTTCAGCCAGACGGAGAACCCGGGGCGCCAGGACCAGTCGCGCCTAGTACTATTACCGACACTTTTGAGTCCTTGGATATCCGAAACAACTGTGTTGCCAATTTAGTGCTGCTATAAATACAAAAAAATATGGCCTATAAACCTCATACCCTGATGCAACTTTGAAGCCCAGAAACAGTGAGATTGAATCATGGGTTCAATAGATATTGATTTAAACAGTCTACCCCCCAAAACCAGACTGTGCTTCGCACAGTCTGGGTTTTGGGAACCAAACTTGACATTTCACACAATTCTGTCTGATTCAATAAATACAAAAGCTATTTAAGATGACATCCTGAATGTTTCATCAGTAGACATGGAGTATTGAAGGTGTTACAGGCAAAATATGGAATCACAGACAAAACTCAAAAAAGCGTGTCTTCAGTCCCCAACTGTTGTTCGATTTTCATTAAAAATAAAGGAAATGCTCCTACATACAGTGCCTTTCAAACGACACCACAAGTGTACCATTCGGATGAGGGAATTTGGAAATATGGAATTGTTTGTGATGTTGAGGGTATTCTGCAACCCGGAGACACAGTTTAGTCAGCATCGGGAAAGAGCCCGCACACAGTCGGGAGATTGCGGGCGCACAGTCGTCACACTAGGAGTATTACCGACCGATTTGAGTCCACCGATATCCGAAACTACTGTGTTGTCAATTTAATGCAGCTATAAATACAAAAAAATATGGCCTGTAGTTTCCATACCCTGGTACAACTTTGAGGCCCAGAATCAGCTAAATTAAATTAGGGGTTCAATAGATATGGATTTAAACAGTCTACCCCCTAAAACCAGACTGTGCTTCGCACAGTCTGGGTTTTGGGCAATGGGATCTGTGTTTCACACAATTCTGTCTGATTCAAGAGATTTGAAAAGTGTTCAGGATATTATCCTGAGCTTCTCATTACTAGAGATGTACCACTGAGTCCGTTAAGGGCAAAATACAAGAGTGAATAATAAACTCAAAAAAGCAGGCATACAGTACTCAATGTGTGTTGGTTTGTAATCATAAAACAAAGAGAATGTGAAAATTTACCGTGGCGTTCGATTGATACATTAATCGTACCATTGGGATCAGGGGATCCTAGGAGTATTACTGACCAATTTGAGTCCACCGATATCCGAAACTACTGTGTTGCCAATTTAATGCAGCTATAAATACAAAAAAATAAGTCGTGTGATCTTCATACCCTGGTGCAACTTTAAGGCCCAGAATCAGCCATATTAAATCAGGGGTTCAATAGATATGGATTTAAACAGTCTACCCCCCAAAACCAGACTGTGCTTCGCACAGTCTGGGTTTTGGGAAATGAAATCTGTGTTGCACACAATTATGTCTGATTCAAGAGATTTGAAAGGTGTTTAGGTTATAAGAGGTCGTAGGCGGGTGGTAGGTGAGGCGAAAAAAATCCGAGATGTTGGGTAGGTGAGGAGCCAGGTGAGGGGCCAGGTGAGGGGTTAGGTGAGGAGGCAGGTGAGAGGCTAGGTGAGGGGGCAGGTGAGAGGCTAGGTGAGTAGGTGAGGGGCCAGGTGAAGAGGCAGGTGAGAGGCTAGGTGAGAGGCTAGGTGAGAGGCTAGGTGAGAGGCTAGGTGAGAGGCCAGGTTATAAGAGGTGGTAGGTGGATGGTAGGTGAGACGAAAAAATCTGAGATGTTAGGTAGGTGAGGAGCTAGGTGAGAGGCTAGGTGAGGGGCTAGGTGAGGAGGCAGGTGAGAGGCCAGGTGAGGAGGCAGGTGAGAGGCCAGGTGAGGAGGCAGGTGAGAGGCTAGGTGAGAGGCCAGGTGAGGAGGCAGGTGAGAGGCTAGGTGAGAGGCCAGGTGAGGAGGCAGGTGAGAGGCTAGGTGAGAGGCCAGGTGAGGAGGCAGGTGAGAGGCTAGGTGAGAGAGTGCAGCCGTTTCTGGTGACATGAGGACGTCCCTGAGGACTAGCAGTCGTCTGGGACGAGACGCGACGTCTCAGATGTCAGGCAGACGTCGCAGACGGCCTGCCTGCATCCTAGACGAGACGCGACGTCTGAGACGTCGTTTCAGCTGTTGCAGACGCCTTGTGTTCACCCCAGACGAGGGGGGGACGTCCCAGACGTCGGGAAGTCGTCACAGACGTACAGGGTACGGTTAGGTTATAAGAGGTCGTAGGCGGGTGGTAGGTGAGGCGAAAAAAATCTGAGATGTTGGGTAGGTGAGGAGCCAGGTGGGAGGCCAGGTGAGGGGCCAGGTGAGGAGGCAGGTGAGAGGCTAGGTGAGGGGGCAGGTGAGAGGCTAGGTGAGTAGGTGAGGGGCCAGGTAAGGAGGCAGGTGAGAGGCTAGATGAGAGGCTAGGTGAGAGGCTAGGTGAGGAGGCAGGTGAGAGGCCAGGTGAGGAGCCAAGTGAGAGACTAGGTGAGGAGTCAGGTGAGAAGGCAGGTGAGGAGTCAGGTGAGAAGGCACGTGAGAAGGCACGTGAGGAGGCAGGCGAGGAGGCATCCGAAAAGGCACATGAGGAGGCACGTGAGGAGGCACGTGAGAAGGCACGTGAGGAGGCACATGAGGAGGCACATGAGGAGGCAGGCAAGGAGGCAGGCAAGGAGGCAGGCAAGGAGGCAGGCAAGGAGGCAGGCTAGGAGGCAGGCTAGGAGGCAGGCTAGGAGGCAGGCAAGGAGGCAGGCAAGGAGGCAGGCAAGGTAGCTATCTCAGACAACATGCAACTGTCTCGGACACTATACAGACCATCTGCATGCATTTCAGATGACATGTGGACATCAGTTAGTGTGTGGCTGTTGCAGACAAGTTGTGTGCATCTCAGATGACACTCGGACATCTTAGATGACTGGCAGACATCTTATACAGTGTGCGGCCCTCGCAGACAACCTGTGTGCATCTCAACACAGCGTGCAGCCGTCATACGACATGCAGATGTCTTAGACAACTGGCAGACATCTCATATAGTGTGCAGCTGTTGGAGACAACCTACGTGCATGTCAGACGACATGGGGACGTCGTAGACAAAACGCGGACGTCTCAGATGACCGGAAGTCATTTCAGACGACCTGCGTGCATCTCATGCAACATGCGGACGTCTAAAACAGTGTGCAGCCCTCGAAGACGACCTGCGTGTATCTCAGACGACACGCGGATGTCCCAGATGACCAGCAGTCATTGCAGGAAGGATGAGGTCGTCACTGACGACCTGCCTGCATCTCAGATGACACGCGGACGTCTGAGACAGTGTGCAGCCGTCACAGACAACCTGCATGCATCTCAGACAACACAGGGACGTCTAAGATGACACGCGGATGTCTCAGACGACTGGTAGTTGTTGCAGGCAGGATGCGGTCGTCACTGACGACCTGTGTGCATCTGAGACGACACGCGAACGTCTCAGATGACCGGCAGTCATTGCAGGCAGGATGAGACCGTCACTGACGATCTGCCTGCATCTCAGACGACACGCGGATGTCTGAGACAATATTTGGCCACTGTAGATGACCTGCTTCTCTAACGATACACAGACGTCTGAGACGGTGTGCGGCCGTCGCAGACGACCTGCTTCTCTAACGACACGCAGACGTCTGAGACAGTGTGCGGCCGTCTCAGACACCCAGACATCTCAGACGACCGGCAGTCATTACAGGCAGGATGAGGCCGTCACTGACGACGGAGACGCCCTATAGGCAGGTCACGTCTGCCGGTGGCCATGAATGCATTGGGCACCTGCCTGCATCTCAGACGACACGTGGACGTCTGAGACAGTGCGCGGCCGCTGCAGACGACCTGCTTCTCTGACGACACGCAGAAGTCTGAGGCAGTGTGCGGCCGTCGCAGACGACCTGCTGCTCTAATGGCACACAGACGTCTGAGACAGCATACTGCCGCCGCAGACAACCGGCTTCTTTAACTACACGCAGACGTCTCAGACAGTGTGCGGCCGTGGCAGACGACACGCAGATGTCTCAGACGACCG
Source organism: Heterobasidion occidentale (assembly GCA_039111635.1). Taxonomy (NCBI): domain Eukaryota; kingdom Fungi; phylum Basidiomycota; class Agaricomycetes; order Russulales; family Bondarzewiaceae; genus Heterobasidion; species Heterobasidion occidentale. The sequence continues at coordinate 14,507 of JBCAQO010000013.1, read as the reverse complement.
GCATTCATTGCAGGCAGGATGAGGTCGTCACTGACGACCTACGTGCATCTCAGACGACATGCAGATGTCTCAGACACTATGCAGCCATCGCAGATGACTGCCAGTCATCTCAGACAACATGCAGCCGTGTTAGATATTACGCGGCCGTCGCAGACAACCAGCGAGGTGCTCAGACAACAGACGGACTATGAGGCTGTTGCAGACGACCGGCAGCTATTGCAGGCAACATGCAGCCATCACAGACAACCGGCGGGCATCACAGACAACCGGCAGGCATCTCAGACGATATGCAGCCATCTCAGACAGTACGCAGCCGTCACAGGTGAGATGTGGCCGTCTGAGATAGTATGCAGATGTCACAGAGGTGCTCAGACAACAGACGGCCCATATGGGTGTCGCAGACGACTGGCAGCTATCACAGGTGACTTGCGACCGTCTCAGACAGCTGGTAGCCATCTCAGACGACATGCAGCCCTCTTAGATACTATGCGTCTGTCAAAGACAACGGGCAAGGTGCTCAGACAACAGATCGAGCATGTGGCCATCACAGACGACTAGCAGCCATCACAGGCAACATGCGGCCGTCACAGACGGCCCACAACTCTAGAGAATGTGTCATCGACGTGCCTGACCATCCATACAAGGATGCGGGATGCGGACAATAGACACGCAGACTCTGCATCACTGACAAAAAGCAAGAACATCTCAGAGAGTAAAAAAAAGAAGCGAGAGATATTAGAGGTGTAATATACCATATGACAGCATCAATGAGTGAGATCCGGTGAGTAATATGCATTAAAAGCACTCACCAGCGAAGCTCGGAACGACCGACGAGCAGGGTCTATATTTCAATACACAGCACTAACGAGATCCAAGAAAGCACTGACATGACATAGGACACCATCAACGAAGCAGAACGAACCAGCCACGAGTGATGAAAGACTCACAAGCGAAACAAAAACAAAAAGACGACGGTGTTACGCTAGAGGTGGCTCTAAGTGCCGAGCACAACACCAAAACAACCTCTAATGCAAGGGGTGCTGGAGCTAGTATCTAATACACAAGGAATTGTTAGTGATGACTTTAGAAATCGATGGCGTACTGAGAAGCAGCGAGGAGTGTGAGATTATAGCGCCCGAACGGTTTCGGGACTGCGTCGAACACCGACCGAACGTTCGGTCGGTCAAGTCGGGGATTCGGTCGGTAACGAGAAAGTAGTGTCGCGACCGACAACTACGTGCTTCAAGAGCCACACAGGACTCTGACAATATACGAGGGAGGACGAGGGGTACGAGCGAAGAGACGAGTACGAACGCGAACAAGGCCGAACAACGGGGATGACAAGTTTTCGGGAGTCGACGAAGACGATTTTGATGGTTGAGACGAGTGCGAATGAGCTCTGAACTGTGGGGTGCGAAAGCTGGTTTATTCCAGAGTTGTATGTAGGTTTTTATAGTAAACAGAGCCCCTAAGTAAAATATTAAACAAGAAATGAGAGTAGATGTCGAATGGGCGCCAAGCCTTAGCGATCAGAGAAGATAAGAAGGTAGGTGAGATGTCCATATGGGTTCCGAAGGTGACAAGGTAAAAGTTAATCAGCGATGGCGAAATCCCGAACGTTCGGGATCCGTCGCCCGAGCGTAGGTAGCCGGAACAGGCGTTGGAGAACCAATGAAAATAAAGAAGAGGTATCGTACGGCCAGGGTGGCCAAGTAATGGTACAAAATCGCGTTTGACCGACCATGTGGAGGTCGGGAAGATAAGCGATAAGGACCGACCGACTCACGGAGCACATCGGCCGACACGGAAGACTGGCTCCGATCTCGTAACCACCTATCGTAACACCCCTGTGTGGTCATGGTAAGTACGTGAAGTGTGGGCGAACTGACCCAAGTGCTGCCGAACGTCCTTTGGAGGGTTGCGGTCGGTCGGGTGGGGACCGACCGTGTTCGGTGCAAGTCGGCATCTTCGGTACTCGTCTAACGCTGTTCGGTATCTCCCCAAAGCTTCCCGAATACCTCCCTCGGACCCTAGCGCGGGTACATGCTCATCATCTCCTCCCTACTGAAATCCTGACTGTCCTCAGTCAGTGGTCGGTGGCTATGAGTCGGAGCGGAAAAAAATGGCGTGGAAAGAAGTGGGGGCGTGGGAGAGATGTGGCAAGGGTGGATTAATCGGCAAGGAGATGTCATAGAAAGGACCGGGTCGGCGCGCAAGAGAGACCGGGGCTGAGTCGGCAAAGTCCTGTGGCGTGGCAACCGATTAGGTGAGGAAGTGGCTGAAGCCTAGAGTGCCCCAACTAGACGCTGGCGTGAGAGCGTGTCGGCAAAGGGCGGTGGCGCGTATCGCGGTCTCTGCCGAGCGTAGTGGCACGGGGCTTTGTCAGGTGACCACAATCACCTGCCGATCGTTGATTCTCCAGCGACTAAGTCCTTCATCGCCACCCTCCTGCCGCTTCGTCTCCTCGTCCGAACCCTTTCGGCCTTCCCACCATGTCCTCCATCCTCTCTGTCCTCAAAACCAAGCTCGGGGAGTACATGCTCGCCCTTCCTGACGGCGCCGCCGAATACGAAGATTACGAGGCCTGGGCGCAGGGGTTCGCCAAACGAGTGGTAAGTCGGTCCTTCCTTTTGCCTTCTGCTGGCTGCTGACGTCCTTGCAGGCTGTATTCGATCGTTCGGCGCGTGGGCAGGACGTGCCCGAACTCGCGGCCTGGGTCGCCGAGGCTGAGAGTGGCCTCGACCATGTTGCCACCAACGACTGGCTTGCCTGGGGGTCGCGCATCTTGCCGCAGCGTGCGGCGCGCTTTGCAGCGCAGAAACAGCAACAGGCGGCCGAAGAACAGGCCCTGGCAGAGGAGGCTGCGCGGGTCGCTGTCGCCGAACGTGAGGCTGAGGAAGCCGAGGCGATGCGGGCTGCCGCTGCCCGTCAGTTGGCCGAAGCGGATCGTCGGCGGCGCCGGGAGGCTTTGGTGGAGGCCATGTTCAACGGGTCGCTCGATCCTGAACAAGGTGATCGTCAGCTGTCTGAGCTGGAGGCAGAGTCCGTCCTTCCCCTTCCTCTCTTTCTTCGCTCTCCTTCTCCCTCTGCCGCCGCTTCCTCTTCTCATCCTGTCCCGTCCGCCGACTCATCCCATCCCGACCCGTCCGCCGACTCGTCCTATCCCGACCCGTCCGCCGCTGACTCTGCGCTTGCATCCGCAACCGATGCCCTGGACCGAATGAGCGTGGGTCTGGTCGCCGCCGCTGCCCCGACCGACGTGAAGGGCAAACAGTCGGCCGCGGCTGTTGTCGTCGAGTTTGCTCACCAACTGACGCCACCTCTTGGACGCGTTGTCCTTCCTCTCGGCCCTGGGACGGGCCGAATGTCGACAGTTAGGTCCCCTGTGGAGCGGAATGGTGACGGGAAGCTGCTCGAAGACCCTCCCGAATTATTACCTGGTGATGTCTTGGTGAGTTCCCTCCCTCTTGCCGCCGCTTCATATTGCTGATCATCCTTCTTCTAGGCCGACTACGCTTGTCATCGCTGTGCGACCGCCTTTCAGACCAAGGCGTTCCGATGCTACCAGAGACCTGGGCTGGTGTCGTGCACTAAGTGTGCCAGGGAGTCGAAGGGGTGTAGCTTCCAGCCCGGGTGGATGCCGATGGAGAAGGGGAAGGGGAAGTCGAAGGAGAAGGGAAAGGGGAAGTCGAAGGAGCAGTCGGCGCCGAAGGCGGAGGAGAGGGAACGCCCCTTAAAGCGTCGTAAGGTAGAGGTGGTTGTCCCCGTGCGGTCAGTCGGGGATAGCATCGCCCAAACGAAAGGTAAGTCATTTTTCGGTTGGATTGGAGATGGGAGCTCATCGTTCGGTATTGTTCGGTGCAGCCGCTCGCACCCGAAAGCCGGTCCAGCGGCTTCCTACCACTGCTAGGGCCGTCCTCGCTCCTACCCGCCCTTCCCGCGCTCGTTCGGCTGCCTTCCCCGCTCCTACCGACTCTTCTCGCCTCTCGCCCATCGTCGCCCAAGGCATCGCGTCTGAGCTTCGGTACCGCATCGCGGTGGCTGAGGGTACGCGTGCTTCGCTGGCGCGCTCGGTCGCGATGTGGCAGGCTGAGCTAGAGTCGCTCGAGGTGCGGGCGGGTCCATCCACGTCCCCCGACGTTGTCTTGGTCGAGGACTCGTCGGAGGCAGACGATTCGGGAATGTCGGTGTCGGACGACTTTCTTCCCGATGAGTAGAATAGCTTCGAGGGTTCTGTAGTATAGTAAAAATGTATCATAAAAGTGAAGGGACTGTCCTGAGTTAAATGAGACGTTCGGTGAAGACTAGAGGCATTGTTCGGGAAATCGGTCGGCGAAATGGCTGTGTGAATGTACTTGTAAGCGAAGCGTTCGGCAGAAATGAAGAAAATAAATTGGAATATTAGGGGAAGCCTCAGTATGTCATCACAGGCATAAAACCCTATGGTTTTGCGCAAATCGGAAGAAGTCTTCAATGCGGCTTGGTACTTGAAGGAGTGATGGGGAAAATGAGTGCCGACTATTCGGTCGGCGATTGGTCGGCAGCAAAAGTACTAAGAGATGCGGAAATAATCGGGTGTCAGTCCATGTCTGTGACGAATGAATCGGAATAAGGAATGGGTATATCTGTGCATCCTCCTCCCTACTGAAATCGTGACTGTCCCCAGTCACCGACCGAAGAGAGCGAAGGGTGGGAGGGTGGGTCTAGTCGGAAGTCGCCGAAGCCACATCGTCGTCTTCTGCTGATCGGATGGAGCTGGTGTCGGTATCCTCTTCGTCGGCATCGTCGTCTTCAGCGTCGTCGTCGTTCGATCTGGATTCTTCCATGGCCCGAAGGCGTGCTTGTGAGATGTCGAGGAGGGCTTCAAGGTCGGTGAGCTTCAGAGATCTGCGAGCAAAGTAAGGAATAATGCGGAATGCTGCCACTGGCCGATCAAAGACCGATCCGTCAAGTTCGGCCAGAATATACGCTCCTCCTCGGTTCCTAGAAATCACCAGCAATGGTCCCAAGTACCGTGGTCGCATCTTCCGATTGAGCGCCTTTTCTATGGCTGTGTTGCGCATCAGGACAAGTGAGCCTCGGTGGAAATTGAAGTCGCGAAGGGTGGCCGAATGCTGTTGTTCGAATCGGATGGCGGCCTGGACACGGGCGCCGACTACTGAGCTGCGAAGGTGGGCGAGGTCCGATCGGCGTTTCTGCAAGGCCATGGCACGTCGGGCGATGAGGTCGGTGGTGCTGAGGGTTGTGGTCGGCGGTGGCAGGAGGTAGGTGGCTTCGGCGATGTCCAGGGGGAGAAGGGGATGGGTTCCGGTCGCTGCGAAGTATGGCGAGCAACCCATTCGGCGCCGAACAGTAATGCGATCAGCCCAGAATACGAAATGAGCTGCACGATTCCACTTGGCCTGATCTCCATCAACGGCTTTGAACAGAGCCTGCCGAACGTCGAAGTGAGGTCGTTCGGCGATGCCGTTGGCGCGAGAATTGTAGCCCGAAATACGGATGTGCCGAACGTGGTACTTTTTCGCTAACTGGTCGAGCGCCTTGACGAATGCTGGTCCGTTGTCGGAGACGATCTCTACCAATGTTCCCCATCGGCACAGGATATCCTCGAAGATCCAGTCGGCGAGGGCTGAGCTTGTTTCGCGTCGCAGGGCATTAGACAAACAAAGCTCGAGCTAGCAAACTAATACAGCAGTGAACAGAGCATCCCGGACTTCGGGGTAGTGCGATACCGAACAGCGACCTTGAACGAGATACTTGAAACCACCAGCGGTCGGCATGTGCATGGTGTCCATATACATCTTCGCGAAGAGGGGTGCAGGCGTGGCGACGGTTGGGGGAATGAGGACGTTGCGAGTCTGGCGAATCTGGCAAAGGTGACATGTCCGAACAAACCAGGAAATATCTTGCCTCATGTGCGGCCACCAGAAGCGTTCGGCGACCAAGGCGGTCGTGGCGTAGAAACCCTTGTGAGCAACGTCGTCGTGGGCGGCAGTGAGAATTGTGATCCGACTAGAGGGGGCTGCAACGATCTTATGTCGACCGTGTGAGTCTTTTCTCCATAGCTTGTCGGCTGCGATAAAGAACTCAGTGCAATATCGTAGGAAGGTGGCATATTCGGAGTCGGAGAGAGAAGGGGGCCGAACCAATGTTCGGTGCCAGTCGCGGACCAACCATAGGCGTTCCTCGGCTTCCACAGCTTTCTGCGATCTTGGGATATCCGAATAGTCGATGGTTGGGCCTTCGTCGTCGGAGTCGGCATCGGTCGGGAGGTCGCCTATGAGTGAGGAGGTAAAGATAGCGGTTGTCGAGGTTGAGATGGAGGTGGGGAACGTGTTGTTGATCTGATGGAGGAAGCCGTAGAGATTGTCGATCCAGTCGTCAAAGTTGTCTTCGGGTTCGGGTCGGTCGGCGGGTTGTGGTGGTCGTCGGGAGAGACCATCGGGGCCGTGAGAGGTGCCGGGGACGTGGACAAGTGTGAAATGGAAGGTGAGGATGGAGACGATCCACCGATTGATGCTAGCGCTGGGTTCGAGATCCGGGTTAGTGAGCATGCCCTTGATGTAGCGTGCGTCTACTTCAACTATCAGGTTCCGAACGCCGATGAGATACATTTTGAGTGATCGGAGGGCGCGGAAGAGGCCGTAGAGTTCGAGCTTGGGTTGGGAGAATCGCGATTCGCGGTCGTTAAGGGTGATGGAGCCGAATCGGGCATAGTACCGAACCCGTGGATTGTCGAGTGCGCATTGACAGAGGTGGAAGCCGACCGCGATTTGTGAGGTATCGACGGCGAGGATGACGTTGGCCGCCGACCCATAGTCGATTGGCCGAAGGGCTGGCGATTCGAGAAGTGCTGACCGGAGGTCGTCCTGGGCCGCTATCTGGTCTGGGCCGAACACGAATGGAAAATCTTTGCGCGTTAACATAGTCAGTGCATGCGCCCTGTGTGCAAAATTCCGAATGAAGATCCGAATGACACCGATTGTCCCCAAGAATGCCCGAACGTCAGAGAGATCCCTGCAAGGTCCCCACTTCATAATTGACTCTACCCTAGACTCGTCGGGTAATCGTCCTTCATACGTGCACCGATGGCCGACCACCGTGATTTCGGCTGCGCAGAGTGTCGCCTTGTGTCCCGAAAAGGTCCCTCCGCTATACTTCATCCGCTGAACCACTCGATTGAGGCCTTGAAAGTGTTCCCACACAAACCGTCGTATGCCGGGGTTGTCGGGATGCGTCTCGAAGCCTCCGTTCGGAAGTTCGTATCGGGTCGGCGGGCCCCGAATCGGAACGTCGTCGATGAAAGGAATGGTGGTGTCTGGGATCTCTGGCTGGAGGATGTGGGTGACGTCGTCGTGGAAGATCGGGACCGAATTTGTCCATCCCATGGGCAGGGTGACGAGTCGGTGGGCGCCGAATGGGGTCTGGAATGTGGTGAAGTCGCGAGATGATTCGGCTAGCCCTCGTTCGTCATAGCCGACATAGAGATCCAGAATGCCGCCGCAAGCGCGAGCTGCAAACTGTTCAGCGATCTGATCGGTATATGGGGGTACACCTGAATGCTGGATGGTGACGGCGTTCAGGGGTTCGAGGCTGTGAACGATTCGGAGTTTGGTGCCAGTGGAGGTGCTATTCGTCTTCTTGACGACCGTAAACCAGCGCGATCGGTAGGACGAATTCGACGGCTCATAGACTCCAGCGGTCTTGGTTTTGATAAGTCGGCACACTTCGTCGTAGATGCCTGGTGGAATCGGAATGTTGCGTTGAACCCAGGGCTTGTGTTCGACCACCGGCATATTGACTGGAGGAAAGAATTCCTCGCGGAAACGTCCGCGTTCCGAATCGTCCCAGGCGAATCCCATCTCTTGTAGACACATGAAATGGTGCATGAGCTGTCGTTCGGCCGGCCAAAGGAAGTCGTCTGAGTGGACTTTATCGATGAGGTCACGTCGTTCGGCTGTGTATCTTCCGGTCGGCGTGAAGGGTGGCGGGTTCGGTGTCAGCGTCGGAAGGGTAGCGAGAGGGTCACCAAGGATGTTCCGAACGATTCGGAATTTTTCGGGGAGGTCGGCCAAGACTGGTCGTGTTTTCTGTGCGACCGGTTTGTACTTGCGCTTGGCGGCGAAGATGGCGACCGGGTCGGCGATATTAGTGGAATGGAAAGAACCGGGGACGACTAAGGAAAATAAAGACGACATATCGGAATCGAGATTGTTTTTGAGATGATTTTCGGGCCCCAAATCAGAGGCCATAATGTACTTGAGACAGAGATCGCGACGAGAGGGAGATAGAGAATGGAAATCTGAGGACGCTTCGATAAGTGGGAAATTGGGGGTATCATGATCGGTGGAAATGATCAGTGCAACTTCTCCTTGATCTCGGATCAATTCATCGAGTCGCGAAAACCCGCTTGTCTTCGGTGAAGGACTCGAGGGGGTCCTCGTCTGATCGTTGGAATGGTGGCTCGTCGTCCCGTGTTCGGGTCGCTGATGGTGATCGTCTGGTCTTCGTTTGAATAATTTTTGACGATACTTTCGGTGAGGATGTCGAAGGGCCGACCGAGGAGAACGTCGTAGGCTGGGTTCCGAATGATGTGGACTTGGAGGTACAGGGTGATGTCGCCGATGAGGAATGGCACGTTGCGTGCCAGGCCCAAGGATCGGTCGATTTCGCCATTCGCCGACTGCATATTGAGGACAATTTCGGGGTCGTAGATGAGCGCCAGTTCATTGCAAATGCCTTCCGACATGGCGATGACTTGTGAACCCGGGTCAATGACGCATTCGACTTCCTGTTGGTGATCGACGAGGGGAACAATGGACCTTAGGGCAGAAGATTCTTTAGCGACTATCAACGGCAGAGGAATCTGACCGGGCTGTAGACTCTTCAGATATGTTTCGTACGTGTCGGGGATGATGATCGCGCCAGGTGGAGGTGTTTCAGGCTGGTGCAGGACATTGACGAAGGAGGAGACGGTCGGTCGAGTCGGTGGTTCGAGATCGTCGATGGCATAGGGTAGATCGGCATCTTGGTAGAAGGTCCGAACATTGCTGGCGTCTTTGGTAGGCGATCGGCGTGCTGACGTGGCTTCCCTGACCTGCGAACGGACTTCGGCGGAGAGGGAGAGTAGTTCGCGCTGGGTAAGCGTCACCTGAGTGGCCATCGCCCTGTTGTAGACCTCGGCTGCTACCTTCTCGTCGTAGATCGGCGCCGTAGTTTTGTAGGCCGGAGCGTCCTTCTTTGCCGAGGGTATCTTCGCCGGGGCTCCCATGTTGCGCTCGTGCGGTGGTGCGTAGGTGGCGTCCTGGGCTTTGGCGTATGGGTGGATTGGAGCATCGTCCTTGGCTGGTACCGGGGGCGGTCGCTGAGTCGGGGATGTCGGTCGGGGCTCGGGTTCGGGAGTTTCGGTCCTTGCTCGTCGTTCGGGGGCCGGTGAAGGGGTAGATGCCGAACGTCCCGTCTGCGCCATTTCGCGTGCCCTCGCGCCCCGCGTTCGGAGTGTGAATAGTTCGCGTTCGAGGCTTGCGATTCGCTGGACGTCGTGGAGAGATGGTATAGGAGACAGGGGTGATTGTTCTAAGAGCGCAAGGTCGAGGATGGGGGAAATCGGCGGAGTAGCGATCGGTTCGGCGACGACGGTGGGGTTAAGAAGAAAGTGGAGTCGGGTGGCGGCGAGAGCGATGGCGAGGATTCAAGATCAAGATAGTGATGGTGGGATAGATGCTCCGGGACTATATCGCGTCTCCGAACAAACTTCGGTCGGCAGATGTTTCCTGAGTATTGAAGCTATCGATAACTGTTTGTCGTTCTTCGCGCTCCGCTGTTGGTCGGGACGAGCGACGTAGATTCCTTGAGGTAATTTTGAATACTAAGCCCTCGCGGTGGGCTCCAAAATGATACGCTAGAGGTGGCTCTAAGTGCTGAGCACAACACTAAAACAACCTCTAATGCAGGGGTGCTGGAGCTAGTATCTAATACACAAGGAATTGTTAGTGATGACTTTAGAAATTGAAGGCGTACTGAGAAGCAACGGGGAGTGTGAGATTATAGCGCCCGAACGGTTTCGGGACTGCACCGAACACCGACCGAACGTTCGGTCGGTCGTGTCGGGGATTCGGTCGGTAACGAGAAGGTAGTGTCGCGACCGACAACTACGTGCTTCAAGAGCCACACGGGACTCTGACAATATACGAGGGAGGACGGGGGGGTACGAGCGAAGAGACGAGTACGAACGCGAATGAGGCCGAACGACGAGGATGACAAGTTTTCGGAAGTCGACGAAGACGATTTTGATGGTTGCGACGAGTGCGGATGAGCTCTGAACTGTGGGGTGCAAAAGCTGGTTTATTCCAGAGTTGTATGTAGGTTTTTATAGTAAACAGAGCCCCTAAGTAAAATATTAAACAAGAAATGAGAGTAGATGTCGAATGGGCGCCAAGCCTTAGCGATCAGAGAAGATAAGAAGGTAGGTGAGATGTCCATATGGGTTCCGAAGGTGACAAGGTAAAAGTTAATCAGCGATGGCGAAATCCCGAACATTCGGGATCCGTCGCCCGAGCGTAGGTAGCCGGAACAGGCGTTGGAGAACCAATGAAAATAAAGAAGAGGTATCGTACGACCAGGGTGGCCAAGTAATGGTACAAAATCGCGTTTGACCGACCATGTGGAGGTCGGGAAGATAAGCGATAAGGACCGACCGACTCACGGAGCACATCGGCCGACACGGAAGACTGGCTCCGATCTCGTAAACACCTATCGTAACACCCCTGTGTGGTCATGGTAAGTACGTGAAGTGTGGGCGAACTGACCCAAGTGCTGCCGCACGTCCTTTGGAGGGTTGCGGTCGGTCGGGTGGGGACCGACCGTGTTCGGTGCAAGTCGGCATCTTCGGTACTCGTCTAACGCTGTTCGGTATCTCCCCAAAGCTTCCCAAATACCTCCCTCGGACCCTAGCACGGGTACATGCTCATCACCGTCTTCCTAGCTTTGTTTTCCTGAGCTTTCGCCTGTATTCTTCATCCACCATGGATGCTCGTATGTGTGCGACCGTGGCTCCCGTGGCTAGTAGTTTCTTCCCTATTGGGTGAACGAGTAACTTGCGCCTTATGGATTCTTCCTGTATAGCGGTTTCTGCCTGTTTAACCGTTAGTCCTGCGCCTAGTAGTTTCTTTCCTGCTGATGTCTGTGTCAGCTTCCGTCTCGAGGTTTCTTCCTGTATTGTGGTCTCCGCTTGTTTGACCGTTAAACCTGCGTCGAGTAGTTTCTTCCCTGCCGAGGTCTTCATTAGCCGAATTTGTCTGTCGCACAGTTCCACTATCTGGTTTCTGTCGAGTGCGAGTTGTAATTCCCGAGTAGACGGCCCATGCCTCGGACTGCCAGTGGGTATTTCCTGTGGAAGTCGCTAACTTCCTCCTTTGCGTTCTTGACCGCGTCCGCTGATTCCCATGAGTTGTCGGATTCCGGGTACCCTTTCCATTTGACTAGGTATTGTAGGGTCTTCCAACGTCCAAAGCGGCGGGATGCTATAATTCTTTCGACCTCAATTCTTCCTGTCCTTCGATGAGGTCGGGTGGAGGTTTCCTATAGTTTGGACCGTGAGTGGTGTTCTCCTTGTACATGGTTAACCGCGAGGCATGGAAGACGTTGTGTATCTTCCTCCAATTCTTCGGCAACTCTAGCCGATAGTTAACCGTTCCTATGGTGTCCAAAATCTTGAATGGCCCAAATCTTTTTGGCCTTAACTTCTCCGAGGGGTGATCCGTGTGTATGTTCTTTCCGTCGAGCCATACTTGATCGCCTTTCTTGAATGGGGGAAGTTCTACCCCAAACTTGTCGTGCTGAGTCTTCATGGATTCTGCTGCAATTTCCAAACTGGCCTTTGCTTCTTGCTGTGCTTTCTTTAACAGTTCTAGGCGCTTGTCGGCAGTGGGTACATTTGTGTTTCCGACGATTGCAGGGTAAGCTCTTGGTTGGTATCCATGAAGGAGCTCGAACGGCGAGATCTTTGTCGCCGAGTGCTGGTGTGAGTTGTGGGCATATTCTGCATAGGGAATAAGTTCGGCCCAGTCGTCCTGTGTGGAGCTGCAAAATGCCCTGAGGTATTGCTCCAGTTCCTGGTTCATCCGTTCGTTGCTCCATCCGTCTGTGGGTGGTAAGCCGTGCTAAGGGATGACTTGATTCCTAATTCTTCTAGTAGCGCCTGTGCTACTTTAGACGCAAATTGTGTTCCGCGGTCCGAAATTATCTTGTCCGGTAATCCGTACCGTCGCCATGTGTGATCTAAGAGTAATTTCGCCGTTCCGTCGGAATCGATCGTCTTCTTGCAAGGGGTGATGATCGTTGTCTTCGTTAACCGATCCGTGACCACGTGTATCGAGTCGTATCCATTTGACTCCGGGAGATCTGTAATAAATCCATTGTGATTGTTCCGAATGGTCGGTCCGGTATCTCCGTAGGCTGTAACGGCACCATTGTTGGGTGTGTGTCGTTCTTCGTTGATTGACATATTGCGCATCCTTCCACGTATTGTTGTACCGTGTTAGACATTCCGGGCCAAGTATAGTCTTGACCGACTGACGCCAGGGTACCTCTAACTCCTGGATGTCCCGCTGTTCGGTTGTCGTGATGCCGTTTGATTATGTCCCTTCGTAGTTCTCCGTTTGACGGTACGTAAACCTTTCCGCGATGTAGTACGAGGCCGTCCTCTTCGTTCCATTCCTGCAAGCCTTTCTTGAGGGATCTTGGTCCGAGTTCATTGACCTGTTTCAGTATTTCCAATAGCCAGGGGTCTTCCCTGTTTCCTGCTATGATGCGGTCCCTAAGCTCCGTCTCGATCATGGTAACCGCCGTTCTTCCGTTGCCCTAAGGTGGAAGATCTTCTGTGGATCGAGAGGTTCTATCAGATCTGTTGCGCCGAGATGGACAGATCTGATGTTTGTTGCTTCTGTGAAGGGGGTCCGGGAGTTTGGCTGGGTTGTTTTATCGAAAATTTCCGGCCCGAGGAGGACTTCTCCCGAATTGTCTAATTCCACCCCTCTTTATGGTCTGGCCTCCGAGACAGACCGTCTGATTTATTCGTGGTCCCCGCCTTGTGTGTGAGTTTGTAGTCGAAGCGTGACAAATAAAGCGACCACCGGGCTTGTCGACGATTTAGTTTCTGTGATGTCCTGAACCATTCCAGATTCTTATGATCGGTCCAGACGTCGACCTGGTGTGTGGCGCCTTCCAAGTAATGTCTCCATGCTTCGAACGACCGTACTACCGCCAGAAGTTCCTTGTCGTATATCGGGTAGTTTCGTTCTGCGGGTGCAAGGGATTTCGATATATAGGCACATGGGTGCCACTTGCCGTCCTTGGCCTGTTGCGAGAGTACTGCACCTGTAGCAAAATCAGAGGCATCGCATTCGATGCGGAATGGCTGTTCCGTATCCGGCATGATTAGTACAGGTGACTCGGTGAATGCCTTCCTAAGCTGTTGGAAGGCCTGCTCGCATCCTGGGGTCCATACCCAGGCGTGTTCCTTCTGTGTTAACTCGAATAGCGGTCGTGCTACTTTCGAGTAATCCTTTATAAATCTGCGATAAAAATTGCAGAATCCAAGGAAGGACTGTACTTCCTTGACGCGAGTGGGCGTCGGCCACTGCGCGATTCCTTCTACCTTGACTGGATCCATTTCCAGGTGTCCATGCGATATGACGTACCCCAAGTACGTCAGTTTATTCTTGTGGAAATGGCATTTCGATGGCTGCAGGTAGAGATCGTTGTCCTTCAATATTTGGAGGACCTGCCGTACGATTCGGATGTGTTCTTCCATGGTCTTGGTGAATACCAAGATATCGTCCATGTAGATCGCAACCTTCCCCGAGTAGATGAGGTCCTTGAAGAGCGAGTTCATCATGGTTTGGAAGGTGGCCGGCGAGTTCGTTAATCCGAAGTACATGACGAGGGGTTCGTACATTCCTAGATTCGTTAGGAATGCCGCCTTGTGAATATCCTTCTCAAACATCTTTATGTTGTTGAAACCTGTGTCAACATCCATAAGCGAGAGGTATTCCGCATCCTTGAGTAGGTCTAAAAGTTCCTGGATTATCGGCAGGGGGTACTTGTTCTTCACGGTTATCTCGTTTAACCGTCGATAATCCATGACTGGCCGCAATTTTCCGTTCTTCTTTTTGACGAAAAAGAAGGGTGATGCGATGTGTGACTTGGATTCCCTGATGAATCCCTTGGCCAGATTTTCCTCTATAAATTTCTTGAGCTCGGCCTGTTCGATAGGACTTAGACTGTAGAGTTTGGGGCGTAACGAGTGTTCCATGCCCTCCTTGATGTCAATATGATGGTCCCATGGTCTTTCCGGTGGGAGCCGTCCTTTGGGTCGTCCGGTGAATACTTCTTTGTAGTCCCAGTATTCCTTGGTACGATTTTTCTTCGAATGATAACTCCGGCTTTCCTTTGCGGCTTCTTCCGCTAAGCGCTGTGAGTTAGTATGCTTGGTCTGTTTCTTGGTT
>JBCAQO010000012.1:1607057-1787127 GCA_039111635.1 Heterobasidion occidentale | reverse complement strand
TTCGAGAAGCAGAAATAAGCTTGTGGTCCTTGGTGTGTAAGAGCCTGACGGAGATGATGAAGATGCTGCTCAAGCGGCTGAGTGGTTGTGAGCTTGTGAGTCGAGTCGGCTTGGCACACGAAGATAGGCTGCAAGGATTGAGATGATGGGAACCATATATGACTCAAGAGTTTCATCAAGAAGATGGTCACTGAAAGGTGTATGATTCAAGCTATTATCAAGTATTAGTATCAAGTTGTTAGAAATTGTAAGGAATAGCTTACCCAGTTGCACGATCTTCCGTATTGACCTTTTTTCTAACCAAGTCTGAGATAAGGCCAAGCTCTACAGTCATTGATCGCAACAGAAAGAAGACCAGATTTTAGCACAGGAAACTCTGTGTGAATGGGAGCAGCGCCAAGCTTGTGAAGAAAGATAAAATCTTGTCCCTCAAAGTGAAGATGCCAGCCAACTTTGTTAAGAAATGGATCTACCAATCGACGATCAGTTTCCGCATGAACATCAAGAGCCATAAGGTCATCAAGCATAGTCTTGACAGAATGAAGAATGTCTTCATGTGGACGAGTGACTTGTGAGCGAGGGATGACTGGAAAGTATCGGTGATTAAAAACTGTTCCAGCGCTGAATATAAGTCGATTGCCATGCTCCAGGAAGAGATATGTCTTTGTGGTCACGCTGATGATGATCCTTGGCTGACTTGGGTGTTCCACGATAGACACTACAGCCATCAACATCGCACCTATAACTTGAATACACTTGAGCCCTTCATATTGAATGCAGAGGTCCTTGGCTGATTGGGATAATCATAGGAGAGATCCCTGTCATTAACTGCCTGAATAAAAGCATCCTCATCAAAAGGCTTGCGACCCCAGTCATGCGTATTTTGAAGATGAGCATGAACAGTTTGAGGAGTGACGATGATACCGCAAGAAATACAAAGGAGGGCGCCAAGACGGATGTTGCAAACAAGACCATACTCGCTAAAGATAGAAACTGATTTAAGCTATAAATTATCAATCAGTTATTATTTGAGATAGTTATTCAATAAAAAGGTACCTCATCAAACACTGGAATATTTGATTGGCCATTGAGGAAATCTGTGTCTGGCTCTGAACTCTATTGTTATTTATTAATATATTAAAATCAGCACACTCAATTAATTTATAATACCTCATACTGGTCCACAATAACTTCAGGTTCCACTGGCTGCATTACGATGTCTTCCTCTTGAGGTACGACGTCTTGTTCTTGTTGCGCAGCAGTATCACCGTTGTTAGACTGGACTAGTAAAGAAGACTGTGAATGATGAGAAGCGGTCGTAAAAAATTGTATGGTTCATGTTCCCAACAACTGTGGACAATGGAGGAATAGACAACTAGATGAACAATTAGCTCTACAATCTAATCATAATAGATATGATGCCTACGTTTGGGATAGGATAATTGACAGGTAAATCTCTAAGGCGTTTAGGCAAGTGCAATGGATCAACTATGGTTCCGGCCTGTAATAATTATAATTTGAGAATATAATTGAACCAAAGTAAAAGGCTACTAACCTTGAATGGAAATACAGGCTCAGAACCACACCATGTACTCTTCATTTTGATCATATGATCTGCAAGGGTCTTTCCTCTTTTAAAGCTTCCAGGAACCATTGAATGATCATCAGCACTGCATTGGCAATAGTAGTTGTCATCAGCACGTTTGAAGATGAAAATCCGGCCTTCAGGGCTTGTTAGCTCAAACCATGGTCCTGAACCATCAGACTTGGCTTAATCTTGTAAAGGTTTGTAGACATGTTATTAATATCTGAAGCAAACATAAATGAGCATTTAAGATTTATTTTAAAGAAATCAAAGACTGATAAAAGTAAAGTGTCTTCCACACTGAACACAGTGCTTAGTCAGGGGGGTAGGTTACTTCCCCCCCTGACTAAGCTTGCTCAGCTTTTTTTCAACTCAAGCAAGCTGAGTCAGGGGGGTAAGTCACATCCCCCCCCTGACTAAGCCTTTCTCATGTCTTAGTTAGGAAAGTGGTACCACCTCCCAAAGCGTGAGAATAAAATCTGATTTTTTTTCGAAATTAAGGTTGAAATAATGACTTACAGGATGATGGTGGTTCGAAGTCAAAAGAGAAAGTCACACATGTCACAGCTTCAAGTGTTTATATAGCAAGGAGGCTATTTGTGCTTATTTGGCTAAATATGTGACCTAGACCAGCCCGTCGGTAGTGCACCTTCATATTGTGAACCGCTTATGTCAGGAGGGGGGTACTACCTCCCCCCCCTTATGTAATAAGCCAAAATTTCGAAAATGTGCATTCAGTCATAGGATTCCATATGTGTTGACGAAGTTCGAAAATGCTCAATATTAAGCCACGAAATCACATTTTAAAAAAAATAGCCGGCACTTTTGCGGAGTCTTGGAATTTCAAAATTTAGAAAATTTGCGGTAGGTAAGGTGCACCTCAGTGAGAGGATCCCAGATGTATCAACAGAATTCAAAAATTCTTCCTACAGAGCCGGGAAATCATGCTTTTCAAAAAAATAGCCGACGGTGTAAAGGTCAAACATGGTACACTCATTCGATTATGGTCCGGCAGTCTCCACGTTGCGTTGAATAGACTTGTATAGAGCCTCAGAGACCTTGAAAAGTGGTCTTGTGCATTGGGATGTCCCGCGGAAGGCAGGGCAGACCAAAAGCGAGTTGAGACGAGAAGCGAGACGAGACGAGACGAGACGAGACGAGACGGCTGCTTATCAGGGTGATAAGCGGAAATAAGGTAGATAGCCCGCCCGCCCGCCCGTGCGCGTCCCCTCGACATCGTGCGCGTCCCCTTGACCCCTCAAATGCGTCTACTCGGCCTCCATGACCCCGTTGACCGATTCCGCCCTCGGTGCCGTTCCTTCACGTGCCCCCGCCCCCGCCACACTTGCGCTCTGCGCCCGTGCGCAAAGCATCTCAAATATCATGCCGCACGCGCTTGAACGCGTCGACGAGGAGGCGAGGAGCAGCTGCCAGCGGGGAGGTTAGCTAGGAAGGACACGGCTAAGTGGTGCAAAGGTACGTACCTTCCGCCCTCGTCCTGTCCGCCCTCGCCACCACTCCCGCTCTCCCGCTTCCCCCTCCCAACCCATTCGACACCACTCCCGCTCTGCCTGTTCGACCATCTTAACTTCCTCGACTCTCGACCATAGACTTCGTGCGTTACCGCCGTCGATGCAACACACGCCCGCCCTCTGTCTCAACATGGTTGGCGCCACGCCTGCTCTCCCGCTCGACTCCCTCTCCGCCATCCCCGCTTTCCTGTTCGACCCGCGCGGATGTCTCGACTGTGGCATCCCGATGATCACACACTCAGCCCTCGATGTTTCCGCCCTCAACGCTAAGCCCGGTCACCCCTCGTTGTTTTCTTCTTTAGCACACACCACTCAGACGATGCAGACGATGCAGACAATTCATACACAGCACTCTAGACATGCCAGATGTACCGATGAGTCCGACCAGGGCACTGAGGTCGGATGGCTGTCAAGCTGCGTACATACATTGCTTGTGTCGTCTGTGTCGTTTGAGTGTTGTCCATCCACTATGTCACCCGCCCGTCGTCTACGTCCCCTCGCGCCGTCTGTGTCTTGATGGTTGCGACGGCGGCGTGTCGTGACCTCTCCTTCCTCCTCACCGCTGCCGTTGCCGCCACGCCACACACCCCACGTCCTCCGCATCCGCATCCCGACAGCCACACTCTCAGCCCTCAATGTTTCCGCTATCAGATCCGCTCCCTTTTTCTATACTAGCTACTTGCAAATGACACAGACGATGCAGACAATCCGTACGCAGCACTGTAGACATGCCAGATCTCCTGATGAGTCCGACCAGGGCACTGAGGGCAGATGGCTGTTGAACTGCTATACACATTGTCTGTACCGTCTGTGCTGTTTGAATATTGTCTACCTACCTAGATTGCCTATACATATTACTCACAAGTCAGCCTTATCCCCTTTCGTAGTCTTTGTCACCGGTGAGTTCCACTGTCCTCCCTAGTGTATTTATGCCGAGACGCCTGCTGCTGTTGTCTAAGATGGCTGGATACTGTCTAAGACACCTGCTGTCGTCAATGCCGACTGTATGTTGTCTCAGACACCTGCCTTAGTCTAAGACAGCTGTAGGCTGTCTGAGACATCTACAGTTGGCAATGCCGACTAAGTTTGTCTAAGACAGGCCATCTGCAATAGCTGCCCTGCGTCTTAGACGTCGCGTCTAGTCTGCGATGCAAGCAGGTTGCCGGAGATGGTTAACCTTAGCACAGGGCTTGCCTCAGATAACTACGAGTCGTCTAAGACGCCGCATCTCGTCTCAGATGACTCTTAGTCGTCTGTGACGTCGCGTCTCATCTTAGACAACTGATAGTTGTCTGGGAGGTCCTAGCTCGGTATGGGATGCATGCAGACTGCCTGCGACAGCTGCCTGGCGTCACTGACGTCGCATCCTGCCTGGGACGGCTAACCTTAACATAGGGCTTGCCTCAGATGACTGCGAGTCGTCTGAGACATCGTGTCTCGTTTCAGATGACTCCTAGTTATCTGGGACGTCACGTCTCATCTCAGACAACTGCTAGTTGTCTGGGACGTCCTAGTTCGGTATGGGATGTGTGCAGGCTGCCTGCAACAGCTGCCCGGTGTCACTAACATTGTGTCCTGCCTGGGACAGCTAACCCTAGCATAAGGCGTGCCTCAGATGACTGCGAGTCGTCTGAGACGTCGCATCTTGTCTCAGATGACTCCTAGTCGTCTGCGACGTCGTGTCTTGTCTCAGACACCTGCTAGTCGTCTGTGACGTCCTAGTCCGGTATGGAATGTGTGCAGGCTGCCTGCAACCACTGCCCAACATCTGAGACGTCTCCTCCTTGTCTAGGCTACACACAGGTAGCCTGTGATTGCTGCACAATAGCTGAGACCTCACATCTCATCTAGGATGCACACTGTCCGTCTGCGACAGCTGTGCGACGTCTGAGACGTTCCCCCTTCGTCTTGGGTGCACACAAATTGTCTGCGACGGCTGTGCGACGTCTGGGATGTTCCCCCTTCGTCTTGGGTGCACACAGGCCGTCTGAAACTGCTTCCCGACGTCTGAGACGTCTCTTCCTCGTCTGGAATGCATGCGGGCTGTTTGCGACGGCTGTGCAATGTCTGAGACGTCCCCCCTTCATCTGGGGTGCACGCAGATTGTCTGCGACAGCTGTGCAACGTCTGGGACATCCCCCCTTCGTCTGGGGTGCACACAGATTGTCTGCAACAGCTGTGCGACGTCTGGGACATCCCCCCTTCGTCTTGGGTGCACACAGGCCATCTTCAACTGCTGCCCGACGTCTGAGACGTCTCCTCCTCGTCTGGGATGCACGCAGGTAGCCTGCGACGACTGCACGAAAGCTGAGACGTTGCATCTTGTCTGGGATGCACGCAGGCCGTCTGTGACGGCTGCCTGACATCTGAGACGTCGTGTCTCGTCTCAGACGACTGCTGTTCGTCTGGGACGTCCTCACCTCCCCAGCAACGAGTGCACGACGTCTGAGACGTCGCATCTCGTCTGAGACGTCGCATCTCGTCTGAGACGTCGCATCTCGTCTGAGACGACTGCTGTTCGTCTGGGACGTCCTCACCGCACCAGCAACGACTGCACGACGTCTGAGACGACTGCTGTCCGTCTGGGACGTCCTCACCTCACCAGCAACGAGTGCACGACGTCTGAGACGTCGCATCCCGTCTCAGACGACTACTGTTCGTCTGGGACGTCCTCACCTCACCAGCAACGACTGCACGACGTCTGAGACGTCGCGTCTCGTCTGGGATGCACACAGGCCGTCTGCGACAGCTGCCTGACATCTGAGACGTCGTGTCTCGTCTCAGACGACTGCCGTTCGTCTGGGACGTCCTCACCTCACCAGCAACGATTGCACGACATCTGAGACGTCGCATCTCGTCTCAGACGACTGCTGTCCGTCTGGGACGTCCTCAACTCACCAGCAATGACTGCACGATGTCTGAGACATCGTGTCTCGTCTGGGATGCACGCAGGCTGTCTGCGACCGCTGCCCGACATCTGGGACGTCCCCCCCTCGTCTGGGGTGCACACAAGCCGTCTGCGATGGCTTCACGACGTCTGAGACGTCGCGTCTCGTCTAGGATGCAGGCAGGACGTCTGCGACGACTGCCTGACGTCTGAGACGTCGCGTCTCGTCTCAGACGACTGCTAATCGTCAGGGACGTCCTCATGTCACCAGAAACGGCTGCACAACGTCTCAGACGTCGTCTCTTGTCTGGGATGCATGCAGGCCGTCTGCGACCGCTGCCCGACCTAAGTAACGACTGCACGACGTCCCAGACGTCCCCCTTTGTCTGTGGTGCACACAGGTCGTCAATGACGACTGCGCGACGTCGCAGCCGTCCCCCTTCGTCTGTGACGACTGCGCGACGTTGCAGACGTCCCCCGTTGTCTGTGGTGCACACAGGCCGTCTGTGACGAGTGCACGACGTCTCAGACGTACCCTGTACGTCTGTGACGACTGCACGACGTCCCAGACGTACCCTGTACGTCTGTGACGACTGCGCGACGTCCCAGATGTCCCCCCTTTGTCAGTGGTGCACACAGGTCGTCTATGACGACTGCGCGACGTCGCAGACGACCCCCCTTTGTCTGTGGTGCACACAGGCCGTCTATGACGAGTGCACGACGTCTCAGACGTACCCTGTACGTCTGTGACGACTGCACGACGTCCCAGACGTACCCTGTACGTCTGTGACGACTGCACGAGATTGCAGACGCCCCCTTTGTCTGTGGTGCACACAGGCCGTCTGCGACGACTGCACGACGTCCCTGACGTACCTGTACGTCTGTGACGACTGCACGACGTCGCAGACGACCCCCCTTTGTCTGTGGTGCACACAGGCCGTCTATGACGACTGCACGACGTCCCAGACGTACCCTGTACGTCTGTGACGACTGCACGACGTCCCAGACGTACCCTGTACGTCTGTGACGACTGCACGAGATTGCAGACGTCCCCCTTTGTCTGTGGTGCACACAGGCCGTCTGCGACGACTGCACGACGTCCCAGACGCACCCTGTACGTCTGTGACGACTGCACGACGTCGCAGACGACCCCCTTTGTCTGTGGTGCACACAGGCCGTCTATGACGACTGCACGACGTCCCAGACGTACCCTGTACGTCTGTGACGACTGCACGACGTCCCAGACGTACCCTGTACGTCTGTGACGACTGCACGAGATTGCAGACGTCCCCCTTTGTCTGTGGTGCACACAGGCCGTCTGCGACGACTGCACGACGTCCCAGACGTACCCTGTACGTCTGTGACGACTGCGCGACGTCGCAGACGACCCCCCTTTGTCTGTGGTGCACACAGGCCGTCTATGACGAGTGCACGACGTCTCAGACGTACCCTGTACGTCTGTGACGACTGCACGACGTCCCAGACGTACCCTGTACGTCTGTGACGACTGCACAACGTCCCAGACGTCCCCCCTTTGTCAGTGGTGCACACAGGTCGTCTATGACGACTGCGCGACGTCGCAGACGACCCCCCTTTGTCTGTGGTGCACACAGGCCGTCTGCGACGACTGCACGACGTCCCAGACGTACCCTGTACGTCTGTGACGACTGCACGACGTCGCAGACGACCCCCTTTGTCTGTGGTGCACACAGGCCGTCTATGACGACTGCACGACGTCCCAGACGTACCCTGTACGTCTGTGGACGACTGCACGACGTCCCAGACGTACCCTGTACGTCTGTGACGACTGCACACGACGTCCCTGACGTCCTCCCTTGTCTGATGTGCACACAGGCATTCATGACGACTGCACGACGTTCCAGACGTACCCTGTACGTCTGTGACGACCGCACGATGTTGCAGACGTCCCCCTTTGTCTGTGGTGCACACAGGCCGTCTGCGACGACTGCACGACGTCCCAGACGTACCCTGTATGTCTGGGACGACTGCACGACGTCCCAGACGTACCCTGTACGTCTGTGACGACTGCACGACGTCCCTGACGTCCTCCCTTTGTCTGTAGTGCACACAGGCATTCATGACGACTGCACGACGTTCCAGACGTACCCTGTACGTCTGTGACGACCGCACGATGTTGCAGACGTCCCCCTTTGTCTGTGGTGCACACAGGCCGTCTGTGACGACTGCGCGACGGTTCAGATGTCCCCCCTTTGTCTGTGGCGCACACAGGCCGTCTGCAACCGCTGCCCGACGTCTGGGACGTCCCCCCCCCTCGTCTGGGGTGAGCACAAGGCGTCTGCAACGGCTGAAACGACGTCTGAGACGTCGCGTCTCGTCTAGGATGCAGGCAGGCCGTCTGCGACGACTGCCTGACATCTGAGACGTCGCGTCTCGTCCCAGACAACTGCTAGTCTTTAGGGACGTCCTCATGTCACCAGAAACGGCTGCACTCTCTCACCTAGCCTCTCACCTGACTCCTCCACTCCTTCCTCACCTGCCTCATCACCTAGCCTCTTACCTAGCCTCTCACCTGCCTCCTCACCTAGCCCCTCACCTACTCACCTAGCCTCTCGCCTGCCTCCTCACCTAGCCTCTCACCTAGTCTCTCACCTGCCTTCACACCTAGCCTCTCACTGCCTCCTCACACTGGCCCTTCACCTGGCCTCTCACCTGGCTCCTCACCTACCCAACATCTCGGATTTTTTTCGCCTCACCTACCACCCGCCTACCACCTCTTATAACCTAACCTCACCTCACCTAACCTAACCTGACCTGACCTGACCTGACCTCGTCTGAGGGACCTGCAGTTGTCTAGAAGGCTGCATGATGTCTGAGACGTCGCGTCTCGTCTCAGACAACTGCTAGTCGTCTGGGATGTCCTCATGTCACCAGCAATGGCTGCACAACGTCTCAGACGTTGCGTCGCGTATGGGATGCAGGCAGGCCGTCTGCAACGACTGCCTGACGTCTGAGACGTCGCGTCTCGTCTCAGACGACTGCTAGTCGTCAGGGACGTCCTCGTGTCACCAGCAACGGCTGCACGACGTCTCAGACGTCGTTTCTCATCTGGGATGCACGCAGGCCGTCTGCGACGACTGCCTGACGTCTGAGACGTCGCGTCTCGTCTCAGACGACTGCTAGTCGTCAGGGACGTCCTCGTGTCACCAGCAACGGCTGCACGACGTCTCAGACATCGTTTCTCATCTGGGATGCACGCAGGCCGTCTGCGACCGCTGCCCGACGTCTGGGACGTCCCCCCTTGTCTGGGGTGACAACAAGGCGTCTGCGACAACTGCACGACGTCTGAGACGTCGCGTCTTGTCTGAGACGACTGCTAGTCGTCAGGGACGTCCTCATGTCACCAGCAACGGCTGCACGACGTCTCAGACGCTGTGTCTCGTCTGGGATGCACGCAGGCCGTCTGCGACCGCTGCCCGACGTCTGGGACGTCCCCCCCCCCCTCATCTGGGGTGAACACAAGCCGTTTGCGACAGCTGCACGACGTCTGAGACATCGCGTCTCGTCTAGGATGCAGGCAGGCTATCTGCTATGGCTGCCTGACGTCTGAGACGTTGCGTCTCGTCTCAGATGACTGCTAGTTATCAGGGACGTCCTCATGTCACCAGCAATGGCTGCACGACGTCTCAGATATTGTGTCGCGTCCAGGATGCAGGCAGGCCGTCTGCCGACGACTGCTAGTCGTCAGGGACATCCTCATGTCACCAGCAACGGCTGCACGACGTCTCAGACGTCGCATCTCGTCTGGAATGCACACAGGCCGTCTGCAACGGCTGCCTGACATCTGAGACGTCGTGTCTCGTCTCAGACGACTGCTGTTCGTCTGGGACGTCCTCACCTCACCAGCAACGACTGCACGACGTCTGAGACGACTGCTGTCTGTCTGGGACGTCCTCACCTCACCAGTAACGAGTGCACGACGTCTGAGACGTCGCATCTCGTCTAAGACGTCGCATCTCGTCTGAGACGACTGCTGTTCGTCTGGGACGTCCTCACCTCACCAGCAACGAGTGCACGACGTCAAAGACGTCGCATCTCGTCTAAGACGACTGCTGTTCGTCTGGGACGTCCTCACCGCACCATCAACGACTGGACGACGTCTGAGACGTCGCGTCTCGTCTGGGATGCACACAGGCCGTCTGCGACGGCTGCCTGACATATGAGACGTCGCGTCTCGTCTCAGACGACTGCTGTCCGTCTGGGACGTCCTCAACTCACCAGCAACGGCTGCACGACGTCTCAGACGCCGTGTCTCGTCTGGGATGCACGCAGGCTGTCTGCGACCGCTGCCCGACGTCTGGGACGTCCCCCCTCGTCTGGGGTGCACACAAGCCGTCTGCGATGGCTTCACGACGTCTGAGACGTCGCGTCTCGTCCAGGATGCAGGCAGGCCATCTGTGACGACTGCCTGACGTCTGAGACGTCGCGTCTTGTCTCAGACGACTGCTAGTCGTCAGGGATCTCCTCATGTCACCAGCAACGGCTGCACGACGTCTCAGACGTCGCATCTCGTCTGGGATGCACGCAGGCCGTCTGCGACCGCTGCCCGACGTCTGGGACGTCCCCCCCCCTCATCTGGGGTGAACACAAGCCGTCTGCGACGGCTGCACGATGTCTGAGACGTCGCGTCTCGTCTAGGATGCAGGCAGGCCGTCTGCGACAGCTGCCTGACGTCTGAGACGTCACGTCTCGTCTCAGACGACTGCTAATCGTCAGGGACGTCCTCATGTCACCAGCAACGGCTGCACGACGTCTCAGACGTCGTCTCTTGTGTGGGATGCACGCAGGCCGTCTGCGACCGCTGCCCGACCTAAGTGACGGCTGCACGACGTCCCAGACGTCCCCCTTTGTCTGTGGTGCACACAGGTCGTCAATGACGACTGCGCAACGTCGCAGCCGTCCCCCCTTCGTCTGTGACGACTGCGCGACGTTGCAGACGTCCCCCTTTGTCTGTAGTGCACACAGGCCGTCCATGACGACTGCACAACGTTCCGGACGCACCCTGTACGTCTGTGACGACTGCGCGACGTCCCAGACGTCCCCCCTTTGTCTGTGGTGCACACAGGTCGTCTGTGATGACTGCGCGACGGTTCAGACGTCCCCCCTTTGTCTGTGGTGCACACAGGCCATCTATGACGAGTGCACGACGTCTCAGACGTACCCTGTACGTCTGTGAAGACTGCACGACGTCGCAGACGTACCCTGTACGTCTGTGACGACTGCGCGACGTCGCAGACGAGCCCCCTTTGTCTGTGGTGCACACAGGTCGTCTGTGACGACTGCACAACGTCGCAGACGAGCCCCCCTTGTCTGTGGTGCACACAGGTCGTCTGTGACGACTGCACAACGTCGCAGACGAGCCCCCTGTGTCTGTGGTGCACACAGGTCGTCTGTGACGACTGCGCGACGTCGCAGACGAGCCCCCTTTGTCTGTGGTGCACACAGGTCGTCTGTGACGACTGCACAACGTCGCAGACGTACCCTGTACGTCTGTGACGACTGCGCGACGTCGCAGACGAGCCCCCTTTGTCTGTGGTGCACACAGGTCGTCTGTGACGACTGCACAACGTCGCAGACGTACGCTGTACGTCTGTGACGACTGCGCGACGTCTCAGACGTCCCCCCTATGTCTGTGGTGCACACAGGTCGTCTGTGACGACTGCACAACGTCGCAGACGTACCCTGTACGTCTGTGACGACTGCGCGACGTCTCAGACGTCCCCCCTTTGTCTGTGGTGCACACAGGTCGTCTGTGACGACTGCACAACGTCGCAGACGAGCCCCCTTTGTCTGTGGTGCACACAGGTCGTCTGTGACGACTGCACAACGTCGCAGACGTACCCTGTACGTCTGTGACGACTGCCCGACGTCTGGGACGTCCCCCCCTCGTCTGGGGTGAACAAAAGGCGTCTGCAACGGCTGAAACGACGTCTCAGACGTCGCGTCTCGTCTAGGATGCAGGCAGGCCGTCTGCGACGTCTGCCTGACATCTGAGACGTCGCGTCTCGTCTCAGACGACTGCTAATCGTCAGGGACGTCCTCATGTCACCAACAACGCTGCACTCTCTCACCTTCTCTCTCACCTTTCTCCTCTCCTGCCTCCTCACCTGGCCTCTCACCTAGCCTCTCACCTGCCTCCTCACCTAGCCTCTCACCTGCCTCCTCACCTAGCCTCTCACCTGCCTCCTCACCTAGCCTCTCACCTGCCTCCTCACCTGGCCTCTCACCTAGCCTCTCCACCTGCCTCCTCACCTGGCCTCTCACCTGGCTCCTCACCTATCCAACATCTTGGATTTTTTTCGCCTCACCTACCCACCCGCCTACCACCTCTTATAACCTAAGGACTCAAAAGTGACGGTAATAGTACTAGGGTATGAAGATCACAGGGCTCATTTTTTTTGTATTTATAGCTACATTAATTGGCAACACAGTAGTTTTAGATATCGGTAGACTCAAATTGGTCAGTAATACTCCTAGTCTGACAAAGATGATAGCCTTCGCAAATCCCGCCGTCTATTACAATGATTGGTACTATTTTTAATCACATAACATTCTTGTTGGCTGTCTCGAGGGCTGTCCCTCCGATGTATGTGCATCAACCTTGAACTATGGGTATATTTCCTCCATTTCTTGACATTTGCTGTCAACCTGTTGTTGATGGAGAGTTTCACCAACATCACCAGGCATTACTTGACTAGATACTTGTGCTGTGTACCCAGAAGTATGATTGATATGTCACTTCATTATCTTTAATCTTTTGCTTACCAGAGATCATTGGTGTTGCATTCCTGCTCATCTTCACCTTCTAATCCCATATCTGATATTTTTTGTGAAGTTCGTGAAGCCTGAGGGATGTTGTGGTATCTACCAACCGTGCCGCCTCATGTATGGCTTGCCTGTACAATGTAAAAGTATTGGATATATTATGGTTATTACATAGCTTATATTACTTTATATAAGAATGTCATTTCGCTGCCAATTTCCCGATGTAGATAGAAGTCCGGGAACGAGGCAGAGTGGAACGGTAAGAGAGTGCGCCGTTTACACGCCAATATGGTCATGTTTGAGCACTTGTGGGATCCCGAAAAAAAATCGTTGTCATCTACAACGTGGTGTTGAACGAGTGGCATCTGCCGTGTTGAGCGGCACACGCTGTTTGTCTATATTTTCGATTGGCGATAAGTAGCGAGATAAGTGAAACTCTCCCGAAATTGCAACTTGCTTCATTCAGTGAGTCAAAACATCGATACATGCATGTCCGTACAGGAGTACATATTCTATAGAGGCGCTATCGTACAGCTATGCAGCCATAGTTTTGAGTTCTGACGGCGGTGCTACATCGCTTCCTTCCTTATTCGTTGCATTCATCTCTCGTCTATGAAAACGGCATCTTCCTTTCGTCTCCGCCTCGCGCTCACTCCTTGCGGTGCCTCTGGTAATAGTGGATGAGGCCAGTCGTCTGCGCACGATAGTCGTCAGCGCACAGCAGACAGGAAGCTGCCGCAAAGAAAATGACGCACCGAGCTGTCGTGGCCCTTGACGTCCGCAGGCTTGTCCAGCTGCGCCAAAATGTTCTTCGCGAGAACCTTGCCGAGCTCTACGCCCATTTGGTCTATTGCACCAGTTCAGCAAACGCGCATATATGCACCCACCCACACAAAGAAGCACGCACCGAACGAGTTGATGCCCCAGATGACGCCCTGCGTGAAGATCTTGTGCTCGTAGAGCGCAATGAGCGAGCCGAGCGTCGCGGGCGTGAGCAACGGGAAGATGATGCTGTTACTCGGTCGGTTGCCCTCGAAAACCTTGCTCTTCACGAGCGCCTCGCTCGCTCCCGGGCCCACCTCCTGCAACACTCAGCGTTCGTCAGCACCGCCGAAAAAACACATGAAACCGCTCAAAAAGAAAACAGAAAGGGAGACGCACCTGGCGGACTTGCTCCTCGGTCTTGCCGAACGCGAGCGCCTCGGGCTGCGCGAAGTAGTTGCTGAGCAGGATGCGGTGGTGCAGCGAGCCGCGGAGCGGGTTGTGCGACGTCGCGGGTGCGAGGAAGTCCGTCGGGACGAGCTTTGTGCCCTGGTGCAGCAGTTGGTAGAACGAGTGCTGCCCGTTCGTGCCTGCCGCGCCCCAGATAATCGGCTGCGGCACGCGCGGCACAGTCAGCCTTGACAGTGGAGAGCGGGTAGAGAGAGCAAAAACGCACGCCTGTCTGATAGTCGACGCGCTTGCCGCCCTTGGTGATGAACTTGCCATTAGACTCCATGTCGCCCTGCTGGAAGTAGTCCGCGAACTTGTGCATGTACTGGTCGTACGGGAGGAGCGCGTGCGTTTGGGCGCCTGCAAGCACACACACGGTTTAGCCGCGAGAGAAGCAAAAGAAATGCACAGTGCGCGTACCGTAAAAGTCGTTGTACCAGAGCCCAATGACGGCAAGAAGTACGGGCAGATTCTCCTCGAGCGGTGTGGTGCGGAAGTGAGTGTCCATGTCGTGCGCGCCGCGGAGGAGCGCCTCAAAGTGCTCGTACCCGATCACAAGCGCGATCGAGAGGCCGATCGCGCTCCAGAGGCTGTAGCGGCCGCCGACCCAGTCCCAGAAGCCGAACATGTTCTCCTTTGCGATACCGAACGCAGTGACTGCCTTCTCGTTCGTGCTGAGGGCAACGAAGTGCTTCGCGACGTGAGCGGTGGCGTTGGGGCCGCCGACGGCGTCGAGGAACCAGGCGCGAGCACTCTCCGCGTTCGTGATAGTCTCCTGAGTGGTGAAGGTCTTGCTGGCGATGATGAAGAGGGTGCGCTCGGGGTCGCACGCGCGGAGGGTCTCCGCGAGGTGGGTGCCGTCGATGTTAGAGACAAAGTGAGCTGTGAGGTCGCGCTTGGCGTAGTGGCGCAGGGCCTCGGTGACCATGACGGGGCCAAGATCGGATCCACCGATGCCGATGTTGACGATGGTGTTGATGGTCTTGCCGGTGTAGCCCTTCCATGCGCCGCTACGGACGGCGTCGGTGAACTCCTTGATATGCTTCAACACGGGCGCGACCTCGGCAACGCCAGCCTCAGTCGTGTTCAGGGAGCCGAAGCTGCGGAGGGCGACATGGAGGACGGCGCGGTCCTCACTAGTGTTGATGTGTTCGCCGGCGAACATCTGGTCACGAACCTGCTCGACGCCGGCCTCGCGGACGAGATCGAGGAGGGTTGCGAGGACAGGCTGGGTGATCAGGTTCTTGGAGTAGTCGAGGAGGAAGGTGTTGGTGGGGTCGGAGGCGGCAGTGTATTCCTTGGAGAAGCGGGAGAAGCGGGCGGGGTCGGCAGCGAAGAGGTCCTTGAGGACGAGCTGACCCTTCTGTGTGTCGTACAGCTGCTGGAGCTTCTTCCAGGCAGCGTAGTCTGAAGGATGTCAGTCGACGCCGTGTGCGAGATCGGGGAAGATCGCACCAGATGCGAGCTTTGCAGACATGGTGGTGGGGGTGCAGAGTGCACTGGCAAGAGAAGAGTATATATACAGGATCGATGGTTGTGCTGCGTGTGTTCCGGTCAGCAACGGGCAATGCTGATCGCTGCGACCCACCAATTGAGTGTCGTCGTTCTCACTGTCGCTGACGTCGTTCTCCCAATTCCCCTTCCGGCCCGCCCCGGCTGCTTCGGCTATTGCCATCGGCATCGTTTGCGGGATTCCAGCTCGGCTCCAAGGGCCACTACTAGCTAGTCCCGCCATACCGACGATATCCCCCTCTCTCAGACTGATGCCAGTCCAAGATTTTTCAAACGCGCACAGCAGCATATTCTAGGTTGTGCGACTCACCTACCCGACATCGCACTTATAACAAACGCTCTCTCATAGGACCTATTTCACTATGATGTGCGCATGGCTCCGGACTGCAATCGTAAGGAGAGAACTTGCTATTGACTCCAAAGTTGGTCTGCGACTCTGCGACGTCCTTCTTGTTTCAAGCCACTCGTCCGTTCTATCTTTCTGTTTGTCTCCATCATTTCAATGCCCATCATCTCCCAACCGCTGCCCAAGCCCGTCCATCTCTCATACCCGCATCCGACATCCATGACAAGGCCTATGCACAAAGATGCCCGCGGATGTCTACACTGAAATCTTACGAAAAAGCAGCTTAGTTGCTTCTGCTCCCCTACGCCTGGCCGAGACATGCCTTGCTAGGTTTATATATACACCTACGAACGACGGCGAGCGACGCCTTCAAGGGCCCGCGGTGCCTTTTCCACGCGTCCGGTCTTATGGTATGAGCTCGCATTCTATACATATTCCGTGCTATAATTCAGCGCCGCCATATTGAGTCACTCCTTATCTGCTTCAGGTCAGTGTATAACAAGTGTACCTCAACAACAGTCGAATTGGATAGTGGTCATAGACTCGTGAAAGCGCATGAACGGTAGGTGAAGTACAAACACAGTGGTAAATTCATGATAGCCGATTGCAATCGGTAAAATCCCAACAGTTCGTTAATGTCCATCTGTAAGTCATGCCAATCTTTTCACCTTCAAGCCCAACGCGGGCCCATTGTGTCCTTCGATGACCGGGGCCATGCCCCGGGCGGGCTTCCTCAGAATGGGGTTCTTGTCCGAGTCTGGCGGCATGGTGAACTCGAAACTTTCCAAGAGGTTCAACAGAATTGACTGCAGCTCGATGACGCTGCAACCGATAAGACGTAGAGTCAGCGGAGATAAGCTTCCGATGGACTTTTGGTCAACATACGAGAATTTCCACCTTCAGAAATTGCAAATAGCGGAAAAGGATGTGGGTTAGAAAATAATGCGAATCGAGCTGGGGGCGTCTTACCCGATGCAACCACGGACGCCGGCGGCTAAGACACGCTCGTCAGCTTGGGGAGAAAACAAGTCTTCGTATGTCTAGACTCACAGAAGTTTAGCCTGAAAAGGGGCTCAATCATGAGGTGATCCCGAGAAGGTTGAATAACAAGAGCTTACAGGTTCGCATACACACCAACAGTAGTTTGATTTGAAATGTCCATGTTCACCCAGCGCATCGGGTTCCACCGGTCAGCATCCTCTCCCCAAACGCTAGGCAGCCTTGTATAGAGTGAGTTTGATGCGCGCGCACGGCTATCCTGCCAACTCACCTATTGTATGCACAGAAGGACATCTTTATTTTAGTCCCCTTCCTCACAGGAATCGAAGAGATCTGTTTCCCCGACTTCGTCGTGATCGGATGGAGAAGTGGGATAGCGTCATCCTTGCCAGCCAACCGACTGAGGTGCCATCCAATAGGGTGCAGACGCATTCCTTCCTATAGTACGTCCCGGATATGTCTTGGCTGAGGAGACACAGAGTTCAAGTTGGGAACATACCTTCAGCGCAGCCTGCAGCAGAGTCAAGCTGTCGAGATCTGCAATCGTGAAATCCGCGTCACCGCGCGCGGTGACCTGTGCCCGGGCCGCCTTGATCTCCTCTCGGACTTGGTCTTGGAAAACGGGGTCTTTGGCGAGCTCCCAAAGTACCCATGATGCAGTGAGCGCAGTAGTGTCGGTGCCGGCCAGTATAAGCGTCCTACAGGAAGCGAAACGTCAAGAACCGCGCGTTATCTCAGACGTATCATGAACTTACGAGATCTGATCCAAAACCTCAGGCTGCGAGAGTCTAGTCTTAGGATTCTCCGACGCATTCGCTCGGATGAGGACGCTCATCACGTCCTTTCCGTCGCCTTGAGCCTCGCTCTTGCGGATGATGTCGCGCGCCATTGCTCTTGTGTAGTCCAGCCAGTCGCGGGTCCTGCGATACTCACGCAGGGGGAGGTATCGTGTATAATACAGGATATTCACCGGAATGTAGTTGAAAAACGACTTGGCGATGAGGTCCAGCGACGACGGATACAGCGACGATTCGACGCTGTAAGTACGCCATGTCGGTCAGCGGATCAACGAAGCGCGATGCCGCTGGGCGATACGCACACGACGCCTGTCCAGTTTTTCGAAAAATCGTCCTCCTTATCGTCGAGAGTCCCGAATTCGTAGCCAAAGCCAGCTATACGGGTTTTGTCAAATAGATAACGTAGACCAAGGATGACACAATGGTACCTTCTCCGATCACGTCCAGCGTCATGCGTGTGAGCCAGCTGAGGAGGTCGGCGACTGGCGCCTCCCCCGCAGCGTTCGTGACCTCGTCTTCCAGTCTCTGTATCATCTATAACCTGTGTCAGAATGCTATAAAGGCGCGTGAATTACGGACAGTTACCTTTGCAGCCCTCTTGTGGAAGAGGGGAAGGAAGGCCCTCAATTGTGGGGCCGTGAACGCTGGGTTCATGATCTTCCTCTGCCGACGGTGAGTTTCGCCTAATATCGGCGGGACAGTGGCTTGGTCAACAACGAACGGAGGAAAGAAGACTAAACCGATGCGTTACCATGTACCCACGCGAGGCCATCTCCAGTCATGAGCCTCAAGAACTGCCTGTCCTCGCCACTTTTCGGGTAATTGTAAGCGGAGCCTTGCAGGATGTGTTGGAGACCCTTAGGATCGGCCAACATAAGCACATCCTCCTGAATGATTGTCGACTGTGAGCAATGATACTATGAAAGGCGAGGAACATGACCTACCCCCAAGCATCCGCCTACACGCCAAGCAGTCCCATACTGGCGCATCCATTGGAAGTCCAGGTCGCCGACCTCGTTCTGATAGTGTATATCCTTCTCATGACCTGAAATCATTCATAAATTCGACGCGTTAATGGATGGCAGATCCTATCAAGGAAAAAACTCGGCTCACCGAATAGAAACGACGGGGACGGAGGCCCTTGAATGTCCTTCGGAAATCTACGTCTGAAATGAGACACAATTACCGCGAGCGTTACTATCGAGACAAGCGCAAAAGAGGCCGCGGACACAGAGGCGTATTCGACAACCATGTTGACTACGGGGTGTTTGTGGTGGGATTGAGAGTAGATTCCACCTCTTTTATACAACAGATAGAGCTGCGCGTGAAACGTACATCGCTTTTTTTCGAGGCTGTGAGATTCATACACGGCACGAGTCTTAGGGGTTCGAGAACCATAAGCCGTGTCTATCCGAGTGGTCGAGGACGGTGGTGATAAACAAGAATAACAGATAGGGACCTTCTTCGAAGCTGCTGACATGATATGGTCAACGAAATGTTCAACATTGGGCTGCTACAACTCCGTCTCTCCGAAACCTGAGAAACAGGGGTACGATCAATTCTAAAGACGTACAAAGATGGTATTGACTCGGTCAACTAATGAGGAGCAACCGATGGACCTGGACCTTCTACAATGCCGCTATGTCCGTACGTAGAGAGGCACCCACTTAGCGCCGACCTCTGTCGGAGATAGAACCCGGTAGACGATCATGAACGTTTACGATGACAAAAAATATCTAATCGAGATCCTTCGTGTGTGAGAAAGGCGATGAACGGGACATCGAGCACAATGTATTGGAAGAACACGATACCTGAACATCAAAATATCTGCGTGCCATGGACCACATAACCTCCATGCCAAATATGCATGAAGCGGTTTGAAGCTGTACTAAGACCAAAGTTCGGATCGAGGCGTCGCAAAGATGCACGTACGTGCAAACGTGTAATCCTGCAGCTCAGGATCCCCTTTTGGCGTACGTGGCACTTGGCACGATATGCTTATTTGGTCAAATGACCATTTGACCACTGTGATTATTCATTCAGTCTCCAATCGATGCAGTAGGTAGCCACGTACCACGACGTTGCTGCTACAGCCTGTCGCCATCCTCGGGATAGCGCTCGGGGACAAAGGGGACCAAACAAACTCAAACAAGCCCTCGCCGTGACCATCACAGATTTAGATCAACACTGTGACAGGACAATGTCAGAACCGAAATGGATTGGGCGCTCGAACATGCGCGTTCAATACACTAATTCTCTATTTACATCTATCATATCCATCACACTCTTTTCTTTTGCTTTGAGACGCGTAGGTTCACCCCAACCCTTCTGACAAGCTCATGTTTCGGTCGCGCCGACTGGCTATTGCGACTGTAACGATCCTCGTATTAATCCTTCTTGTTTCATTGGATTACCGGTCAGCGCTCTCTATGGATAGCTCATTGACGCTCTCTGATATCCTGTATATCGACAGCTTTCGGTTATACCATGCCTTGTCGTATGTATCGCGTCCACTGTGGGACAGACCGGATGGCCCAGCTACGATCTTACCACACTATTACACTGAAGGCCTTGCGATCGATGAGCATGCCTGCAAGCTGCACGGATGGACATCGAGAGCGCAGCAGCCGGAGATGTGGGATGCGGTCATTGTGTCGAGCGAGATGGACTTGCTGGAAATCAGGATGAACGAACTCGACTCTGTTGTCGACAAGTTCTTCATCATTGAGAGTAACAGTGCGTCAGAATTGCTCACAACTTCCAGTGACTTCTAACCGATATCTTCAGAAACATTCTCCGGGCTCTCAAAACCTCTCTCGTTCGCATCAAATCGACACAAGTTCGCCGCGTTTGAGCACAAGATAGTATATGAGCTCTTTGCAGGTGGCAAATCAGGTGACGATGCATGGACTATTGAGGCAGATCACAGAAATACTATGACACGTTTGATTCGCGACACGTACTCCAGCGCACAAATCAGCGTCCCTCCCCTCGTCGTATCCGCAGATGTCGATGAGATACCAAGCCGACATACCCTGCAGTTGCTGAAGCGATGTCAGGCTCCTAATCCCATTCACCTGCAGATGCGGAGCTATTCCTACTCGTTCGAGTGGCCAGTTGGGAGGACCAGTGAGTCTGACTCCGATTGTGTTCTTCTTGTTTTCTTTCTTCTACATATGAGCCTCATGGAAGCCTACAGGCTGGCGTCCTTCGGTTCAGCTTTGGGAAGAGCCTGCGGCATATTACAGACATTCACAAAGCAGTGACATTGCTTTGGCCGATTCTGGCTGGCACTGCACGTTCTGCTTCCGACACCTGGACGAATTCATTCAGAAGATGAAAGGTCAGAGGCTTCATCTCGACACCATCGTGTGGTCTGACACGTTTGCTTGTGATGGTAGGATTCTCCCACTATGATCGTGTAGGAGGGGATGAGTCTTTAGTGGATCCGGCGAACATACAAGAGAGAATATGCGAGGGAAAGGACGTCTTTGGTATGCTGCCAGAGGTACGTAGTCGATTGCGTTTCGCGGCGAGTGATTTCTTTTCAGACCAGTTATGTAGGCATTCTCCGTGAGCTCTACATTCATCTCTCTGCTTACATTCACAGCTGCTCATTGTCGAGATTAGTATAAGGACCTGTTAGCGTGGGCTCAACCAGATCCGTGCGTTGTCGTTATCACGGTCCTTCTGACTTTCCCTCGACTTAGAGATTCCTTTACGTAGATCGAAGACCGGGATTGGTCTACCATTGCACCTCCTTCAACACCCCGAAAGATTCCCCTTTCTCCTACCCGGAGGATGCGTGCGACGCGACGACTAATCGATCGTGGGCGCATCCACAGTGCATTTTCCAATTTCGTACAGTATACCTCTCTAATCTATACCCTCGAAGACTCTTCCAGAGTAACTTCGATCAGGGTGTGAAGCATTGTAGCATTGGTTGCTCGTCGATTTGTTTTATTGAGGCGGGCTGTGTCGTGGATAAGGTTCTTGATAGCGGAACTCCCGGATCGGAATAACGTGTATGCTAGCTTCTCGTTGAACATGTTATACCGATTTCCTCCTGATTGTGACACGCTGGTGCATACACCTCCAAATCTAAGGCGATGTTACCGAGGATATGGTCACGTGGGGTCGCGGATTGGCCGCAGCGCGACGGGTGCAGCTTGGAGCTCGACGCCACTCTAAACTTCACGACGATGACTGCATCCTCTACCGACGATGCATGGTCGTTTGATCTCAGGAGTTATGACATCTTTTGCTCTTCTTCATCCCCTTCGCCAGCTTCGTCGCCTCCATCGCTCTCGACGGATGCTCAACTTCTCAAGGATATCGACTTGACCTCTCGCAATGACGACGCGCAGTACAAACCCAACCCTTGGTCTATCGCGAAGATCAATGCTGCATCGAGACCGAAATCAGACATTGCACTAGGCATCACGATGGGATCCCTGGAGAAGGAGAAGAAACTGAAGAAGCCGAAGGGCCTGATTGTGGACTTTCTGAAAAAGCAAGCGGAAGGTGCGAAGGACACTAAAGCGGGCGGTCTCAAACCTGGACTTCCTCTACCTGACATTCCTTCATCTTCGAAACAAAATCGCATACGGCCGCACTCTACGAACTTGTCTTCTGTGGTCACTCATCCTAGTGTCTCTTCTTCTAAGCTCTCCGCTGACTTGCAAGTGGACATCACCCCCGTCGCTGAGAAGCACGCGCCTTGTTCTATCTCAGAAGATCATGCTCTCGATGAATTTTTTTCAGGTATCTGGCCCAACGACGACTTACACACTTCGAGAACTTGTGAACCTGCTCAGCCAACTTACTTCACGCACCAAACCGCGCATATACCCACTAATACTGCTTATAAACAACTGACTCTCGATCCTGGCTCAGTTACTCACGCCGCATTGCCCACGGCAACTTCGGATTCCCTCTATCGCATTTCTGACTCATCTGACTTCAGCGCCAACAATACTCATCGCCTAATGGATGGAGTGCCGCCTTCGGTGGACGTCAATCCAGTGTCTGCAAGCGATTCCATCGCCTTTGAACCTCGAACAGAGCTGGTGTACTCAAATAAATTCACAAATAATCCCGAATCTATCTCCTTATCTTCTCCTGAACGCAATTTTCAGCTCAAGCGTTCGTATCCTGCACCGCCTAAATCCTTTTCTTCGCCACCTCGTCCACCTTCCAATCCCTCGTCCTTTGCGTCGAATTTTGGCTCTGCATGCAGATACAGAACACGGATGCCCACTTCACCCGCCCTCCGCCCTCAAGTGATAGAACCATTACCTAGACTGGACTTCGTACAAGCAAACGAAGTTTGTGCTCGAGAAGGTAAGATGCATCGGAAATTGGATTCTTGGACGTGTTCAATGACACTGAGTACACTCTTAGACCTAGACCCCCATCTTCAATCGTATACTCATTCGGTCTATCGGGAACCTCTTGAAACGAACAGGCCAAGCATGTATCCGGATTCGTCAGAACATAGAGTGCCGTTCACTAACCACTCGGGCGCTGTCTCCGAAGACGGCGCTGAAAACACTCGATATCAACGCGAGGCGCTTAGAGCGAGTACACCGGTCGTCACTCGTCATTTTGTTCAGCCTCTGCCATCTCCTCCTACCTCTTCACCGCATGGTCCTTACCAGCACAGTCGTCCGTCCGTCAGAACTGATCTATTCGCCACGAAAAGACGACGCTTGTCTCCGACCCCTTCGCGTTTACCGCCTCCGCGCGTTCCATACCGTACCCCCACTGACGCATATAACCACCCTGCGTTCGAAAAATCCCCTGATGAGGAATGGTCCACATTACCCTCTAAACGTCGCCAGAAATTGCCGGCGATCGGAAAGGGAATGTTAAGGAAATCTGAGAAATCCCGCATCCCGCTGTCACTGGCTGGTGGGAGCGGCAAGGTAGGCTCCCGGCGTGTAAATTCAGACGCAAAGCCAAGGGAGAGCGGCGGTGAAGGCTCATCCCAAAGAAAAGTACACCTATACCGTCCGCCACCACGCACTGCTGATGTGGTTGCATCGACAACGTCGCATAGCGTCAATGGAACGACAAGAGGGAAGACTGCATACCACACTACACGCGTGGCTTCACTCCCGTCGCCGCCGACTTCGGACGTGCCTCTATACCCGACAGACATTGACAGTGACAACGACAGAGTTAATGGGACAGAGATATCGGTCGATTTTAATATGGAAACTGTGGGTGCAAGGTATGCTAAGGTCAGGAAATTGGGAAAGGAGGTGCGTTGTGTCACCATCCTGGTTATCTCTTCTCTTCTCTCGATTATCGCCGTGCATTTCCATTCTTTCTTTTGGCCTCTGCAGTGAGCATGAGGTTTTTGAGCCTGATTTATTCCTGGCTTGTCCTGGCCTGTCCAACTCTGATGAGCGGGCTATGACTGACTCTCGTGGTCCATTCCTGTCTATCATCGCCTTGTTCTCCCAAATGCCAGTAGCGCCGCCGTGCCGCCGCACAGTTATGGGACATTCTGCGACTACCGAGCTGTGGAGTTGTCTTTCGGGACGAACTCTGTGATGGGACAACTTCTAGCGACAGGGAGCAAGGACAAGCAGAGGTAGCCATTGTGATCTGGGATAGGACGAACATGGTAGACAGCTGGATGTGATGTAATACAGCTATATCTGGTCTATGTCAATGATGCTGCGTGCGTTCGTAGTGAACACAGTTGCAAGGCGTATTCACCATCAAACACTTTCACGGGAAGTGACGTGGAGTTTCGTGATTATATAGTGCGTGGAAAGGTAGACAATAAGGTTGTTGAGGTGTTTTCCGCCCCTTTAAACGTGGACGTCTCTGGCAGCAACATTTCGTTTTGAGAAGGCTAGTATTTTCATAAAGTACTCACGAGCAAGAACGAAATGAAAACAGAAAGCGACGAAAACCCGATATCATATTGAGAACAGTGCTGTTACAAGTCTGGTGATGTGAACGAGCGAAGCGATGCGTGGAGAGCAGAACGTATGCGAAGTGAGATACACGCCGAAAACGAAGAAGATTATATGGACATTTTGGTAATCCGAGTATCAACGGAAAAAGACAAAACATTAGATACAGAACATGCAGCCAAGTCCTAGACAGGAGGATGCAATTGAAGCGTCCTAGAGATCCCTAAAGCAAACAATATATCACCTAAAATATGCTTGCGCATCGGAAAGCCGACCCTCCGTCGACATGCCGTATTCAGAAGGAAAATTGCATGGCTTTCTTGATCGATGTCCACTTCGACTCACGCCTTTCATTCCCAGGAACGAAGAGGTCCCACCTAAGTCCATTCGTCAACAGCGCGTCTCAAAGGGACGACTGTGAAAGAAACATACCTGATAAACAGATCCCCGTATCCGACCACTCTACGTGCATCACTGTCGTAAATAGGCATCCCCTGCCCTTTCACACAAGTTCCGTCGCTGGCCTCTACCAGCGTCCGCGGGAGCATAACGCACAGCATGGCTCCGCTGGGCCCCGCGAAGCTGATGGAGCCCGGCGGACCACGGACAACCGGATAGGAGTCTTCAAGGTACGAATAAGGCATCTCGACGCACATCGCGAGATGAGGCGAGGTATTCGGGGATTCGCTGAGCATCGTGACCGGAGGCTCGTGAAAGTCGTACGAGTGCGCCGGCGAGTGCGACTGCACACGAATGAAGTGCGGGTGCGGAAGCTCGTTGATCACGAACGTGAGGCGCTGCGAAGGGAGGGAAATGGGGACACGCGTGCCCGGCACGGTGCCGGGTGGAATGTTGATGTCGACGGTGTCGGTCGCACGCTTATCAGGGTAAGGTTGTGAAATGCGATAGCGCTGTTTCGTCCCCCGGTAGAGCTCTTCGAGGGTGCAGTCGAGCGTGAAGACCCATTCTTGAGTGTGCCTACCGCCAGGTGAATAGGCACTTCGCGTGCGTCGATGGTCGTGATGACGATCGTGTTCATCATAGGAGCGATCGCGATGATGTGAGGGAGGGGGTGGACGATAATTGTGAGAGTGAGGTGGCGCGGATGAGAAGTAATGTGGCGGCACGGGCTTCGAAGTAGGGCTCAAAGGAATATCGGAGAGGTCGACGTGCACGTAGTCTGAGAAAGACGATTCCCGCCCATTTGAGGTTGCATTCTTACTACTGTGCAAATGAAGTGAAAATGGGTGTCAAAGAGCCGTAGTGGAACGAAACTCACTGGCTACGACTGAAGTTGAATCCAAAGCTGAAGCTATGACCAGGGTCTGACCTTGACGAGCCCTTCGCATGGTCATTCGTGTGAGAATGTACAGGCTTTGACGATGGGCGAGATGAAGGCTGAGTCGCATGGTAGTAACCGGTCTCGTCTGGCTGTGATAATCCCGGAGGGTGGAAGTGCTCATCGGGAAGCGTCGCATTGCGTGGGCTTGGTGATTTACGAAGCTTGTTTGGGCGATGAGAGGGCGTGGACGGGAAGCAAGGACCAGGAGACTTCCTGCCCGAAGCCAAGTGCTCTTCAGACTCAGAAGCGAAGCGTGGACCAGGGGACTTTCTGCCTGCAGGCATGTATTCATCAGGCATAGTCGAGAAACGTGGCCCAGGTGATTTCTTGCTCGATGCGACATTGGGCATGGTCGCGAATCGAGGCCCCGGTGACTTCTTGGGGTAACGGTGATCGTCCGGCATGGCAGCGAAGCGCGGTCCTGGCGATTTCTTGCTGGATGCGTCGTTGGGCATAGTAGCGTTTCGCGGCCCCGGAGACTTCTTGGAGGTACGGTCCTCCGCCATAGAGGCGAATCGCGGTGCTGGAGATGCCTTTGAGCGGGTATCACCCGGCATAGTGGCATATCGAGGTCCTGGTGATGCCTTTGACGAGGAGTTCTGTTTCGCGTTCGCCATAGGCGCATGCCTCGGCCCAGCAGATTTCGTCGTGCGTCGGTCATCAGGTAGAGCAGACAGTCTTGGCCCAGGAGACGCCTTGGTAGGCCCGTGGTTGTGTAGAGTGGATTGTCGAGGCCCTGGAGATCTTGTGTGACGTCGATCGTCTGGCAGAGTAGACCGGCGAGGCCCAGGAGATTTAGTGTGGCGGCGATCGTCAGGCAGAGTGGATTGTCGCGGGCCAGGAGACTTCTTGGTGGGACCGTAGTCAGGTAAGGTAGAGTGCCGAGGCCCAGGAGATTTCCTCGTACGTCGGTCATCTGGCAGCGTCGATTGTCGGGGCCCAGGAGACTTTGCGGAGGATCCATGGTCAGGCAGGGTGGAGTGTCGAGGTCCTGGTGACTTCTTTGTCGTCTGAGCTTGCTCCGGCATCGTCGAGTACCGCGGTCGTGGCGATGGTTTCGGACGTAGCCCATCGAGAAGAGGATTATTGGAGCTAGATTCGGGTGGGTCCTCTGGCATCGGCTCGAACCTAGGACCTGGAGATTTCTTCGGCAGAGCATCCGTCGATGCAGATGCGGTCGCGGTCGCGGACTGCTCAGAGACATCTTTAGGACTCTGGCATCGTCGCAGGGCGCGTCTCCGGCGACTTATCCGCAGGCACCTCCTCTGACATCGTAGCATGTGTTGGGCCCGGCGACTTCTTCCAGCCCTTCTTCTTGTCAGCCTTCTTCTTGTTGCGAGACTTTGGTCTGGGAGGCGGATCTTCGGCAGACTTCTTCGAATGCTTCGGGCTCGATGCTTTCTTGTGCGGTGACGGAGGACGTTTGGGCTCCGTGAGCATCCTGTACGCGTCGTGGATCTTCGGGGCGAGCGGACGTGCGTCGGCGAAGACGAGATCGGGGGGAAGAGAGAGAACACGCACCTCGATGAACCGCTGCGTAGCGTCGTCCTTGTCGTCGAGGTGCCGATCAGGATGCCATTTGAGCGCCTGCTTCGTGCTCAGCCAGCGCCTGGACCACACACTGCGCGGCGACGCTCACCATCTTCTTGTACGCGAGCTTGACCTCGCTCTCGGACGCATCGGGGGCGACGCCCAGCACGGCGAGCGCATCGCTCGTCGTGGTCGTATACGTAGGTACAGGCATGTCGGCTGCTGTGGGTTAGAATGAGTGTCGGTGGTGGTCGTGACGGTCGTAGGAACGTTCTTGGAGGGTAAAGGGCACGCGGGGAGCGAGAGACAATGGGGAGGAGGAGAAAGGCGTATGTGAAATCGTGAAGCACGGCGGAAGCGTCGGATAAGCGGGCGGGAACGAGGCTGGAGGGGAAGATGGACTGGAATCTGCGCGCCAGGTCT
This sequence comes from Heterobasidion occidentale, assembly GCA_039111635.1. NCBI lineage: Eukaryota > Fungi > Basidiomycota > Agaricomycetes > Russulales > Bondarzewiaceae > Heterobasidion > Heterobasidion occidentale. The sequence goes on along the minus strand of JBCAQO010000012.1, from coordinate 1,759,226 downwards.
GTGGGGGTCTAGAGTAGCAGGCTGTGACCAAACGTTGGCTTGTAGAGGCAGTCAGATGGCTTGTTGTGGCCTCCAGCATCGTGCACAACACGTTTTCGGTGAGCTCATCGTTCATCAGCACCACGGATCTTGCGGGACACGGTTTATTGTTAGAAGGATAAGCACAGTCGTATACCACGTTGCGATCCCTACGCAGCACCCTGCGAAACTTTGTAGAAAATTATACAAGGCGCGCTTGCTTCACAACAGTTGTTGTGGTTGTACGATGGTGGACGTGCAGGTCGAGTCACTTGATAGTACACGCAACTTCGGCTGCCTCTATTTGGACAAGGTTGGCACAAAACTATTCAACAAAACTTATTGTATTTCATGAACATAGCATCCCAAGTACATACACACGAACGGCCTAACGCCGTTCGATTCGTGGAGATAAAAAGGAGCAAGCAAATCTGCAAATCAAGGCATGGGAAAAACAGGCGCGGCAATACATCGACTGGACGATATTTGGCACGTAATAAAGACGCGGAAAACGAGAAGTGATGAACAGCGGTGCATGAGGGTGGAGGTGGAGGTATCGCAGGAATGTACAGTGTATGGAGGGGGTAACGCACGGGAGCAGAAGAGAAGATGAGGTAGCACAAATAAATCAAAGGATATTGACATGAACAAAGTTTAGATGAAACATGGAATACAAATCAAGGGTAAAGACCCAAAACATAGACCTGTGAGCGCTACGAGCTCAGCGCGGAGATGAAGGGCCACCCGCTGGACCACGAGGAATCACTGGAGCTCGACCGCGTGTAGGGAGGACCTTGATTGCACGGCCTTCCGTCACGTCCGCGGCTTTCTCCCTCTTGGGCCGCACGAGTCTCTCGAATCCTATATCGAGGGCCTTAGATGGCAATGCGGGCAGTTCGTCATTATCCCTCTCGGCCGTGACTGCCTTTTCAAAGTCGGTCGTAAGTGTCCTCGGTGGCAGGGCCGGCGCCGGCAGCTCGTCTTCGTCAGAGTCCCAAGGGTCGGGACTCAGAGCGCGCCGGGAGGGTTTCGGCGGCGTTTGGGGGCTCATTGTGCGTGTCTGCGCCTTGGATTTGGATTTGGATTTGGAGAGACCGCTGGTGAATAGCCGGCGAGGGGCACAATTCTCAGGCGGAATGAATTCAGGGTGGTCCACCGGAAGGAGGGTGCGAGGGTCGATGGGCGCGTTGTAGTGTGGATTCATGAACTCTTGTTTCTTGCCACGGCTACAAGACAAAACAACAGCGAGTGAGTGGGCCATCAATGCCACAGCTGGGCCATATATTTGCAAAAGATGCGTACTGAACGTAGGTCAAAGTCGGCCTCTCGAGACGCGACGTCGGCGTGCGCGGCTCGATGGGAGAGGATGGTATAGACGCGGGCGAGTCATCGAGGAACGGGTTGTTGGGGGAATCGCGCACGGGGATCGTCTGCCGAGACGCGACGCGCTGCCTAGTGGCGACCGCTTTACGAGGCGGGGTGACCGGGGGACGCACGCGTGACGGGGGCGGGGACGGGAGGGCCCACGCCCTCGACGCAGTCGTCAGATGCGAGCGCGACTGCGAGAGGCGTCGGGAGGTCGGCGGACGGGAAGACTGGGTCCTGTCAGCTGCGCCAGAGGGGCGCCGCGTCGGAGCTGCCTTGGCTTTCGCGCGCGACGGGGCGCTCGGTTTTGGTTTTCTGGACGACGATTGGCCCCCCATCCAGAACGCGTCCTCAAAGTCCCTCTCATCGCTCAGCTCTGCGGCGAGATCGTCGATCTTCCTCCGCTTCACTACGGTGGGATTCCCCGCCTTGGTCTCATCTTTGTCGCCGTCGCGTTCAGGTGGGGCGCGGGGTGTCGCGGCCAGCACAGGCAGAGCGTGATCCTCCTCATCTGCTGATTCGAAGGCGGATCCGGCGCGGGATCGCGAGCGCTTTTTGACCGTCCGAGGAGGTGTGAGGAGGGACGCGGTGTCTGCACTGCGCTTACGAGGGTTGGAGGGCGGGCGCGGGGGCAAGGGTATAGGGGAAGAATCAAGGATGCGATGATGCGACATCTGCGCAGTACGAAGTTATCAGAAACGATTAGGTTGTAAATGTGAATGCTGGAAAAAGACGAGTAGGGTAGAAAGGAGGGAAACGTCGGTGTTGTCCACGCTCAAGACGATAACCGGCCAACAACAATGGCCACGCATGGCTCACACAATGCGAAAATATCACGTAATATTCGTGCACGTGCCTTCCGGCGCTTAATTAGCGACCTACTCGGGCTCTGCGAGTACACCAGTTCTACGAGGCTCTACGACAATCGTTTGTACAGACAAGGTACTATCATTGGGGATAATAAATTGAAGACGAATGACCACCGCATTGCTAAGAAGTGGTCATCGGACAGCAATCGCGGTTTACTTTGGGACTATCAACAGAGTTCGCCGTTGCAGAAGGATCGATTCCTCCTCGGGTGCCATTCAAAGCCAGGGGGAGGCAAAAGGGCGAAAATCCGATGAGTCCACAAGACAAGCTGAAGGGGTCGGAACGTGGATCCGGTCGTGTAGGGAACCGTGCGAGGGCTGTGAGCTTGTCCGTGTCAGTAAACTGTCCGTTGCGCGCACCGAATGGCCAGAAGCGTAAGTGGCAGTGCGACGCGACGGTGTCACGATCCTCGAGACTGATGTATACAGCAGATATCACATGAAAGCGAGTAGGCAAGGAAGGGGATTGGGGCGTTCTCCGGGGACATGTACCTGTCCTCTATTGCTGGTGAATCGATCGACAGAGGATGCCGGTTTGGTCAAATCTTGTCCAGATAGCGAGATAGACGTGCGCCCCTTCACTTACCGTCTACTCGGTCCGTAGAGACACTGTGGCAGAGTATAATGGAACAAAACCCATCGGTAAAGCATTCCATGGACATACCAGCCACAGCCTGCAGCACTCGAGCTCGAAAGAGATTCCAGATACGCACAGATCAAGTGAGCGGGAAATGATACGGACGGGTCCGCCGAGACAGGTCCATTCTGAAAGCCTTAGACACACTGTTTTTTTTCGCTGTTCCCCTGAACCGTGGAGTCAAAGGCGGACCAGATAGGCCGCGGTGGAGGTTCTGATACGGTCGATGGACCCTGGAAGTCTCAGGCGCGTCATGGCTCATTTGTTAGTATGTCTGGGACACTCTGGGCACTCTAGTGCAGGCGAATATAACCTAGATTAGGGACTATGGTCCAGCACTCTGTGGATCGCTTTGAGAGAAAAGACTCGGCCAGGGCTTTCAGAAACGACTGTAAGTGATGATGAGGTGCGATGAATGTGATTTTGGCCATTTTGGCAGATCAGCAGAGATCTGCGCACCTATGGAGCCACTCGTACGGCGTTGCTCGGTATCACAATGGATTGTCGCGAAGTAATAAGCAAGCACGTTGAAGCTGCCACGGGAGGTGGTAAGAAGACGCTGACATGAGTAAATAGAAACAAACACACACCTTTCTCGCTCCGCGACGGCCCGGCAAAGTGGAATGTGACCTCCACAGTCGCACAGTCCTCTCTTCCCCAATACGACTAGAATTTTTCGATGAAATCACCCAGGAAACCAAATATTCACGTCCTCCGGGCGTTTTTCCCCACTTCGTTCTGCACGTCATTGTTCGCAGCTAGGTCATTCAAGGCAATGTCCTGCTTGTCCTTGACTCTCTCGGTGTGTTCCCGCCCATCTATGTCTTCCCAGCGCTATTTCGGCCCGGCGTGAGGCCATGCGGCCAGGAAAGTGCGTGTCGGCAGTAATATGACATCGATGTCCGTGTTACGCTCTTTGGTAAATTTCTATCAGACCCCACAACGGACCGCCAACCGCGCCTCGATCGCCTCTTTCATATGTTCCTGTGCGAAGCTGATGGAGCCTTAAATATTGAGCCCTGGGATGCCCCATGGGGCGACCTGTCGTCACTCAAAAGGCTTCCCTTTCGCTTTGGCAACCCCTCACTTCCCCACACTCCGTTCAGTTGGAAGAACGTCCGCAACGAGGTCGCCCTAGTTCATCTTCATCATGGGTCAATTCAGATTTCGTGGCGAGCCCGTCTCGCTGATGGCTATCGTGGTCAACCTCTTCGTCAGTATGGGAGGGTACATCTGTGCGTCAGAATATTTCTTGCAGTCATTCCCCCATCACCCACGACCTCATCGCTCGTTTTTCAGTCGGCTACGATATTGGGTGAGATCCTGAAAGCTCGCTCCTATACTCACAGTCTGATACTCATCACCCCCAAATTTTAGCTACATCTCGGGTTGTCTCATCATGCCTCACTTCCAGCAGGCATACGGCACAGTAGACCCGTCATCTGCCTCTGGCTTTGCACTCTCCTCCCGTCGCCAGTCTGTCGTTGTCGCCCTTCTCTCTGCTGGTTGCTTCGCAGGTGCCCTGCTCGGTGTGCCGACCGCTGATTTCCTGGGACGGCGAGGCGCGATCTTCATGGTGTCACTCATTTTCATCGTTGGCGTCATCGTCCAGATTGCGCCTACCGGCAACCTGGGTGCATTCATTGGTGGGAGATTTGTTGCTGGCTTGGGTGTGGGCGTGAGTAGTGTCGACTGCTTCCGTCCGGGAACTCGCTCACCTGTTTCGTTCATCAGGCCCTTTCTGCACTCGTACCTCTTTATCAGGGAGAAAGTTGGTTATCTGATTCCTCGAATTTGGCTGGCACTGAATCCCACTGCTGCGAACAGTTTCCCCAAAAGCTCTCCGGGGAGCCTTCGTATCGTGCTACCAAGTCATGATCACCCTCGGGATTCTCATCGCTTACATTCTCGACTTCGCCTGTAAGCGCATCGACGGCACGGCCAGCTACAAGATCCCCATTGGCCTCCAAATTATCTGGGGAGCCATTCTCTGTACGAATGCTGCACAACCGCTCCCTTGTTGGGCTGTCTCACTGATTCGGCGCTCTCAGGCGCCGGCGTTCCGTTCCTCCCTCAATCCCCTCGGCAATCCATTCTCACAGGCAACCCTGAGGATGCACGTAGTGTCATCGCGCGCATGCACGGCATCCCGATCGACGATCCTTTAGTGCAGGCGTATATCGACGAGATCACGGACAAGATTGAGGAGGAAAAGCACTCTGGAGCGAGCTATCTGGATTGTTTCAATTTCCGTAACGACCTCAAGACTGGGCAGCGGACGTTGATTGGGTGCGTGCACATGCTCAATGTGAAAATCTACGCGACAAATTGATTAAATTATTGTTCCAGATGCCTTGTACAGAGTTTCCAGCAGCTCACTGGGTATGGTCACACTCTTCGCCGCTGTGTTTGTCGTACTCATTAACCCTTGATTTATGCCATCCAGTGCAAACTTCATCTTTGTGAGTAGCGTTCTTTGATATCCCGGAACTATCTATTCAGAGTAACCCAACAGTACTATGGCACATCCATCTTCGGATCTATCAACCCAAGTCTAGACTCTTACATCAGTCAAATCATCTTCGGTTTGTTGGACATGGTTGGCACGCTGCCAGGTCTCTACTGCCTCGACCGGTAAATTAAAATAACTCTTGGTTGTATAGAACAGAAAGCTGAAGGTTTTTTCTAGCTTTGGTCGTCGTCGGACGATGATCACAGGATCTTTGGTCATGGGTAAGTGACTAATGATGATAGGATTTTTCGTTGATTCTTTGACACTGAAGTTTATTGTTGCCAGGCCTCTCGTACATGTTATACGCCGTGATTGTAAGTCTTGTTGGCATCTTGTCTGGTGCGTCGCTTAGCAGATTATACACATCAGGGGTCGTATGCTCTCTATCCAAACAACGATGCTACTCAAGTCGCGAAGAAGGGACCCGGTGGAGGGATGTTATTCGTTATCTGTGTCTTCGTTCTCGCCTACGGTTGTTCGTGGGGGCCTGGTGGATGGGTGAACAGTATGTGACTTGTTTTTTCGAAGCGATATACAGCGATCTGATTTTAACCTAGCCGGTGAGATTGCGCCTCTGCGTACTCGGGCTAAGCAGCTGTCGTTCGTCAGTGCCTCAAATGTGAGTCCTTGGTAGATGTCGCTTTGTACGCATCGTTGGCTGACGGCCCGTGCTCAGTGGGTGTGGAATTTCCTTCTCTCCTACTTCTCCCCGCCAATTTCTGCCAAAATCGGAGCCAAATACGTGCGTCATCCCTTCATTCCGAAAGAACCCGCCTGATGTGAATTATTGGCTGCTTGCAGGGCTTCGTCTTCTTCGGTGCTAACTTCCTCGCGGCCGCATTCATCTACTTCTTCGTTCCCGAGATGGCCGGCTTGTCGCTTGAGGAGATCAACGGCCTCTTCCAGGCCGGCATCCCAGCACGCAAATCCTTCGCGTACAACCGACGGATCCGGCAAGAGGATCGCAAGAATCAGGATATCATCGAGGCTGGGGGTGAAGCTAAGCTCGGAGGGCAGGACACGAAAGAGGCGACGGAGTTCATCGAGGCGTGAATCGGAGGGGCGTGCTATGTTCGTCAGGAATTAATGATACATGATTACTTACGAGACATTTTTACTATAAAGCTCCGCATCGTTTGGATTTCGACAATCTCCACAGGCAGTGACCATCTACAGCCCCGCCGGTGCGCATCCGGATGTGATTCTGGTTTGGGCGATCCTTGGATTGGGGTGAAGGTGAATAACTCTTGTCGCTCAGCTGAGGCGCCAACCGGACTTTTCCCAACGTGACACACAAAAATGCTGGTCAATCTGGCGCCAACGTCCATAACTATCAGATGGTGAAGGAGCCTATGCTTGTAGTACACTATGTGGATTTGTACAATGATTCAAACGTTTGCAGTGCAAGGATTCAATACTCAAGAGCAGCAAGACGCATCTCACGAGTCACAAGGCCTCAATGTCGCTGCCAATCAATGAGCGCGAGATTTTGCAGACTTGCTGCGGGCGGGTGTAGTCGCCGACTTTCTGCCAGATAAAAATGAGGATCCTTGGCTGCATATAGGACGAGAGGAATACATACGATTGCCCGCCGAATAATAGTTCAGGCTTCGGTTCCCAGTAACACCGAAATGAATCCAAGTACCATTTTGGCCCTTCTTCTTCGCCCAATGCGACTCGCAGCTTCTCAACAAATTCTGCGGGAGGAGCTCGCTTTCTGGTATAATTTGTATAGAGTGAGATGAAGCCGCCCTTTCCATCCCTGACGACGCGCTCGATCTCTGTAAACTCCAGGATATCCTTGATGCCATGTTTTGCACCAATATCTTCCAGCGCATTGCTCATGCACTGTCCTTCGTCAATAACGAAACTCTCAGAGATCGGAGGGAACTCTGCACTGGCTAATTCATCCTCCGTAAAGGTCTCGGTAGCTGTGGAGTGCACGAAGCCGTTATCTTCTGCATATTTCCACAGTCGATCCATTGTCCATCCACAATGCATGAGTGGCGCTCTCATGGAGTGACTTCGTAAGGGTATGAGCTGCTTGGGAAGATCGTTGAATGGGGTATATTGGAACACTCTGAGGTAGTCCTGTAGAATTGGTCAGCTAATGATTTAAATAATTGACGAGTACTTAGGCTCACTTCGCTCGTCAGCTTTCGTTGAGTAGGAGCGAAGGGAACTGGGAGCTCTAGCTCTGGAGAAACGGTGTTGACATTGACGGCAGGCATGATTGTCGATTGAACGTTGAGAGACAGCCAACTTGTGCTCGCCTAGTGATCGGCTCGGACACAGCTGGATATTTGACATTCCGCCGCTCCATTTACAGCTCCGTTACTGAGCAGAATATCACCCTTTTTGAGCCTTTTTGAGCCCACCTTCAGTTTTTCCCTCTACTGACTCTTTGGTCTCTTATCCTGCTCAGACGTCTACTGATCAGACAATTAGAATAATCATCTCCTGCACAATAGTCTGCAGAATACACGAGTTTTCATCCTCTGTATACCCTCGATGAAAAAGAACATGCATGCTTATGTAGCAAAATATGTCGGCGCTGCAATACTTCGGCATTGTACCGGTAGATGCCGCTTGTTGTCCACTCCCCCTCTAGTTGTACGCTGCGAGAAGTCATATATCGATCTTCGATACTCATCAATTCTAGCTAGCTTGGGCTGAGCAATATTACCAACATTTTCCTTGTCGAAATCATCCATGTTGTTGTGATCATCGATGGCTGTCCACCTCAGAAAGTACACTATGGCCAATTGAAGCATGCTTGTTGTTGATTTGCCTCAATATCTTGGCCCAATATCCGGACTCCGGTGCCATATCGATGATCATAGGTTGATCGTCCTTCACAGTTTCACACCTTGTGCAATGTGCTCATCGGATAGGATCACGGCAATCTTGTTCCACTCTGAATTATAAGGTCATCCTGGTACAACGAGATTTCCCCGATATCTTTCTCTTCATCACAACCTCTCAGCTCATCGATGTCGAAAAACAAGTCCATCCACCCACGTCATGAAAATTGGCCCAATCAGGTCTCTATATCGCTAAAAGATCACATGGAACATGCTCGCATGATAACAGAAGAAGCCCGTCAAGGTGAAGGCGAATCTGCGTGGTACGAGCTGTACAACCTGATCCTCAACTTCAACTCCTTGCGTGGCAATCATGCCTATGGTGGACGAGTATCTGTCTGGCCTCAACCCTATCTCTACCGATTCTTAACTCGCGCGGTTGCCCATGCGATTGACGAAGCTCGCGAGGATTCTCTTTTTAAAGGTGAGACGTTTGTTATCCCCTAGCCAGTTTGTTTTTTTGAGCGTTTGTGCAGCACCGGCGACACGGAGCACGGCAACCTCGATAGTTCGCCTAGATTCGAACTCCACGAGTAGCTTGTCAGCTATTGTCACCCGTAAGGCTCACTTCACACATAATGTGAACTCACCGAAATAACATTTCAACATATAGCACAGTCTAATCTGAGTCCAGTAGAATCAACTCATAGTGTCCCTAATGCTCCCCCCGCTCGCCGCGATGATGTCGGAAGTGGAGAAGGCGAGTCCGGAGAGGAGCCTGAGGCTAAGGACCTGGACACCGAGGCCAAAGAACGAGCCCTGGACAGACGAGGCAAGGAGGCGAGGCCGAGTCCAAAGAGAAGGAACGCGAATCTGCAGAGACGGGAGAGGACAAAGGCCATCATCCTGAGGTAAACGAGAGCGATCTTGAAGAGAATGGGCGCGAGTTAGAGCAAAAAGAGGACGACGAGGAGGCCGGCGAGGAGGCTGGCGAAGACGAAGAAGAAAATGACATTCCATTCACAGCTGAGGAGGCTCAATTCCGTGTTCCCGACTTCCTCATCATTTTGACCAGGGCAATCCCAGATAGCAGCGCGCAGTTTCGAAACGCACTAATTTTTTGGGAGCTGAAAGATTGCCAAGGATACGAGTCTGCAACTATGTTTGCTTCCAACGAACAGATGCACAGGAAAGCGCAGATAATGCGCGCGACGATCCCTTAGCTTGTTCAACAGGCTCAATTTCTCTTCCAGCACTTCTCAGAGCAGGATACAGCTATCGGTATGGTCGCTGTCGGGCTCTTATTCCGTGCTCATACTTTTCATCGCTATCGTATGCCGGTCCTACCGCAAGATGGCAAGCTCAAATTGCTCCCTAGGGCCGAAGCTGCTAAAATCCCCACTATCTCCACGATGTACCACATCTACAACCAAAGAGGGACTGATTATTCGACCGCGTTCAAATTTTATTGGACCGTTTCGAGAACGCGGGCAGCCGAGATGCAGGGTGGAAGTTGACACTGCACGCATTGGTTCGCTGTCTTGGTATCTTCCACCAGTTACTGAGACGATGAGAAAGTTGCTTACTTCATGAGCCCGAATACTACCAGTGATGAAACGCAGGAACAGCAAGAAAGTAATGAGCAAGGGGCATACACAGTATTCGATCTCGAAACTCAACAAAAAATGAAGCGAATAAACGGGGTTATACAATCTTAAACAATTTCTCGTCTGCATCATCGTGCTATATATAACTCAGTATCAGTAAGAGGTGCCTCATTAAATCAAAGTGTACGAACCACTACATCTTTGTGATGAGAAATGACATCCTCGAGCGTCTTCCTCCCCACATCCTTCTTGACCTTCCACGCAGTGAAGATATGGCCTTGTTCGAAAACGGCCTCGATCTCCTCCAGTGTCCGGCCTGCCGTCTCGGGGAAGCAGAACAAGATATGGATGAAGGCTGCAAAGTTGAAGGTACCAAAGATGAAGTACGTCTTGTATGCGATGGAGCTTAACCCGGGTGGGACTGCCCATGCGAGCGCAAAGTTGAACAGCCAGTTGGCCGCAGTGGATAACGAGACAGCCTTCGCACGCACACGCATTGGGAATATTTCAGCCGGGTAAGTCCAAGACACTAGCGTAGAAAAAAAAATTGAAAAAACAACCACACGAGACGGTGGTGCGACGTACCTGGACCCATAGTGATTGCAAAGCTAGGAGCGCGATTTCAAAACCAGAAATACCAAGAGAGATTGTTGCTCACCTGCACACAAAGAAGTAAGAGCAGACAATGATACCCTTCGTGACACCGTTGTGTCCATCGATGATCCAAACACGATCGGTGCCGACCGTACCCCAGTGCCCGTATCTACCTTGCAGACCGCCGACGAGCATCAGCCAGAATCCCATGAACAGTGTGCCAGCAAGAAGCATAGGGCGGCGACCCCAGCGATCAATGTAGAGAATGGCGGGTACTATCAAGCGTGTCAATACTACAAGCAACGGAGCACAGACTAAGAGGACGAACCAGTGAAGGCAACATTTAGAACATATTGAACAGAATCGGCGATCAGGTTCCCACGGCGACCTGTTAGACCAGCGCCTTGGAACACATAGACGATATAGTACCTATAGGAACATAGTCAGCATCAACGAAAACGCAGAAAATGAAAAGGACACACATCATGATGTTCATGCCAGATAGCTGAGACCACATCTGGAGCGATGCGCCGAGCCCGACGCGACGGAAAATTCCAGGCTTGAAAAGATCCAAGTAAGACTTGGCGCCCTCGGTACGCTCAAAGTAGACCTGGTGTTTGATCTCCTCAAACTCAAGCTGCACGAGTGCATTGTTAGGATCACCTCCACCATGAAGATCTGCGAGGATCTGGAGTGCTTCATCCTCCCTGTGCCATTTTGTCAGTGCCCAGTACTCGTCAGGTACCAATTCAATGAGAAGACAAACCTGTTATGATCAACGAGCCATCGTGGAGATTCGGGGAACGCCAGCATGCCCGTAGAGAGAATGATGGCTGGTATCATTTGGAGACCCCACGGGATTCGGAACGAGGCTACTCCGTTGATATAGGAACAGCCGAACTGGATGAAGTATTGAATGAGGATGCCCCAAGTGATGGACCATTGCTGCATGGCGACGAGACGTCCCCGAATATGAGGAGCCGTAATCTCTGACTGATAGACAGGGACAACAGCGGACGCAAGGCCGACAGAGATACCAGATATGATACGACCAACGACTAGCATACCACGGTTCTGTTGGGGGAATACCACATGTCATGCAACGGAAAGCTCTCAGAGTAGAAGATGCTTACGATTGAAGCGCATTGCAAAATAGAGCCGATAACCCAGATGATACCAGAAAGGATTACAGTCTCTTTGCGGCCGAATTTATCGGCAAGAGCACTGACGGCAAGCGCGCCTACAAACGAACCCGCAGGCATGGCGGCAACGATTGCACCTTGAGCATTAGGACCGGGCTTCATTGACCCAAGGTAAGCAGACAACGCGATTTTCAAGGCTAAATGACACGTACTGAGCTGAAAGTCTTCAGGTAGGCATCGTTCTGAAGGCTCAATATGCAATGATAAGGAACCAATCTTACTGCTGACTTAACCTAACCAATATCACTCACGTTGAGCACACCAGACATGGACGAGATGTCCAACCCAAAAAGGCCACCGCCTATACACGCAAAAGAGCCGACCACATACTGGATGAAAATTTCATTAGTGAGCGTCTAATAAAGGTATCGTCGAGTCGTACTGGGTTGGCGGCAATTCTAGCGCTGTACTACAGCACAAAACCGAAAGGCTGTCAATAAGCAGGATGTCGGGATTAAGTGGAAAGGAGATGTCACCTACGCCCATGATAAGCAAAGGGTGAGCGGCCAAGCAGGAAGGAGGCAGAGGCGCAAGGCCGCATATGCGGGGTATGAGCGGTTTATAAGAGACGGGCGCAAAGAGAAATGAGAGAAGCCTCCTCAAGTTAGGCGAATCGGCCCGCCATCATCATGCGCGCTCGGTAAGGCATAGAAGGGTGTGTCTGGGAGGGTCTAAGAGTCTTGTGACCATACAATTAGAGCGTGTCGAGGTACATATCAGTACAGAACATCAAGTTCATCATTGAGTTCACATGCTCGTGGTACACGGACTACAGTGCGCCTCTTCTAAGGCTCATTGCCGAAGCCGACTGTCCCTGTCACGGTGTCAGGATAGGTCTCTACGTAGGCCAAGGCCAAGCTAGCCCACGTATAGATGCCCTGATACAGGGGCTGCATCTGACTGCATTGAGGTTCCGTCTCTTTGCCCGGCGGTTCGTTGCTCTACACCTAAAAAAATATTTCAAGCCTGCTAATTTCATATCTGCATCCGTCGTTAGAACGACCGCTCTGCACTCACCTACTTATGGGCTTGAACCTCGGCGTTTTGGGGCAGATATGTGATGGTTTCGTGAGTTCGATGAATCAGATCAAATCCATTCAAACGTAGCTGTGACTAGGAGGAGCAGACGGACTGAACATCATGCAGAACTCTTAGCAGACCGCGAAGGCAGGAGGGAGATAAGGAAACGATGGGCCCAGATTTCATTACAGGCCATCTTCTCCCTACACCTTTCAGAGAACCCGATTGCATATATTTAGGCTCTGTGCCATGTTGGCATTTCACTGCGGGTTGATGCATGCTGAGAAAAGATTAGAATTGTGGCGGAGTCTACGCTCTGACAGGTCAGGCTTTCGCTGACGTTCTCCTATTATTGAGATTAGTATTGTAGATTAGATTGATGCAGGCAGGGGCAGAAGAGATGAATTGCTGAACCTTGACGACGCCGCCAGACTATTCTCGATGACCATGAGAGTGGTTTTGGGCAGTAAACATCAGGTGGAAACGGTAGAGGAAAACATCGTTGTAGCGCTCTTTGAAATTTTGGGGTAGGAATTCGAATGGGCGGCGACGCCCGAAATGAGCGGTCCTTATGCCCTTGCGCATCGCGTTCCGCGGCAAAGTTTCTGCTCCTTCGACATCACATACAAAGTATTCATAGAGACAATGTGGTCAACACGCGATGCTTTGGTCAACTCTGGGCTACATGAGGCCGTGGTTGAGGGCTTGTAACCTAGAAATTGTTTATCGCTTGGCTTCGTCTTCTCAAATAGATCCCGTTGGACTTATAAAGAACAGCCCTTGTAGCGGCCTCGCACTTTCTGTACCCCAAACCCACCCTCTGCCTTTCTTGCGTCCTAACACCTACTCATGGATATACTGCGCGCACAAGCTACTAGCTCAAACGACGACCGTGCACTTGCCGGGAGCCACAGGAAAACGACAAAGCTCCGAGGCACCCTCAATTTCGATTTCCGCGTTCTTGAAGATTCTGACGATACCGTACTTTCGGTGGAAAACACATATGGTTCATTTCTGTTATCGTTTCTAGCGATATACGAGCTGAACCATGTTATAAATCCACAGATTCTGACGATGAAGCCCACGTTATGACTCCCGCTGATACGGCCGTCGATGTCCTTGATTATGATGGTGTCGACGATGCCGCCACCTTTGACGAATTCTACTCCGTCGAGGCTACGCCACTTGCCTCCCCTCTTATCCAGAGCACGTCAGCCTGGCAGGACTCTCTGGTTCCCTTTTCCGTCCTAGTTGTATTATCGTCCGTCGCTTACAACATATGATTCTCTAGACAACCAATGTTTCATTGTCCAACCGAGATTTTCTGCCCTCAATCAGATCAAACACGGAAGAGGTGGTCGTTTCCGACAACAATACAGTGCGTGCCAGAAATTGGATCCCTGTCGCGCTCGGGAAGCTTATAACAGGTATACTCTAGCTGCGATCCCCGCTTCGTGAGGAATACGACTCTACTTCAATCAACGGAGCGTCATTAGTACGACCTAATTCCGAACACGATTTCTCCTCTTTGCCCACTGATGGCTTACATGGTGATGAGTCGGATCTCCTCAATCAAATTCCGGGAATGTATAGACTCTTGGATCTTATTCTGGAACAAGGAAGCGGCGGCTTGGGTAAGTTCGAATACCAAGTTCGACCAATTCATCTACCGACATTGATGCAGTTGACAAAATCGTCATCCCTCAACATTCTCTTGGCCAGCTTATCAATGCACTGCGACTGGGAGCCTACACGTCGATGACTAAGATTGACTTCAAGGCTCTCGATGTCGTGGGTCAATTCAATCTTCTATCGAGTAACTGGAATGGTTCATGCTATTTTGACAGACGAGCATCAAGCCTGTTGGCGTCTACGGGAGTAGGCCAGAAATCGTCAAGCTACTTGTCAGTGCCGGTGCTATCAACGAGCAAGGGTGAGCCGGTATTATCCTGAGGTGATCTACACACGCGAGGAACTTTCGTTTTTCTTCCGTAGAGCCGATCTACTCCTTCGATCCAATAATGATCAGTCCGGTTCCAAGAACGCTGATCTCCGCTCCGGCTTGTACTTTGTTGTCCGACCTGTTTCTGCACTTGTCAACCACGAAGTCAAGGCGTTCATCGTATACTGGCCTGAAGCGACCACTTGGGAGGATGGTACCACTTCTTCCGTCGCGAAGAATCGTGCCACGTTCATGAGGTAGATTTTTCCGAGGCCGCTGAATATTTTGTCTAACCTCATTCCTAGATACATGTCGAAGCTCGTAGACCAGACGATAGCAGTCATATCACCAGAGCAATCCAAATCTTTCAACTGGAAAGCTCAAGACTCATCGCTAGATGCGGGAGACGATGAGCTCGATGGTGATCACGGTCGAATGTTCGCATTCCAAGTTGCTCAGACTCGCGATGAGACGGAGAGCGTTACATCTAGGGATGGATTCAAGGTTTTTCACCCTTTGGTTTTCTTCGGCTTCGTAATCACTTACTGGATTTCACAAGGTCTTTCTGACGGACGTTACCCCTTCAAACGACTCCATGCTTCCTGCTTCTCTTGCGGACCACAAGCTTGGGGCTTTAGTAATGGCTGGGGAGACGTCGTGCGGTTTCATCACGTCGACTTATGTCTCGGCAAAAGTACGTAAAGGGTACTTGAACGAGGCTATGTATGCAATGCGTTTGACGGCTTTCATAACGTTCGTTATCTTTGGTATACGTCGTATGTGTCTTGACACTAAAATTCATTCATCTGTAGGGACCGCACTTCTTCAATCCACCTCCCAAGCTCATTGGACGAAGAGACTCTCTCGTTTCTACTTGACAATGGCTTGCGACAGAGGTTTCCGGCAATCTGCGGACAGTTTGAGCGCCGCCGTCGAGAACTGAAGGAAGCTCAAAGGCGTGCTGCGACCGAAGAACGCAGGAAGGTTCACGAGGGCCTGGGGGCCTATGAGGAAGGTTGCCTCTCCGCTATCACCGTAGCGTTGCAAAGGGAGGTGTTGCACACGTATCCGTAAGCTTCCTTTTTTAACAAATACTCGAGATGTAGTTACCTTGTTAATTTCATTTTGCCAGAGTCATCCCATTAGCCATCGCTGAGAACCCTACCCGAGCTCACGATGCTTTAGTTGCTGGTAGGCCGCCTTTTAAGCATCAAGTCGCACCACGCTAACGTGTTTGAAGACTGGCTGGTTAAGAATATGCAGGCGATTACAGTGTCCCATCTGAAGCTTTCGAAATCCAGGCAAGTTGAAAGGTTAAAGTATCGCAGCGTCCTAGCAAGGAATATCCTCGCAGAAGCGCATCTTGGAAAAAAAGACGAGATGCGGATCATCCGAGATATTCTCGATTATGGAGACGACGCTCCCGTTCTGCGAGAGAGAGGAATCCAGCTCTCCTGGTGGAAATCTGCTTTGGGCTGGCAGACAGACCAGATTGCGGTTGCAAAAGCCAAAGCCCAGGCTATGAGCGACACGACCTTCCTAGAGTGGCTCTCAGGCGAGGAACAAAGCATCCCGACGTTAGCGGTAGTGCGAGATGACATCGCTCGAATTATGGAAGAACTGATCGGCAAGGCCGCTAAAGATGCCGCGCGCTCTCTAGCGAGCTCGCGTCTTGACGATGCGCTCGCTCCAATCACTTCACGTCATGGGAAAGACCTCTCTAGGTTTCAGACCAGATTCATCGAGGATGTCCAAGCCGAGCTTGCGAGCGACCCAACAAGGTATTTATAGCGGTACTTCGGATCACTCTGCGCTCATATTCCCGTCCTAGTAGCTCGACTGTATTCCATTTGGAATCGATGGAGATGCAGAAGCATTCCTATGGTGTGTCTTTCCGCAGGTTGCATGATTATTCTGAATATCATGTCAATTGACACGATATGTAGCACAAAGCGTGAGAGTCTGTGGTTGGCGCGTCATTCAAGAAATACCCCGAATCCAGTACAAGGTGTTTCCTTTCAGTCTCACTCAAGCGGACGAGCAATCATTACGCCTTGATGCCAATCACATTCCTATCCCTCGTGTACAAGGCCATTATGCGCAGGTGTTTTCGTTGCCGTTGAATCAGAAACTCAGGTTTGCGGTTTTTATTTTCAATCGTCTCTGTATCACTCACAGACCAGAACAGGCACATCCAAAGGATCGGAAGTAACTTATATCTCGTTGCGGTGGACTGCGAAGATTACTGTTCCTTCTACGTCGAGGATCTCGTGAACCTCAATAGGGCGATTACTCGCGATCAGACCAAGAAGAAGATATATTTCTCTAAGCTGTCCAAGGATTTTGTTATGGCATTTGACGAAGGGAGGCGGCTATTGGCCCTATGCGGTGCGACACCGGTAAATGATAAAATCATAATTTTGAGCATACTCTATTATTCATATTCGCTCTTCCACAGAGTCACGAAGCTCAGTTGCAAGTTCAAATATTTGTGTTCGACGAACAATTCACTTTGCTGAGTGCTCGTGGCTCTCCAATCCAGCTTCTGCGATGGTACGAAGGGATGCCAAATCTGCGCTCACTTCTTTTTATTGCTGGAACCGAAGAGCTCTGTCTCATCGAGCGCTCTGGACGGGCACGTGTTTTTTCTTTGATTACAGAGCAATTCCGGTAGGCTTTTGCACTGCTGATTTTCTGTTCGTGAAGGTTTGTTCTGACCGAGAAATAGACCTGCAAGTTTGCAATTGGATCCCGCAGCAGCCAGCCATTTTTCAACGCCCGATGGGTCCTGCCTTCTTGCGGTGACTACCGGCGACGAAACGTCTACCTTGGCAGCCTATCACTGGTCTTCTTTCGGTTCCAATCAGGACGGCATTCGTATCCTTCTTTCGTCGATGCCTAGACATGCGTCATTCGGTGTCACAAGCTTAGGTCCTCGTTCTGCTGTCCACTTACTTGGCTTGTCAGAATCCTCGCGCAGCATCCATTCGGTAGTCTTACAGATTCAAAGAAAATCTAGCGAGTTTCAGTTCAAGCAGCTTGGGCATGGTGTCGCGGAAAATGACCAGTCGGAAACTACTAACAATTGCCTACTTGACTGCCACTTAGACGTTTGGACCCGATTCCCTGTCCAAGCTGCTATCCAGAGGGAGAACATCAGTTTTTCTAGGCGCTGCAGGCGATCACTCACGTTCTTGACTCACGCTCACACGGCTCCTTTTGCTGCATACTATGACAAACTTGTCGGCTCACTGCAGAGTCGCGTTCACAAACCATCCGGCGCCTGGCTCTCAGATATCGAAGTGTCTGCCACCCTCGATGTACATTCGGTTTGTGAGGACATGGCGGTCTCCCTTTACTCTGCTGGAGAATGGGTCGTCGAGCTACTGTGCCTGATTCCGCTGCATCTCGCTGTCACTCGTCAGAACAGATTTATCCCATTGAAGGACGGGATATGGAGTCCGGAGTACGAACGAGAATTGCTCGGTGCAGATGTCGGACAGATTGTCGATTCGCTGAGTCTAGGATGGTATGAGTCATTGTTTCAATCATATATGGTCTCGAAGGCAAGAGTCCATCATGATCTCATGTCTACCCGAAAGCTAACAGGCTGATGGGTGTCGTAGCCGGTTCGAGTGGTCAGCTCGATGGGTCAGTCTCTTTTTGTCCCTATTCGTACCCCCGAGCCTCACCACCGCACCATGTGTTTCAGGCGAACAATCAGTCGGAAAGAGCTATGCTTTGAATCATTTCGTGGATACATCATTTGCTGGGTCAGCGATGCGAACGGTCAGTTTCTTCTAAATTGTATGCAAGGAGTGATGTATATATAATGTGAACTAGACTGAAGGTGTGTGGATGTCTGTGACTCCGACTCACGGTGCTCTCGTTGTAGCTCTCGACTTCGAAGGTAAATTGTATCACATTCAACTGTAATGATTATACTTAATCTGTGGGCATTCTAGGGGTGCACTCAATTGAAAGGAGCCCTCAAGAGGACGCATTGCTGGTGTGCTATATTATGTGCTCCTTCTTGACAAAATTGAAACGAGCTCCTTCAGGTTCTCTTCAACACCGCAATCTCTAATCTGGTGAAAGAAATCTCTATGATTACGAAGTCTGATGATGCTCACTACCTGTAGGTGTTGTTCCGTAACAATTTTGCTCTCTCCCGAGATATCGCCGGGCTCTTTACAGTGCGTTCGTGGTCTGCTTTTGTCGCTTCTTTTTCCCAACTATGTTTCAGAGCTTCCAATCATCTTCCTCTATCCTGGATCCGGCATCTAATCCAGGAATCTTCAACGGAACTCTCTGCATCATTATACGCGATGTTGTTGATTCTGATGCACGAGAAATCGTGAACGAGTTTGTGACAGATCATTCAACCTCCAAGCAAACCAACTTACGACATGCGTGGCTATTGACCTTTAGATTCAGTCTGAAATTTCAGAAGATTGTCGAAGATGAAAAGGAAGAGAATTTCATCTCTCGCTTGCACCGTGGCAGAATCAACATCGTTCCATGGTCAGTTCCGTTTCTGCATGATGTGCTCTGTCGTTGATAGCGAGAAACAGGCCGGTGATCAACAGCCCCCGCTTCTACAGTCTCTTTGGGCAACTTAAAAAGCAACTCGAGCAACAGCATGTATCCCATAGTAGCGCAGGTGTCTTCTTACACACTCTTAAGACGTTGATGGCCAAGCTCAAGGTTAGATTTTGAAAAATCATATCTGTTCTTTACGCTAACAACATGTGCAGGCCAACGATTGGGGTGCTTTAGACCGTGAGTGCTTAATATGGGGAACCAATTTCGTTTAACCATGATTGACTCTGGGAAACTGTAGAGAACCTAGCATCGCATCGTACGCGTGTTTTGACATCAATGCTTCCGATAGCTCTCTCTCGCGGCTTGTCGACACTAGAGCCCGACTGCGAATCATTGAAGGTGGGTGGCTGTCTACGCTGCTCAAGTTCAATGATGGCTGGCTGATAGATTTATAAGGATATTGACTCAGACACTCCCATCAAGAGTCATGATTCTGGCGTCCTCTTCTTTGTTCCCGACCCTCAGTGGACCAAGAATCGAATTGGCAATCTCGAGAGGCCATCTTGCAGTCCTTGATAGACGAATGCCAAGAGCACATTCCAGATCGATTTTCTTCCCCAGAAACCGATTGGATCAACGCACTCAAGCATCGCCTCTCAGAGCTACTCGAGGCCCGAATCCAGCACGTCCGTGACTGGATAATAGCCAATACCACGCGTTTCCGGGATAATAATGACATTCAGCTTCTTTATCGTGCAGCAGATGTCGCGTATCTCGACGTCTCTGCTTCGGCGCAGGTGTGCGGTATCGAATGTGCAGATTGCAGTCTCTTGTGCATTCGACCAAAGAATCATCCATTAGATCATGCATGTGGTACATCACATAGGTGCTGGCGCCAATGCGAGATCGTTGAGGAGCATTCCGCGCCAAAAGATTGTGGATTACCGTGAGTGGCCTATCACCATTGTAAATTATCTAAGATCTCTCATCTCGCCTCGTACAGCGCTGGGCACGCAGGCCGACATATGTCCGTATCGTGCGATCCGAGGATGATTATTCGTTGAAATTAATATCTCTATACAGGTGTGAAATTAGCGCTCATTCGTGTGGAAAACCCTGTTCTCTAGAAGGGAAACGCGGGTGTATGCATAGTTGCAATCTGGTAGGCGTGACAATGGTCAGTAGAACGAGGTGATCAGCTAATCAACATAACTATGCCCTAGCCGATAGACCATTTACAGTCTATGCACATGTGTTCTGCCCGTACGCATTTGTGTGGAAGGGTAAGATCAGTATACTGTGATTATTGAGGACAGTAATTGAAAGTTTCTCTAGCCTTGTGCATTACAGAATGCATCTACCGCGTCTGGTTCACTGTATACATGCAGAGGCCTATGCACAATGCCATGGGATGTGCCACATGAAGACCATGCCTGCGAGAAAGTACAGTCGTGCCCTATCGTATGCGAATTGTGGGTGTCCAGTTTATACTTGCATAATTGCATAGTTGTGTGATCTGAGCCTTATTTATATGTAGATGTGGTCGTTCGTGTAGTGCGCCTAACCATTTCCATGGATTAGAGAGTGGCGTGACCCATCTCTGCGGGTAGCTAGCTCTCATTCCATGAGTGTGTCGACAACACACTCACTTTCTATAGGCAAAATCACACGTGTCCACATCTTTGCGAGCTCCCGGGTATCTGCTACATCGAAACGCAGCCTTCTGAGATCGTAGCTGATTTCAACGGGGTACATGAAAGCTTTCAGTTCACCAAGGTTTGGTTAAGCCTGAAAATCTAACGCGTAGTTCCCCTATTGAATCACTACGCAGTACACACAGGTCTCGCGTCGCCTTGCCTGCACGATCCCCATCTTACCTGGATCAACCTCCCATACAGGCGTGCACAAGCACAATGCAGACGAGAAGCCTTTCCATTTCTGTGAGGAAAGGTGCAGTCAATGCGAATATTTTTGTACCCTACCAATTGGTGAGTAAAGCATTGTGACCGCCGGCGCCTAATTGACCCGGAGCCATAGGACACTCTCAAAACCTTCACGAGACACGCCATGGGTCAATGACTGCAGCAAAATGGGTGGTTGATTCGCCTGATGATTCTGTCGAATTGGATGGCCATAGGTTTGGATCTGGCGATGATGGCGCTCCCATGCTATGCAATATGGTGATTTCAAAGTATCTGACACCTCAAATCCATGTGATACTCACCGAGCAGTAGGTTTGTACATCGCAGGGACGTCACGCGCACATTGATTTCTGGTACATCATTTAAACCATCTCTTGGTCTGTATTTAATCTACCTTCTGCAGTCGCAGCGCAGCGGGAGAGACTTGCCGAGACACCGAAGTGCAACATATTACTGCCTCGAGAATGCACCCATCCCCAGATCGCGAGAAAGATTGGATATCTCATCGTCTACACTGGGCACGCCTCGGTATGGCCAGGTCTCAAATTGTTCAAGCTGATATTTAACTAGCATCACTCATAGGCTTCAAGGGTACCGAATTCTCTTTTTCAGTTTCCGTCCCATGTCAGTACTAATCTAGACTTCTCAGACCCTTTCTCGCATGAAGAACAAGCGGAATTCGCAAGATGGTCAGTCTTCACAGCCTCTTCACTTTAATTTTTCTAATAGGTAAAAAAATGAAGTGATTCGATGTGCGGGGGTGCGTAAACCTCTATTTTATTTAACTTGAACTATAAAATTGTCTCTTCAGGCTCAGAACACGCGACCACGGGATCGCAGTCTTTCTGCACTAAGGAGATCTTCCATGCACCTCTGTCCCTGAACACAGCTCCGGATAGTGCACTCGGGTATGTTTCGCACGATGGGCACTCTTTCAATTGCGCAAATCCAGTAGTGTTGCGGCAGTCTTTCCATGTGTATGTCTTTCGAACGATCTCTGCAGATGCGCAATCGTTAACCCTTCACATTCCCAGCATTTTCGTGATTGACAGGTAAACCTCATGATTGATTCCGGAGGGATGATTCATTTGCTCATTCTACTTCTTTCAAAGTTCGTGGTCTATGACGCAGCCAGATCGTCGGCCCTTGCCCAACACTCCGTCGTACCAAATGATCTCTAAGAAAGCCAATAACAGATACGGTGCTGTTCTCTCCGCTCTGTATGGTTTCTGGTCTGCGCGCCAAGCTGTTGTTCAGTCTGCAAATGGAGCTCGGCGTGATGCGTACTCCGTGGTTACCTTCAGCACGTCATCACGAGTAAGCATTCGAAGAGTGCCGTTGACAGATTTCGTGTATTGATCTTCTCAATCAGACTCGAGTCGTAAATGACTTCTCCAGCACGCCCGACCAACTTCTCGACCTTATACTCACACAAGAAGAGTGTTTATACACCAACTTTGAGGCTGCGTTGAAAGATGCTCAAAAGGCAATGCAGTCTTCCTTCAGTCCTGAAAGGTTGGTGAAATTGTCAGCTCTGGAACTCTTGTCGCTGAAATTGTGCGTAGGGCTCCCGTGTTGGTTTTCTTGAGCGATGGCGAAGCTGAGGTCAGCGACGCGACAGTTTACGATATTTGCCGCAAGGCAGTCACATTAGGGTAAGCCTAATACTCCAGTACAATACACCGCCTCTTTAGATCTAAGGGCCTCACGCACACCCGTCAAGGAAACCCTTATCTTTCCATGCCGTATCTTTTGGACAAGATCAAAGCTCCTACAGCCTACGTCGCATGGTTCAGATCGCTCAGGAAGTGTATAAAGATGCTCCGCAGGACCAGATGTCTTCAGCAAAGGCCATTCCTTGCTCCTATACGGATGCTCTAGATACAGTATGCTTCATTTTACCGTCCACGTCCATTTGCTGACGAATTGCCGGGTAGATTCAACTGGCTGAGACATTTTTGGGAATTGCCGATTCGCTCACGAAGACTCGAGCCTCTCTTATCCGTGGCTAGAATATTTCTGATGCTTCACCATGTTATTCAATCTTTCCCTCGTGCACTGTCAATGCAGTCTCTTGTCGCCATGTTTTTGCGTGGGATCAAAGTTGTCGATCAGTTGACTCTCCAACGAGGTGTATTGAAACTGATAAATGTAGGATACGAGCAACAATGCTGGAACCGACTCGAACATTGTATTACTGTCTGCATCAAATAAGATCATGGCGACTCTGCAGTGAGATTTTACCGAATATCCCCCTCTCTACCGCTCCTTCATATTGCATCGACGTCAGGAAATCAGTCTGCTCATCCACGTCATGATAACTGGCCTGCCTAGGTCTCCATATCACTAGACGAACACGTGGAATATCCTCGCATGATCATAGAGGAGGCCCGTCAAGGTGGAGGCAAATCTGAATGGTATGAATTGTATGGTTTACTTCTCAGTTTCAACGCCTTGCGTGGCGATCATGCCCATGGTGGACAAGTTTCCGTCTGGCCTCAACCCTATCTCTACCGATTGTTAACTCGTGCGGTCGCCCTTGCGATGAATTAAATTCTCAAGGAGTCTCCTTCAAAGGTGTGGTGTTTTCTACTCCCATATATACTCGGTTTGGTCGGAACATTTCTTGAATCTATGCAGTACCAGCAACACGGAGCCGGTAAACATCGCTAGTTCAGCTAGATTCTAAGAGCCTGTCAGCTATCGTCACCGGCAGGTTTTCCTTCTATAAAGAACCTGATTGAACTCGCTGAAATGATCTCAGGATTGTATAGCGCAGTCCGATCCGAGTCATGTGGGATCAGTGTTCCTAATGCACCCACAGAGTACCCACGTTAGCGTTGGAAGAGCTGGTGTCTTTGAGATAGAAGACGAAGACGAAGAAGCGGATGTCAAGCGAGAAGACCAGACAGGAGAAGATGCAGAGATGATCTCAAAGAAAGCCAGTCCGAGTCCCGTGAGAACGGAAGCAAGTCGTAAGATAATGTGGAGAAAGATCTTCCGTTCTCTGCTCAAGAGGCTCAAATCCGTGTTCCCGACTTCCTCATCATCTTGAGCAAGGTGATCCCAGAGAGCAGCACGCAGTCTCACAACGCACTGACCTTTTGGGAGCTCAGAGATTGTCAAGGACATAATACTGCGACTATGCACGCGACGGTCTCTCAACTCGTTCAGCAGGCCCAGTTTCTCTTCGAACATTTCCCAGAACAGAAAACCGCCATCGGGATGGTCGCTGTGGGGCTTTGCTTCCGTGCTCATAGTTTTTCATCGCGCTCGTATGCCGGCTCTTTCGCGAGATGGCAAGCTCAAGTTGCTTCCTCCGGTGAAAGCTGCCAAAATTTCCATTATCTCCAATATACACCCCATTTTTAACGAATCAGGGACTGAATATTCGGCCGCGTTCAAAACTTATTGGACCATTTCGAGGAAGCGGGCAGCCGAGATGGAGGGTGGAAGTTAAATGCTAGCATGCAATGGTTCGCTTTCGCTTTCCTGCTATCCCCGACTGAGACAATCAGACAATCGCTTACTTCATGGTCCTAGATATTTCAATTCATGAAACGCAGAGACAACAAGAAAGAAATGAGCAAGGGGCATACAGTCTCTGATTTTTTTTTGAAACACAACGAAAAATAAAGCGAACGGCTGGGGTCGTGGGGTCCTAAACAATTTTCTCATCTGCATCATCGTGCTATATATAACTCATGTCAGCGAGGGGTGCCGTGTAGAGTCAGAAGTGTACGAACCACTACATCTTTTTGATGAGAAATGACATCCTCGAGCGTCTTCCTCCCCACATCCTTCTTGACCTTCCACGCGGTGAAGATATGGCCTTGTTCGAAAACAGCCTCGATCTCCTCCAGTGTCCGACCTGCCGTCTCGGGGAAGCAGAACAAGATATGGATAAATGCTGCAAAGTTGAAGGTACCAGAAGATGAAGTACGTCTTGTATGCGATGGAGCTTAACCCGGGTGGGACTGCCCATGCGAGCGCAAAGTTGAACAGCCAGTTGGCCGCGGTGGATAGCGAGACAGCCTTCGCACGCACACGCATCGGAAATATTTCAGCCGGGTAAGTCCAAGACACTGGCAAAAAAAGTTAAAAAAACATATATACGAGACGATGGCGCGACGGACCTGGACCCATAGTGACTGCAAAGCTAGGAGCGCGTTCTAAGAACCAGAAATACCAAGAGACAAGAGAGATTGTCACTCACCTGCACACAAAGAGGTAGGAGCAGACGATGATACCCTTCGTGACACCCTCATGTCCGTCAATGATCCAAACGCGATCGGTGCCGACCGTACCCCAGTGTCCGTATCTGCCTTGCAGACCGCCGACGAGCATCAGCCAGAATCCCATGAACAGTGTGCCAGCAAGAAGCATAGGGCGGCGACCCCAGCGATCAATGTAGAGAATGGCGGGTACTATCAAGTCTGTCGATATCAAAAGTAACTGAGCACGTACTAAGGGGACCAACCAGTAAGGGCAACATTGAGAATATATTGAACAGAATCGGCGATCAGGTTTCCACGGCGGCCTGTCAGACCAGCGCCTTGGAACACGTAGATGATATAGTACCTACAGGCACATAGTCAGAATCAACGAAGATGAAGAAAGCGAGATAACCTCACATCATGGTATTCACGCCAGATAGCTGAGACCACATCTGGAGCGATGCGCCGAGCCCGACGCGACGAAAATTCCAGGCTTGAAAAGATCCAAGTAAGACTTGGCGCCCTCGGTACGCTCAAAGTAGACCTGGTGTTTGATCTCCTCAAACTCAAGCTGCACGAGTGCATTGTTAGGATCACCTCCACCATGAAGATCTGCGAGGATCTGGATTGCTTCATCCTCCCTGTGCCATCTTGTTAGCACCCTAGTACTTGTCAGGTGTCTATTCGATATGAGAAGACGAACCTGCCATGATCAATGAGCCATCGTGGAGATTCTGGGAACGCCAGCATGCCCGTAGAGAGAACTACGGCTGGTATCATTTGGAGACCCCATGGGATTCGGAACGAGGCTACTCCGTGAATATAAGAGCAGCCGAACTGGATGAAGTATTGAATGAGGATGCCCCAAGTGATGGACCATTGCTGAATGGCGACGAGACGTCCCCGAATATGAGGAGCCGTAATCTCTGACTGATAGACAGGGACAACAGCGGACGCAAGGCCGACAGAGATACCAGAGATGATACGACCAACGACAAGCATACCTCGGTTCTATGTATCGGGGAAAGACCCTATATCATAGAACGAAAAGCTGTCAAAATAAGAGATGCATACGATTGAAGCGCACTGCAAGATAGAGCCGATGACCCAGATGATACCAGAAAGGATTACAGTCTTTTTGCGGCCGAATTTATCGGCAAGAGCACTGACGGCAAGCGCGCCTACAAACGAACCCGCAGGCATGGCAGCAACGATTGCACCTTGAGCATTAGGACCGGGCTTCGTTACGCCAAAGTAAGCAGACAACACGGTTGTCGAGGCCAAATAACACGCACTGAGCTAAACGTCTTCAGGTAGGCATCGTTCTAGAGGCTCAACATGCAATGATCAGTGACCACTCTTGCTGCTGACCTAACCTAACCAATATCACTCACGTTGAGCACACCAGACATGGACGAGATGTCCAACCCAAAAAGGCCACCGCCTATACACGCAAAAGAGCCGACCACATACTGTATGAAAGTTCATTTGTGAGCTCCTAATAATGGTGTCGCTTAGTGAGATGTACTGGGTTGGCGGCTATTCTAGCGCTGTACTACAATCCGAAAATGAAAGACTGTCAATAACAAGGATGTCGGTACAAGTGGAAAGGAGATGTTACCTACGCCCATGATAAGCAAAGGGTGAGCGGCCAAGCAGGAAGGAGGCAGAGGCGCACAGCCTCCTATGCGGGGTATGAGTGGTTTATAGGGACGAGCGCAAAGAGATGCCGTTACCATTTACGTGAAGCGGCCCGCTGTCAACATGCACGCTTGGGGAAGCATGGAAGGGTGGGTGTCTAGGAATATCTAGGAGCCTTGTGATCATACAATCAGAGCATGTCAAGGTCCATATCAGTACAGAACATCGCGTTCATTCTTGAGTTCGCATGCTCATGACGCACAGACTCCACTACGCCTCTTCTTTAGGCTCATCGTCGGAGCCGATTTCCTTATCACGGTGTCAGGATAGACAAGGCCGAGCTAATCATGAATAGACGCCCTGATACAGGGGCTGCATCTGGCTGCATTAGCTTCGCGTTAGATGTAGTACATATATGTCACCTCCCCAACAGTTCGTCGTTCTGTCCGAGTCTAACAATCCCCTCCAGCCTACCAAGTTGATGTGTGCATGAATTCATCGCGGGGATATTCGGTCTATACTCACCTACCTCTGCCGGATGGCTTGAATCTCAGCGTTTTTGGCTAGATATTGTAACGTGATCCGTGAATTTGATGGGTCAAATCAGACCCGTTTAGAGGCAGTTCAACAACATTCGAGAGGACGGACTTGACAGGACCTTGTCAACAGAAATTGCCGAGGCAAGGGGAATATAAACAGTTGCGCCGTCGTATGGAATTCTACATACGGCTCTCAGAAGACATGAGTTCCATAAGAACCTACCGCCACCTGCCACTGCGGGTCAATGCGGAGAAAAGATCAGAATTCGCTGCGGAGTTCATGCTCTGGGCTCGCGCATTCGCTAGAAGTTCAAACATTCGTCTTGGATTAGCAGGCAGGTGCTGGAAAAGATGAAGGAGTCACTCACTTCTGATTACGCCTACCAGACCACTCTTGATGTCCATGAGAATGATTCACGACAGTTGGATCGTAGAGGACTTTACCGCTCAAGCGCCGTGCAGCTGGCTGCGAAGCGGAGACTGAATAGGCAGCCATATCAAGCCATATCAGTCGTGGAAAGCTCACAGATCTGTCCAACATCTCTGTCGAAAGATCGCTCAGATAAGCGATCGGGAACTTCCGCGGACCGGTGCAATTTGTCCTTTCGGGCTTTGAGCTTTGTCTCTCGCCAGTCTTCAGCAAAAGGCGTTCCACTCATCTAAGCGTCGACTTCATAGTTATCACCACGCTTTATGTTACTTTTTTTTTGCTGTTCTGACTGGCTACGATGTAGCTGTGCCATCCTCGAACGCAGTTCTCTTGTTTTTCCTCGGGACGCAGCCTATGACGCATACTCGTCATAAAGAATGTCGAAAATAGTCCGTGTAAGCCAAGAAAGGTTCAACGTTCATCTTCTACATCTTTGTGAAAGATTCCTTCACTTTCCACATATATGTATTGGGTCTGGTCAGTCTCAACAAACCTCATCAGGCTTCCCCTTCGCCCGTTACCTGCTCTCATTCTCCATACAACGCCTATTTCTCTTGCAATTCAATCTCAACAGCCCGCACTCATGGATATGGAATATGCTGATGGTAGTACTACAGAAAACGAAAATCACAATGCCTCCCAATTTTCACAGTCTCGCCCTGATTCATCGGGACTCGTTGAAGGTCCTTTTTCCCATTTCCACGATACAACCTCCCTAGGTAGCACGTCTGGTATGTGTTCATTCGTCCCATCCTTGTGCCAAAACAACTCAACGATATTACCGGTAGAAGCTAACTACAATAACGATGAAAAACACCTCACAGACACTGTTGCTGCGCATCCAGGTACCTTCATTCAAGGTTGTTCCATCCAGTACGCTGACTTGCTATCAGACCCTCTTGCCCTTTCTATTGACATCCCCGGTGGTCTAACGTCGCCACCACATCGTGCTAACTTAAGCATCGGCAATCTTACATATCATACAGGATCGGAAAACCTCACAACTGATCTAGGGCCAGTAAATATGGACAGCGACACACAAAGCGTAACCGCCTTCGAGGATGTCGATGATGTCGATACCAACTCTGACGATCAATACTACTCCGTGGCAGCTTCACGTAATTCGACGCTGATTGACTCTCCTCAAACACGGAGCATATTCATCTCAGAGAATGCTAACGTATCCCTAGACGATCACCGTGTACGTCAAAGACATTCTCTATTCCACAGCCTACTACAATTTCATTCTTTAGGCGATCGATCATCCTCGATTGCAGATCGAAGATTTAGTCGTCGATCTTCCACCTAGTCCCAATAATCATCTGAAAACCTTGATCGACGACCAGGTGGGCACATTGTTTTATAAAAATTTGATCTTGAAACTTCACACACATATGCTTCTAGATGCTTACATTGACGGTCAATGTTGACGAGTCCGCCTCGACTCCACCCCTCACGACTTTGTCGTCGTCTACCGAGACATCTGACGACCTCGATCTGTTGTGTCACGTCACCGGGATGTACAGACTCCTAGATCTCATCTTGGAACAAGGAAATGATGGTTTAGGTGAATCTGATCTTAGATGTCGTGTCTGCGCTCGTTATTGACCGTTGTGCAGTTCACAAGGTTGTTATCGCCCAAGAATCTCTCGGAGAACTCATCAATATATTACGACCTGGCACTTACCATTCAATGACGAAGATCAACTTCAAGGCTCTAGATCATGTACGTCATTATAGACCTTATCCGTCGTACACCCCGCACTCATGCCACAGTCGATAGACAAGCATAAAGCCGGTCGGCGTCTATGGGAGCAAGCCGGAGATCGTCAAGCTCTTAATCAGTGCTGGAGCCATCACCGAACAAATGTGAGCAAGAGTGACAGATTTTATTAACTCAAAACTTACAGCCCTCTGGATATCGAATAGTGGCCATCTACTCCTCAAGTCTCAGAACGAGAATTCAGAGCCTACGCAGTCTCATTTGCGTTCTGGATTGTACTTCGTCATCCTTCCCGAATCGTTCGAGGATGGATTCAATGCATTCGTAGTCTACTGGCCCGAAGAAACCACCTGGGAAGACGGGGCGTCTTCCTCCGTTTCGAAGAATCGATTCACCTTCATGAGGTAGTTTACATCAGTATAGCTGATAGCCATTCCTGACGCTCGAATTAGGTATCTTTTGAAACTCGTGGACCAGACGATAGCCGTCCTGACCACCGAGCAGTCCAAAGCGTTCAAGTGGACAGTTCCAGATCAAGTAATAGAGACTGAAGATAACAAGCTCGACGACGATTCCGGACGTATAATTTCTTTTGAAGTTGCCCAGACTCGTGATGAAGTGGAAGGCGTCAGCTCCATAGATGGCTTTCAGGTTCTTTTCCCTCTCCTTTCGTTCTTCATCGTTTTTTGTTGACTGTGCATCGCTCTTAGATGACTTTGCCAATCCATCGAGCGATGTTGCAATTCCAGATCATGTCTCTGTTTGTCAAGGCTTCAAGGCTTCGATGTCTATAGTTGCTGGGGAAACGTCATGCGGCTTTATGACCTCGTCTTATATACCAGCCTACGAAAATCGGAAGGTGTATGCCGAGGTTATGAACGAGATGCGCCTGAAAAATTTTTCTCAAGTTCGTCGTTCTGATTATGTAGGATGTTGGTACGACACTAATCCAAATTGTAGCAACCATGCTATCTCAATTTCTTTTCCAGAGTTCATTGACGACGCAGCTCTCACATTCTTTTTAAGAACGGATTACAGCAGAGGTGTCCAGAGATCTGTCCACAATTCGAACACAACCGTCAGGAGATCAAACAAGCTCGGGAACATGCCATCGACCAAGAACGTTCCAAATTGTACCATAGCTCGGAAGCTTTCAGGCAGGATTGCTTGTTTACCGCTACTGTAGCATTGCAAAAGCAGGTATCACAGATGTACCCGTGAGCCTCCGTTCAAAATTATTCACATCGTGATCAACATCCAACGCAGTTACACGCAGGACTATCTCAGTAGCCGTACTTGAAGATCCCACTCGATGTCATGACGACTGCGTCACTGGTACGTCACTTCCTTTGGCTATTCAGTGTCCCAAGCCAACTAACCAAGGATAGATTGGCTGGATAAGAACTTGATTGCGATGAGGGCTTCGTATCTGA
The DNA here is from genome assembly GCA_039111635.1 of Heterobasidion occidentale. Taxonomy (NCBI): domain Eukaryota; kingdom Fungi; phylum Basidiomycota; class Agaricomycetes; order Russulales; family Bondarzewiaceae; genus Heterobasidion; species Heterobasidion occidentale. Next base: position 1,728,206 of record JBCAQO010000012.1, on the reverse strand, counting down.
CGCTCTCAAAATGCGAGCCATTCGACAAGCTGAAACATCGTGCGATTCTGGCATATAATTTTCTTGCGGAAGGAGTGCGGAGAGAGGATGAACAGGTACAGGTCGTACAAGAAATCCTTGACAAAGGGAACCATGCCTCTGTTTTGAAGAAGAGGGGGGTTTTCTCACCGGATTCGCGAATACTATTCGTCAATTTACAGCTGCCACGGGAGACCGGTCCCAAGTTCCAAAGGCTGAAGCTGACAAAATGGGCGATCTCGCTTTCTTAGACTGGTTGTTCGATGCGAAACAGATAAATCCTGCGTTTACCCTAGTGGAAGACGCCATTGGTCCGATTGTATTGCCTTGGTTTGCAGAACAGATCAGCAAGTGTGCCAAGGAGGCTGCTCGCATTCTGGTGAATTCCCGTCTCGACGACCGGCTTGCTTCTATAGCTGCACCCTTCAACCAGAAGGCCTCCACATTAAAAAGCAAATTTATCAAGGATGTTGAAGCCGCTTTAAATAAGGATACGGCGAGGTACCCGCTCGCCGCACCAATGATTACACTGCGCTAATATCAGGTTGATTCGCAGTGATCCTGCGTACATTCGTCTGGGATCGGTCGCAATGCAGAACTGCGGTTCTTCATATGGTACGCTCGATTTCAACAAGATCTACATTGCACTCTCGGGATTGAACATATACATATTAGGTACTCTCAGGCTCTCTGGTTGGCATATCATCAAGCGGCACCCCAGATTCGATTCACAATATTCCCTCTCAATCTCACACAGGCTGATGAGCAAGCATTGCACCTTAGTGTCAATCACCTTCCAACCCCTCGTGTACAAACTCGGCACGCACAGTCGTTCTTCCTTGCGCCGAATGAGACGCTAAGGTTTGCTGTCCCCATGGTCTGAATTTGTCCTTCTTATTCACTGCATTTGTAGGTACATACAACGGCTTGGCGCTAGTCTATACCTTGTTGTGGTGGACGATGACGATCACTGTTCATTCTATGTTGAGGAACTCGTGAACCTTGATCACGCGATTTCTTGTAGCCAATACAAAAAGAGAATCAACTATTCTATATTCTCTAAAGATTTTGTGATGGCCTTCGATGAAGCGAAGCGTCTATTGGCTGTATGCGGAACGACATCGGTAAGTCCGCGAATTTCACCAAAGCCGCTCATGTACTCATCATTGTGGCATAGAATAACCCACCACAACTACAGGTCCAAGTGTATGTCCTCGACGAAGCGTTTACTTCGATGATTGCCAGAGGCTCTCCGATACAGCTTATACGTTGGTATGATGGTATGCCGGCTCTTCGCTCGCTTTTTTTTGTGATTGGTACAGAAGAGCTTTGCTTGATCGAACGTTTGGTCGTGCGCGGATCCTGTCTTTGATCACAGAGCAGTTTCGGTGAATTTTATCCATCTTCTGGAGACCTGACTTACTGACTCCTTGATACCAGGCCTGCAAGCTTGCAGCTGGATCGCTCGTCATTGGACTTCTATTCGACTCCTGATGGGTCTTGCCTGCTTGCGATCATACCCAGTGATGATGGGGGGCATCAACTGGCTGCCTACCATTGGTCTTCTTTTGGTGCGAATAAGGAAGGCATCCGCATCACTATTCCGCCTGTGTCCTCAGACGTGGCATTTGGTGTGACGAGTCTGGGTACTCGTCTCGCCATCCACTTGTTTGCTTTATCGCCTTCTGTGAACAGTGTCCAGTCAGTGATTCTGCAGATACGAAGGAAATCGAGCGAGTTCCAATTCAAGGAACTCGGGATGCGTGTCCCAGAAAAGGATCAAATAGGTTACACCAACAACTGTTTGATCGATTGCCACCTCGACGTCTGGATACGGTTTCCTGTTCAAGCTGCTATCCAGAGAGAAAATATCAGCCATCTTGGGCGCAGTAGGCAATCTATCACATTCTTGACCGACGACCCTGAGGCTCCTTTCGCTGCATATTTTGACCGCTTGATACGATCATTCCAGGATCATGTCCACAAACCCACCGGTGGAGTGCTCTCGGATATCAAAGTATCTATGCTTCGTCATGCAGATTTCTCTTTCCAAGATCTGGCAGTCTCCTTGTTCTCTGCTGGTGAATGGATCGTAGAGCTGCTGTGCCTAATTCCACTCCATCTCGCCGTCGCACGCCAAAATAGATTCATTCCATTGAAAGATGGCGTCTGGAGCCCTGGATATGAACGTGAACTACTTGGTGCAGACGTTGGACAGATTGTCGACGCACTGAGTCTGGGATGGTATGAATCTTTATTCCAGTCGTACATGGTCTCAATGGTGAGGCTATTGCCATTTCCAACGGCCAATTGTCAAACTTACAGTCACATAAAAATCACAGCCAGTTCGAGTCGTCAGCTCTATGGGTAAGTGTCTTTATACTTTCCTTCGACACTTCTTATCGGCGTCTCCTTTTTCAGGCGAGCAATCTGTCGGGAAAAGCTATTCCTTGAACCACTTCGTGGATACTTCATTTGCTGGGTCAGCGATGAGAACAGTGAGTCTCCAACCATCTCTTTAGGGTCAGGTGACACTCATAGAAAAAAGACTGAAGGTGTATGGATGTGGTGACTCCGACCCATGATGCTCTTGTTGTAGCTCTCGATTTTGAATGTTGGCTTTATTCTTGAGCGATCTGCACTGGGAAATTGGAAATCATGGATTCTATAGGTGTACATTCTATTGAAAGAAGCCCTCAGGAAGATGCATTACTTGTGCGTATTATCTTATTCATAGCAGAATGATTTGGGAGCATAATCAACAGGTTCTATTCAACACTGCGATCTCGAACTTGGCAAGTACATTTCCCTCGATGGTGGAATTAGACGGCTGCTCAATTCAGATTAGGTGATGTTTCGCAACAACTTTGCTCTTTCTCGAAATATTTCTGGCCTCTTCACGGTAAATTTGTCGTTTGTTTTGATCGCCTCATTTTTTCAATTAATCTTTAGAGCTTCCAATCATCATCATCTATTTTTGACCCTGTATCCAATCCAGGAATCTTCAACGGGACTCTCTGTATTATTATTCGCGATGTCGTTGACACTGACAAACAAGATATTATCAACGAGTTTGGTACTATTTATTTGACATCCTTGGATCCTCTCTTACAGTGCTACATAACGCCAGGTTTAGCCTAAAATTTCGGAAAATCGTTGCAGATGAGAAGGAGGGCAACTTCATTTCACGTTTGCACCGCGGCCGTATCAGCATCATCCCGTGGTTAGTTTGCATCTCCAGACGATTACAGACGATTTTTTTGCGTTAATGATGTTATATGCACAGGCCAGTGATCAATACTCACCGCTTCTTCAACTTATTCGGGTCTCTGAAGGAACAATTCGAGCGGCAAGACGTCACCTACACTAGCGCTGGTGTCTTTTTACATACCGTCAAGACATTGATGGCCAAGCTCAAAGTTGAGATAATTTAGATAATATTCTGTGTGATACGCTAATGTTGTTTCCAGGCTAACGACTGGGGTGCTCTGGATCGTCAGTGCTGTTTTATCTCAGAGGTGGACGACCGTAGCTAATTCAAACGGGCTGCAGAAACCCTTGCATCGCATCGTGCGCGTGCTTTAACATCGTCACTTCGAAGCGCCCTCTCCCGTGGATGGATGGAACCTGACTGCGAACCATTGAAGGTGGGGATCTCCCTACTCTATTATGGGATTACGTCTAAGAAATTTGTCCATAAGGACATCGATTCGGATACTGAGATCCCCCACCATGACTCCGGCGTAACCTTCTTCGTTCCTGATCCTGATACAGATCAAGAGTCCAATTCACAAGATCGGGAGAAGGCTCTACGCGCGCTCATTTCTTATTGCGAACAACACCTCCCCCATCGGTTTTCCGTTGCAGATGCGAATTGGATAGAGGCGCTCACACATCACCTATCAGGACTTATTGAGACTCGCATTGCCCTTGTCCGCGACTGGATCAGTGCTAACACCTCACGCTTCAAGGACTTTGACGACGTTCAGCGTCTTCGTCGCACGGCAGATATCGCATATCTAGACGTGTCTGCTTCGGTCCAGGTTTGCAGTATGGAGTGTCTTAGCTGCAGCCTTGCATGCACGACCAAAGAATCACCCATTGGATCACATGTGCGGTACATCACACAAATGCTGGAGGCAATGCGAGATCACCGAGCAACATTCTTCACCACAAGATTGCGGTTTACCGTGAGCCGATTCAAGTTTCTGAGTCCAGTGGTGGATGTGAACCTCTGATCCGTCTAAATTTGCAGCGCTGGACACACAGGTCGACACATGTGAGTGGCAGAGTCACCTTGCTATGCTACAGCTACCGACTTATGTGATTGTCAGGTGTGATATCAGCGCCCATTCATGCGGAAAGTCTTGCTCGCTCGAAGGGAAACGTGGGTGTATGCATAGCTGCAGCTTAGTAAGTTAGGCATATCAACAAACAAATACTTATCCCACTCATTGATGAATTTACCACACTAGCCGGTAGATCATTCGGAGTCTATGCATATGTGTTCTGCTCGCATACACTTGTGTGGCCAGGTAATTTGAGCACCTTTTAGACTTTTTGGGAACTAAGCATTGTCATATCTATCTAGCAATGCTCTCTGCAGAACGCTCCTACTGCGCTTGGTGCACCTTATATGTGCAGCGGCCGGTGCACGCTTCAATGGGACGAACCACACGAGTTGCATTCTTGCGAAAAAGTGCAATCATGTCCTATCAGCTGCAAATTGTAGGCTGCTTATCCTCTTCTTTTGCTCAAAATGGTCTAAGAATTCGTTCGAATCAGATGTGCTCGTCTTTGTAGTACTCCTGATCATTTCCATGGATTGGAATACGACGCGGTCCATCTCTGCGGGTACCCTGCTCTCTGTCGATTGACCCATTACCAGCTTTCTCACATAAATCCAGGCAAAGCCATGCGTGTACTCATCTGTGCGAGCTTCCAGGAATATGTTACATTGAAACTCAGCCGTCCGAAATCATGGAGGAATTTGAAGGAACGCACGAAAGTTTTCAATTTACCAAGGCATGAACCGACTTGAGAACCTATCGAGTATTACCTCTGATCCATGCCGCAGTACACACAAGTCTCGCGCCGCCTTGCTTGTGCAATGCCTATCTCTCCTGGATCAACTTTGCATACAGGCGCACACAAGCATGGTGAAGATGACAACCCTTTTCATTTTTGCAAGGAAAGATGTGGACAATGCGAGTATTTCTGCACGCTTCCTATTGGTGTGTATGATACCTAATCCTCGTAACATATGACTGAAATCAAAGTACAGGCCATTCACAAAACCTTCACGACACCCGTCATGGATCAATGACCGCTGCAAGGTGGCTTGTGGACTCTCCTGACAATGTGGTGGAGTTGGATGGTCATAGGTTTGGGTCTGGAGATAATGGCGCTCCCATGCTCTGTAATCTGGTTTGCAGATATCTCATCCACTTCAGAGTATCAAGAAGTACTGAATTGAGGACAGATCTGTACATCGCAGGAACATCATGTGCACGTCGACTTCTGGTGAGTATTCAACGTTTGCACTTCCGCAGTACATCTGACCTGTTTCTACAGCCGTAACGCAGAAGGACAGACCTGTGAAGGTGCTGAAGTGCAACATATCACAACTGCTCGCATGCAGCCATCGCCAGATCGCGAAAAGGATTGGATATCTCATCGTTTGCATTGGGCACGCCTCGGTAGGATCACTTCACAAGGTATCCTGGTAAAAATTTGACCTGCTCTTGGGTATAGGTTTCAAGGGTACCTAATTTTATATTCAAATGGCATGAGCTGTTACTTAGATTCAAACGTCCCAGATCCTTACTCGCGTGAAGAACAAGCTGAGTTCGCGAAATGGTCAGTTCCGCAAGTAAATCTTCCAAAATCTTTGCTAATAGGTACAACCACAAAGTGATTCAATGTGCGGGGGTACGTCAATCTCCAAATGTCTCTAAAATGATTGATGAGCTTGTCCATTTAGGGCCAGAGCACGCGGCTACGGCCTCGCATTCTTTCTGCACCCAAAACATCTTTCATGCACCTATAGCCCTAGGAACGGTCCCAGACAATGCACTCGGATATGTCTCGCACGATGGACACTCCTATGATTGCAAGGATCCAGCATTGTTACACCAGTCGTTCCATGTGTATGTCTTTCGAATGATCTCGAAAGAAACACAATTATTGATTATTCTCCCACGCCTTAGCATCTTTGTGATCGACAGGTGACAACAATTTGCTCTGAGGGAAGACTCACTTGCTCATTTTATTATCTTCTTAGTTCAGGATCTATGACCTACAACGATCATCGGCCTTTGCCTAATACTCCATCTTCGACGTTGATCCGGCAAAGAGCCGACAACCGATATGGTGCTGCTCTCTCCTCTCTGTATAGTTTTTTGGCTGCGCGCCAAAGCGTCGTACGATCAGCCGCTGGAGCTCGGAACGATGCATACTCGGTGGTTACTTTTAGTAGTTCGGCACGAGTAAGCATTTGCAGAGCATCGTTGATGAATCCCGGGCACTGATGTTGTTAACCAGACTCGGGTCACGAATGATTTCTCCAGCACGCCAGACCAACTTCTCAACCTTCTACTCACACAAGAAGAGGCTAGAGGGACAGATTTCGATGCAGCATTAAAGGAGGCGGAACAGACGATGCAGTCTTCCTTCAGTTCTGAACGGTTTGTGACATCGCTAGCTCAGAAGATACTGCTACTGATCATATTTATAGAGCTCCTGTATTGATTTTTTTGAGCGATGGCGAATGTTCGGTAAAAGACGAGACGGTATACGATATTTGTCGTAAGGCGATTACATTAGGGTAAGCTTGTATCAGGACGATGCGTATCAGTGCATATCCTCAGATCTGAAGGACTCACGTGTATCACCTCAAGGAAACCTCTTGCTTTCCATACTGTATCTTTCGGACAGGATCAAAGCTCCTCTCGATTGCGGCGTATGGCTCGATTAGCTCAGGAGTTTATTCAACTGCCCTTCAAGGCCAACTATCTTCCACAGCGACCACTTTTTGCTCCTATACAAATGCTATCAGCACAGTACGTCAAATATTATGTGGATGCTTTATATACTGATATGTCAAACAGATACAATTAGCTGAAACATTTTTGGGAATTGCTGATTCACTCACGAAGACCCGGGCGTCGCTCATGCGTGGCTGAAACGTAATGTTTCCTCAGTATGTTACTATACTGCTGTATCATGAACTTTCAATGCAATTTTCCCTCGGGGTGTCTTTTGGTCGTCGGCTCCAAGGAAAGTCAATCGAACCACCGCGCAGTTAAAAGTCAGATTGAAACGACTCGCTAAACATCGGTGTTGTCCTTAGACAGCAAGGAAGCTTCGAGGGATGTACTCAGACTGCAGGAAATCGCTATCAGACAACATCACGCTAGCGCGGCAGCCTCCTTCCCATACTCATCACTCGCACGGCCCTGGATACGACTTGAGGATTTTGAAAGACATATCCCTTCGAAGATCTTTCTCTTTGGCCATCGATTTCAGTCACTTTGTTCGCCCAGGGTTCTTCAATGTGAAGATACCCATCGAGATACCGTTGCCGCAGTTGCGCTTCATCCCGCTCTATCTAGACTGTGATACCATATGCAAACGCCTACGTGCTCTTGTGGAATAATAAAGACGTGAAATATCCCATTCAGTGTGTATTAATTGAAGCTGATATCGTAGGTAAACGCGTTTACGCAGTCTCGACTATCATGACTCTCGAATGATCCACACAGGATAAAATATCAGAGAAGCATCAGTGAATTTGGGCGCTGCGGTCGAGCTTGATCTGGTATGTGTATATCGTGCCTTGATAAGCTTCATAGTCAGGCCCTGCTGTCGTCAGGCGCGTCTCCCTTTTTTTACTCTTGGATGCAGCCTTTGATACATATCAATCAGGATGTCTTCCGCTAACAAGGGAGATGGCGTACAGGAGATGTGCAGCTCTGAAGACTGGCGCGCACGGCCTGGTTATTTGTAGGAAGAGTGTCTTCAATGAATGTTCAATATGGCGCAGCGGGTGTCAAAAACTTTTGAGTGCGCAAATTTGTGACTGGGTGGGTTAAATATATCTAATTGTGCTCTCACACGGTGTGCTATATATATGGTCCATACGCATGACATGCCTCACAGACCTGAATCCTGATATTGCTCTTACTCGACAGGAGCCGGCGAGTCCTCCATGAAAACATCCGCAGCTTGCTGCTGCCACATGCCGTGATACAAGCCTCCCGCCTTGATCAGCTCCTCATGCGTCCCCTGCTCGACTACTTCTCCTTCCTTCAAGACGATGATGAGGTCTGACCACGCGGGGGAGGATACACGTTAAGGACCCGTACAACTCTTGAGGAGGTGTGCAAGATAAACAAACCTGCTTCGACGACGGTGCGCAGACGATGCGCGATGAAGATACTAGTCCGCGCTCGATCCAGCAGCGTTGAATTGATGTTCTTCATGAGCTCCGACTCAGTGTGTGCATCCAAAGCAGAAGTCTACACACAGATGAGTCAAGCCCGCAAACAGAACGATTGTCGTCTCACCGCTTCGTCGAAGAACAGTATTGGCGGGTCCTTCAATAGCACCCTGGCCACTGCAAGTCGCTGCTTCTCTCCGCCGGAGATCATTAATCCGCGCTCACCTACCGTGGTCTTGTATCCATCAGGAAGCTTCATGACCGTCTCGTGCACATGTGCCTTCCGCGCTGCCTCCACAACTTCCTCGTCACTCGCATCCAGTCGCCCATACCTGACGTTATGCATGATGTCTGCATGGAACAGAGGGGTGTCCTGCGGCACAACGCCCACCCGCCTTCTTAAAGACTCCATTTGCACTTTCGATATATCTTGGCCATCGATCAGGATCCGCCCTGACGAAGGCGTATAGAAGCGGTAGAGCAGGCGGAAGACAGTCGATTTGCCACAGCCAGAGGGACCGACGATGGCGACTTTCTTGCCGGCAGGGATGGCGAAGGACAGAGAGCGGAAAATGGGGCGAGCGGGGTTGTAAGCGAATGCGACATTTTCGAAGGTGATCGAACCCCCAGTGAGGTCAAGGGGCTTTGCATCAGGAGCATCCTATCAGGAGATTAACATAGATCAGATGCGTTCACAGGTAAAAGGGAGCAACCTTCGGCGGGGTGTTCTGCGCTTGGATGTTGAAGAGTACCTCCATGTCGAGGAGGCTTTGTCTGATTTCGCGGTAGATCGTCCCGAGGAAGTTCAGAGGCAAGGATAATTGAAACACGAGTTGGTTGGCCATGACGAGGTCGCCGACGGTCATCGTACCTGAGTCGACATGAATCGCAATATTTGGAATATATGTTCGACTTTGTTACCATTGACTACTCCTTGTGCGGCCAGGAACATCATGCCAGTCAGAGCAGTTGAGAAGATGACATTCTGCCCAGAATTGAGATATGCAAGCGACGTGGCAATTTTGACGGACGCTTTCTCGTAAGATGCGAGGTGCTTGTCGTACTGCATGATCTCGTACTTCTCGTTGTTAAAGTGCTGAATAGGGAAATTCAGGCGAGTGACAAGCTGACAAGGCAGCGCATCTACCCTACCTTGACGGCTTCGTAGTTGATCAGCGAGTCAACGGCGATTGTCGCAGCCTTGTTGTCGGCTGCGTTCGCATCTCTCCGGAAGCGAGTCCTGAGCAGACATCATTACGACTATGTTTGATGGATGAAGGGAAAAAGGCACACCTCCAAGCGGTCGTGCGCACAGTGAACCAGGTGTACGCTGCCATTGTAGCTATGGTGATGGCCGCGTAGTCCCATCCAAAATTATAGGTCTACGTCTATCGTCGTGAATGCCATTTGAGTAACATGATGCAATGTAGGACTTGCCAGAATACCACACACTAGAGATATTTCTAGAGCGGTTGGGACGACGCGGAATAGGATCGCTTGTAGAATGAACGTAATGCCTCTGCGAAGGCTGTCAGTGGGAAGCAATGACAACGGGAGAAGAAAAATGCACGAACTTGGTACCCCGATCGATGGCGCGGGTCAGACCGCCTGTTTGTCTCGAGAGGTGAAACTTGAGATCGAGATTGAGGAGATGCTCGAAGGTCTCGCGAGCCACTTTACGAATAGCACGCTGACCAACGTTAGCGAAGACAGCATTCAGAAGTTCTCCAAAAAGCGTTGCGCTGATACGTGCGGCACCATCTGCAAGGGCACGGCGTTCAGCATAGTTGGAGGATGAAAACGTGAAGAATATTCAAATACGGAGAGAACTGACATACAACCGAGGATGATGGAACCACACACGACCCATACAGTAGAATCAGAGGTGACAGGGATGTTGAGGGTGTCGATAATTTGTTTGAAAAAGAATGGCACTTGGACGTTAAGAATCTAAATTACGATGAACGGTCGTGTTCATGTCAGAAAGTATAACCATGTGCTGCAAGGCTCAGTGCACCTGCGGAGCTCAAGGTGCAGGGCTTGCAGACGAAAAATCCCATCGTGTCTGAGAAGTAAAGCTTGTACCCACCTTTCCGCTCACGAGAAAACCCACGCCAAGGAGGACGCGCCCCCGCGTTCCCCAGTCGTTCTTGGGCCAGAGATTGACGGCAAGCCTACGAATGATGGACCAATCCCTCCTCCTCTGCTCTGAATTTGAGACATCGGTGTTGTCGGCAACCAGACTCTGCGCGGTTTTGGACGAGGCCTGGCTCGGAGGCTGGTTCTGGATCGGCTTGGACTCTTTCGGCTGCGGCTTCTGCGGTGCAAGGTGCTGGAACGAGCGGAAGAACGCCGCGCGCATACATGGATGTGAGAGCGGAGGATGCCGATGGGGATGTATGGACCGCAGGGCGAGCCTGAACGCGGTGGACATGGTTGAGGATGACGACGAGCAACCTGCAGGCAGTCCAGGGGCTCAAGATGCGTGTTATCTTAATCTTATCTGATATCTCCACGCTTGTGATATTCCCTCACTTGATTCTCCAATTGCGCGACAAATGGAGTCATCAGATGCATCAGAGCTACTCTGAAAACTCTCATAAACTACCGCACTATCCACGCTGTACAATCTCCCATCCGTGATACCGCCTCCACAGCACGTCTTCTACAAACTACTGAACGTGCTTCCATCCGTGCCAGCGACGCCCCATGCATGGCTGACGACCATCGCGTCCAAAAAAGGCTCAAGAAAAGGCATCAGCGATCGCTTATCCCGGGGATTGACAAGAGAGCCGGCTCCCATTTGAAGCAGCCCATCGACGGGATTGGCGTCGCTACTTCCCCAGAGAAAATCAGAGAGGAAGAAAGTGCACGGGAACGAGTCGAGGAACAATTGAAGCGCAGGGTCAAGATCAGGTTCTGGAGAGTCAGTCGAGATAAACAGGGGGACGTTAAGCTTCAAGAGATTTGGAGAAGTGTGCAGTGGACGTCTGCACGGCAGCCTACTAGACCCGAGAAGCGGCGGGAGGGGCGCATGAGGCGAGCGAATGGCAGGCCAGTCTGGGAGAATCACAGACGGACATGGCAAGGTCGCAGACGAGGCGTCAAAACCTAGCTCCATCGCCCTGGCAGCCCCGAGCGAGAAGCCCAGAACGCGTTGGAGTAGCTTGTACCACACCGCCCGCGCGTGGTAAGTCCCGTGGTGCTGGAAATGGCCGCTGCCGATGCGGATGTGCGCGCCAAGGTAAGTCGCGCCCAGAAGATCAGCTACTTCGTGGGCGGCGCGCAGGAGGAGCGGGTTGGAGAAGACCATCCGTTCTCTGATGGACTTTCGCAGCTTCTTGTTGGCGGGCACCTTCAGATGTAGCCTAGTGGACCCAAAGAGCGTACCGAGTTGTATCAGCTTTGCAGGGGATTCAGACAGGGAGATTATCTGGAGAGACAAGCTATATCTGGAGAGAGCGGGCCCAGTGGAGGGAGGGAGGGAATCGATGAATCGGTAGTCGTAAGTGTTATTGTCCTTGAGAACAAAGATCTCTGTGTCATCGGGCGAGCGTTCGAGGAGCCATGATAATTGAATCCGGTGATATAATGCAGCGGCTGCTCGGTCTCTACAGAGCTCAGGTCTAAGATCGAGTTCCATGCAACGTGAGTGTATCCAAGAGGGTCTAAATCAGAGCATTCAGGGCGAACCGTGAGGTACCAAGGAGCGCCCAAGCATTGTACCGAGCCAGCTTTGTCGTCCGAGATCCTCAGCTGCTCGAGTAATTCGTCGAACGGAGAGTAGGGAATTGGCTCTACTCCCAGACGGACGGGCGGGACGATCAGCGTTCGGTTCAACATGCGCGCGAGCACGAGACCGTTCTCAAAGGCGATGCGTTGGTTGTGGAAGCCGCTGTGCGGAAGATATGCCAGGTATTTTTTGTCGGGATCAAGACCGTAGACTTGAAGCGGCGATTGATTTGCAACCAAGGAGGTTTCGGGCGCCGGCATTGGAAGGAGATAGGCCCGTTCGACTGATTCCAACTGGCCTTCCGGGAAAGCTGTGGCCAAGTAGAATGCGGTGAAGAAGCACGATATGGATGCAGTTACCAGCAGCGCAGCGAGCGCAGATGTCGACGCTAGCTGCGTCGACTTGTGATCAACACGAGTACAGCGGGAAAGTTGTTGCATCGGATAACAATTCGAGCAGTCATGAGTGCAACATGTGGTATGGATGCAAGGAGTCAGGAGCGCCACAATGTTGCTCCGCTGACACGAACCGGGTCATTTCCCATCATTCGGAAGATGCAATCACCGTTCATCAACTACAGTGCTCATCTCATGTACAAGGAGACACTGTCCTAGACCAATCATTGATATCTTATATAGCGTCAGGATGAAACGAGGCAAATGGAGGCGTGATAAACGTAAACGCGGACGAGATATGTATACCGACGATGAGCTTGAGCAAACCATGTAAGGCAAGGTTACTGCTATGGGAGATACAGGGCAGGCGAACAGTCGAAAAGGGCCGCAGAGAAATACTACTATCACGGACGACTACTAGCGGGGGTATGCAGAGGGCGGAGGAATGCGTGGGTGTTGGATGCATGGATAAACCAAGAGAAGATGTTGCCAGCGTCACGCGCGAGAATAGTGCGGAGAGACGATTAGAGCACTACGCAGTGCGAGTGCTTCTTGCGTCCCTGGGACCGGCTCAAGAGGGCCGCCCTTGTCGCATACTGGAAAACTTCGCGCACGCCCTCTCCAGACTTGGCCGAACATTCCAGATAGTGCTTGGCGCCAATCTTTTGAGCGACAGCCATGCCCTAGAATAAGACGTCAGCGTTGTGCCAAGCTGGGCGCAAAAGGTGGACGAACCTCCTCGGGGGTCACCGGTCGTTGACTCGTCTTCCTCAACTCTTCAATCACCCGCGGCTCACGCCTGAGATCCTTCTTGCAGCCGACGAGGATGATGGGGAGACCAGCACAGAAGTGCATGACTTCGGAAATCCACTACAGGGCGTAATGACAATGTTGTCATAGGCATTAGTCAGCTGACCCCAAAGCGATGCGAACATCCAAACATGATGGATGAAAGCGAGGAAGGGTACTGGAAAGAAAACCCGTACCTTCTCTTGAACGTTATCAAGCGAGTCTGGGGAGTCAACGGCGAAGCAGATGAGGATGACGTGGGAGTCTGGGTAACTCAAGGGCCGAAGACGATCGTAATCTTCCTGTCCGGCAGTATCCCATAACGCGAGCTCGACGTGCTTGCCATCAACCTCGACATCGGCGACGTAGTTCTCAAACACGGTCGGCACATAAACCTATCGCGTAATGAAAGGTTCAATCGCAGTAGAAATATTCGTGAAAGTAAGATAGCGGGGCGTGAGCGATAGATATTCGAAGCTAGAGAAGGAAGCGAGTGGCACGCACCTCGGGGAAAGTTCCCTTGGAAGACGATTAACAGACAGGTCTGTATCGCAAAGAAATAATATCAGTAGACTGAATAGTCGAGGCAAGTGGAAACTGTGTTGACCTTGCCGCAGGCACCATCTCCAACTATGACGAGCTTTCTGCGGATTTCAGACATGAAGATATTAAGAGCGTGTAGGAGATGGTAAGGAGAGAAAGAGAGAAGGCAGGCGACACTGTTGGTGGTGACGGCGAGTGAAGGGTGCTGTTGACCGTGATACGAGGCGGGCTCTTAAGCGGGCCTTAAATCGGTCCCCTTCCCAATTGGCACAGCTTGGATCATTAGGTCATCGCAACGAGGCCTGTGCGTGGGAACTCTCAGCCTTTTATAGGCATTTTCCCCGGTGCATCCTGTTTCACAGAATTGATTTCCTCTTCCCCGCTTCCGCTCCTGTAGATCCATTTGTATTGACGCCTACAAGAACGCAACAAACCAGACGTTCCAGGTAATGCACCCTGACTACGCAATTGACCAAAGATGATTTTACGTTCACGCCACAGTGAGACAAGCAAAGACCGAAACATTCAAGAGAGCGGAACAGTGTTTAGTGGGGGTGTTAGGTGAGAGGATGTCACGGATCTTGCGGCCTACTTCCTGACCGAAAATGTGCTGCCCACTATCAATGGGACAGCAAATGCGATCAAAAGATCTAGACCGGTGGGAGTCAGAGAACGTGAGCCTGCTGCCAGATCTTCTTTCGTCAGTACTCTGCGTCGAGCGAGTCAGCTCGGAAGTCAGGGGGTACAAAACCAAGCGCTTCCTGAATCGTGCAGCCCGAGGGGCAAACATGCCGCAAAGGTTTGACACAGAAGACATACGCCTAGACTGTCGCCTCGAGGCAACCACCCTGGCGGTGTCCACGAATCGATGGGTGTGGATGCACTCTAGAGAGGTTTCGGTTGGCCATCATGGTGGAGCAAGGGCCGGAACCAGTCTCGGCTTTGGCGTCACGAGCCGCGGTATTTGTGGAGTGGCGAGGCACGTCATGCCGCTGCCTTTCACCAACCCCCACAAACAAGGCCTAGCTGGGCCTTACCTTATAAACCCGAGCCAACCCCTTCGTCGTATGTCCACCTCTCTCCTCCCTGTCTTCGTCGTCGTCGTCGTCGTCGTCAAACCCAGCAATGATGATCAGTTTCGCCGGACTCCCCCCAGAAGTCACACAGGCCATGTGTACCCCGATGCACCTCATTCTCCCCGCCGCACCTCCTCAGCACCCATCATATCCCTCGCATCATTCACCTCCGTCACTAGCAGGCCAAGGGGCACTTTATCTTGGCTCCTTCGCCGCTGTCCTCGAGCCGACTCTCCTAAAGGAGCACAATATCCGTCACATAGTCCAAGTCCTCGACGGCTTCTGGACTCCCTCGAGTGGTGCAGATGGCGTGTCCACTTATCGGATCGATATCCAGGATATTGAAAGCGCCGATCTAAGCCGCACCTCGAAGACGCCGTCGAGTCGATCGACTCGGCTCTGTCCCGAGGCCAGAACGTCCTTGTACACTGTCATCAGGTGCGCGCGCCGCGGCGCCCCAACACATGTATTGATCCTCTTCTTCACACACGAACAGGGTGTATCTCGCTCCGCATCGGTCGTCATCGCCTACCTCATCCGCAAACGTGGCATGTCTTACCAGGCCGCCGCCGCATTCGTAAGGCAGCGGCGAGCGTGCATCAAGCCCAACCCAGGCTTCGTTCGCTGTCTCGAGGAGTGGGAGCGCCAGTGGCGGCCGCTCGCCCCCGTGCGCACGCAGAGCTCGAAGTAAGCAAGGTATCCTTATACGACCGATCGAACGCTCAAACTGTTCGTTGATACCCTCCGCGAAGTTTCCGCGGTGCTCAAGTCCGCTGATGTTCTATAGCACCTTCTAATTTATTCAGGGTCTGAAGGTGCGATACGAGCGATCGCGCCCCCACTTTTCATCAGTTCAAGGACTCTTCTGAAGCTGTCACGGATACCGTTAAACCATTCTTTCGCCCCTTCGTTGTCAGTACAATAGTCATTTTCTCCAGAGAGTTGTCCTGAGGTATCACTTATTTATACACGACGTGTTGACTGGAACATTCCCTCGCACTAGCCCCTCGTTTTGACGCCGACACGCACTGCTTCGATCTTTAAGTTCAAGGGCGACAACTTCGGATTGGGGATTGGGAATTGGACCCGTGCACGAGCAAATAGGCAAATGAATGTGCTTCGTGCGGGCTTTGTCTCTGGGTCAAATTGAGAATGAAGGCAGTGCTCAGTGCTCATCGTGCATACATGTAGCCCTTAGATACAAATTGTAGCGTTCCCCCTATCTCCACCATTTATTTACGCGGTGACGTTTGACCACAACGTTTGGGCCAGGTCTGTCAACACAGCTGCTCACCGTGCGGAGATAGTATCAGGGAAATGAAGCGGAATGGGTAGCTTGCCTCGAGGAAATAGCATCGCCGGCTCCTTTCTATCGAGTTGCCTGATATATCTGCATCGTTTATAATTGGCCAGCAGGGGAGACCAACCTGTCACCGGGCATCGACTCACGCATCGCACGAGGCAAACGGAAGGTTGCACGAGCGGCGAATTGCACATCGTGTGCCGTCGCGATGAGCAGGGTGAAACCACGTATTATATCGCACACCACACGTCCACTGAGAAAACAAAGAAGGTACCGCGCTAGATATTTGCCTCCCAGCTGACCCCGCAGCCGCACCCGGAGCCCTTCGCCTGCGGGTTGTCCAATATGCGAAACGAGCTGCCGATGAGCTCCGTCGCGTAGTCGATCGTCGCGCCTTTCAGGAGCGGTAGCGACACGGCGTCCACGTACACGTTCGAGGGGGCGATGTCCCGCCGCGAGAAGTGGCTGCGGCGCGTGAACGGGCGTGAGTGGTCATGTGGAGAGAGGAGACGGAGGTACGGCGTACTAGTCGTCCGGCTCTCGGTGTTTCGTGAGCGCCATCTTGTACTGGTATCCGTGCACCCTCCTGACTCGACGGATATGCGCAGCCCCGCATCGGGATTCGCCTCGCGTACGTGATATTCAACAGTTGCTGTTCCGTCGCACGGCGATCAGTAGCTGACTGCATGAGAAATGTGCGACGAACGTGGGCGGCGCGGTCCGTGATCTTCACCACGGCCTCTCGAGGGGGTATCAGCTCTGCGTCTATTTCAGCCTCTTCAAGATCCTGTGGCGACGGATGTGACAAGAGGACCGCCGGCTCGATTTGGGGTCGGGCGGAAACTTCGATTGGACGTGGTGGAGTCGAAGTAAACGCTCGTCGGGGTATCGCGGTCAGTGCAGGAGTGAAGTAGCGGAGGGCATGGCGAAGATAAGGTCGTGGTCGTAGACAGACAGCTTGAAGGATGCGAGGCGACGAGCGAGCGAGGGAGGAAGACATTAGGCCGGGAGGAAGAGTGTTCGGTCGTGCTGACTGACGGAAACACTAGAATGGGGTTAGGTCCACGGTGATAAGTCACGTGATACTTAGGGTTGTACATGAGATTTTTGCTTCACGGTTTGGCAAGATCCATCGTCCGCGCATCTTCAAAATGGCCACCGAATCGCCAGAACGACGCATCGTGTTCTCATCTCGGGCTCGGGTACTCCTGCGTCTTGTTTTTATCTCTCCCATCCCTGACAGACCCCCGCATTGCCCTGCCCGCTCGCAGGCACCAACCTCCAAGCGCTCATCGACGCCCAAAACACGCCCGCCCTCCCAAACCCCATCGTCCTCATCCTCTCCAACCGCAAAGCCGCCGCGGGCCTCGCGCGTGCAGCCTCCGCCTCCCCGCCGATCCCACCGCCCACCTCGCACTCCAGCCCTACCTCAAAGCGCACCCGGACACTCCCGCGCGGACTATGACGCGGAGGTCGCGCGCATCGTGCTGCGCGCGCGGCCGGACGCGGTCGTGCTCGCGGGGTGGATGCACATCATGGGCGATGGGTTCCTCGACGCGCTGAGCGGTGCCCGCGCGCTCGACGGCGTGCCGCGCGTGGACCCCGCGCGCCCGATCGCGGTGATCAACCTGCACCCGGCGCTGCCCGGGGCGTTCGACGGCGCGCACGCGATCGAGCGCGCGTACGAGGCGTTCCGTAGGGGAGAGATCGCTGCGTCGGGGGCGATGGTGCACAGGGTGGTGCGCGCGGTCGATCGGGGCGCGCCGGTGGTCGTGCGTGAGGTGCCGTTTGAGGAGGGGGAGACGATGGAGGCGTTCGAGGCGCGGCTGCATCGCGTCGAGTGGGAGATCATCGTCGAAGGCACGCGGAAGGTCCTGGACGAGGTGAAGCCGGTGACTTGATCCTGGCAAGGAAAAAAACAGCAAGTGTATTTTATGGGCTCGTGTATGTCATTATTGTAAGATTTGTTGTGCTTTCTTGGAGCAAGGTCTGATAAGAAAACAGCGTGATCCGCGCATGACGTTTCGTTTCATCTCCCTGAATGCTCTTGCCTGGATACTGCGCTGCCTGTCAAACGCATGTGCGGTGCTCTCCCATATACTACGAGTTGTCAAACGCGGACATGGACACTGAGCGCGGTCGTATTTAGACGAAGCACGACGCCGCCCCGGTGCACACCCGACGACGGAAAGGGGCCCGCAAGACCCTTGCACGCACCTTGAACTATGTTCTTCGTCTCGTCTGCAAGGCGGCGAGCAACGACCCCGACGTATTCCGGGGCGGCAAGAGAAAGGGAACACACCACAGAGTGGTGGAGGCCGAATTAATGAGGTGGATTGGTCCCAGAGCTCGGCACGACGGATGTCTATGTACATGAGCGTGCCGACGTGCCGACGTGCGCATACATGTGGATACACAAGTGTGGGACACCGGACGAATCGAGTTCGCGCCGCAAGCACGGGACGGACGCCGCGGGACTGGGAGTGAAACGCGATAGGCTGCGGCGAGTGCGTGCCGAGCATGGTTGATACTTGTTTGCGTGCAAGCAAGGGCGGGAGCGGCTTCGGGGACAGGGCGAGTGGGCAGGAGGGGCGATGGGAGTCGGAGCCGGAGCCGGGGCAGGCTCAACTCTGGTTCAACTGGGCGCTGTCGACGGATGACCCTGTGACCGACTAGCGAACGCAGCGCCGCCCTGTCGAGCGGAGCCCCGCACGCGGAGTTACTGCGCCCCGCCCTACCCCGCATCCCCTTCCCCTCATTTAACCGCCCTGCCCGGTCCTCGCACTCGCACCCACCCCGCGCTCTCCCACCGCCTTATCGACGCTCATACACAATGCCACCCGGTGCCACAGAGCTCTCTTCGTCTCCATCCGCGTCTTCGTCCTCGGGCGGCCGCACCTTCGCGCATCAATCCAGCCTCCCGAAGCTCCCCATCCCCCCGCTCGAGGACACCTGCGCGCGCTACCTCGCCGCGCTCGGCGCCCTCCAGGACCCGCGCGAACACGCACGCACCAAGCGCGCTGTCGATGCCTTCCTGGCCGGCGAGGGCCCACGCATACAGGCGAGCCTGCACGAGTGGGCCGCGCACAAGGACAGGTGCGTTTGTAATCTCAGTCAAACCTCTATATCTCATCATGGTCGTGCCCGCAAGTTACATTGAGGAATTTTGGTGCGTCGTCCAGCCGAGCCATCAGAGTCGCAGAACGTGGGTGTGATGCGCCCGGCTGATCGTGCGCTCTTTTTTTTGGTTCGCAGGTATGAGTCGTACCTCTCCCACTCGGACCCCGTCGTCCTCGCCCTCAACCCCTTCTTCGTCCTCGAGTGAGTCCGCGCTTCCCCGCTCTCGCTTTCTCTTCCCCTTTTCTTCTCTTGATACCGTCCTGGATTTTGTTGTCCCTTGAATCTCTTCTTGCGCGGTGTACCTTCGACGGGCGCGAGTAGGCGCGAGTGCGCCCGATGTGCACCCGATTGGGTTCTGTGTGCTTCGCAAGGGGATGCGAAGGACAGGTTATACGGTGACGTCATGCATTCGTCACGTGCCTCGTCCCCGATGCACGGGGGATCTGTTGGTCCGCCTGCGAGTGCCTTCGATGCCTTCGATATTCAACGCGGACCCGCAGCCAGGCGTTGGGCACCCTGAAATACCTGCGCGCACTCCGCGCTCCTCTCTCCTCTCTTGTTTACTTCCTCTGCCTTGTCCCACACATTCCCGCTCATCCCGGCCTGCCCGTGTAGAGACGACCCCACCCCCGAGCGCGGCGCCCAGCTCCCTCGTGCCGCAGCCCTCATCGTCTCCTCCCTCGGCTTCATCCACGACCTCCGCGCCGGCACGCTCCCGCCCGACACCCTCCGCGCCGGCGGCATCCCGCTCGACATGGACCAGTACACGCGCCTGTTCGGGACCGCTCGGATCCCGACCGAGGTGGGTGCGCGCGCGCACATACGAGTAGCGATGTGTTGATCATCCTTGTCATTTTTGGTAGAGGGGTTGCAAGATGGTCACTGCGCCCGAGGCGCGGCACATCGTCGTCCTGCGGCGCGGCCAATTCTGTGCGTCCAATTCCCTCGTCTGATGCCGCTCTCATGTATGCGTTGCTGATATGGACCCCTATGGCACGGACAGACTGGTTCGACGTGCTGGACGAGGAGAACAGGCCGGTGCTCACCGAGCGCGAGATCTTGCGGAACCTCAAGGCGATCGTCGCAGACGCAGACACGCTGCCCACGTCCGAGGTGCGTCTGCGCGCCTCCTCCTCTTCCTGATCGCCTGTTCTCACATATCCACACACATCGCGCCTGCCCATCCGCGCCACCAGGTCGCTCGCAACTCGGTCGGCGTCCTCTCGACCGAGAACCGCAAGGTCTGGTCCGGCCTGCGCACGGCGCTCGGCGCGCGCGCGCGCGCCAACGCGTCCTGCCTGCGCGTCATCGACGCTGCGCTGTTTGTCGTGTGCCTTGACGACGCGGCGCCCGCGGGCCTCGCGGAGCTGTGCAGCAATTTTCTGTGCGGGACGTACAAGCTCGAGGGCGGCGTGCAGACGGGGACGTGCACGAATCGGTGGTACGATAAGGTAAGTCGGGAGGACGAATGGACTTGAGAAGGGAGAAGGGGGATTGGGCTGATGTTTTGCATTGGGTGGTGTAGTTGCAGATCATAGTCTGTGCAGACGGCGCGGCCGGGATCAATTTCGAGCATACAGGCGTGGACGGGCACACCGTCTTGCGGTGAGTCGTCCTTGTGTCGGGCTGTGGTGCGAAGACCAACCACCGGACTCTGACCTCACTCGTCGCCCCCTCTTATTTCCAGATTCGCGGCGGACGTATTTACGGAGGGTCTCATGCTTCTAGCGCGCTCCATTAACCCCTCCGCTCCTACGCTCTTCCACGCCCCGCTCTCCCCACACGCCAAATCCTACCGCCCGCCCCGCACCTCCTCCTCCGCCACTATCACCGCCCGCGCAAACCCCGCGCCGCGCGCGCAAGACCCGATCGACACGACGCCGAAGAAGCTCGAGTGGACGCTGACGCCGGACCTGCGCGCGGGGATCCGCTTCGCGGAGACACGCCTGAGCGACCTTATCTGCCAGAACGACTGCCAGGCGCTCGAGTTCGGCGCGTACGGGAAGAGCTTCATCACAGGGCAGGGGTTCAGCCCCGACGCGTTCGTGCAGATGGCGTTCCAGGCGGCGTATTTCGGGCTGTATGGTGCGTGCCCACTCGTTGCGTTCGCTCGCCGGCTCACTCACTCATTGACTCGGTGTGTTTTATATTGTGAAGGACGCACGGAGTGCACGTACGAGCCCGCGATGACCAAGGCGTTTCTGCACGGGCGCACAGAGGCCATCCGCACCGTGCAGCCGCAGAGCGTGCACTTCGTCAAGGTGAGCCCGCTCGCTCCCCTCCTCGCGCTTTGCGCCGGTGTACGACCAGGGCCGGCTTCTCACCGCTTTCCGCTAGACGTTCTTCTCCGACGCGGACGCGGAGCAGAAGATCAAGGCACTGCGCGCGGCGTGTGAGCGGCACGTGAAGCTCACGAAGGAGTGCAGCCAGGGCCTCGGACAGGACAGGTGCGCGCGCATTTCACAGTGGTTTTCGTTGCTGGCCGACGCATGCTGACCGCGTGTACGAAGACACCTCTACGCGCTGTACTGCCTGCTGCAGCGCGAGATGCACGATGGGACGCTCGATCCCTCGCCCGACCAGGCGCCGCCGTCGCCGACGACGAGCGACAGCGGCAGCAACGCCAGCAACGGCAACGGCAGCGCCCCTAATGGCGGCGGCTGGAGCAAGGCGGCGATGCCGGCGATCTTCACGGACCCGGGCTGGGCGCTGCTCAACACGTCGATCCTGTCGACGTCGAACTGCGGGAACCCCGCGCTGCGCCTGTTTGGGTTCGGGCCCGTCGCGGCGGACGGGTACGGGATCGGGTACATCATCAAGGACGACGAGATCTCTGTGTAGGTCGTCTTCACGACTTGTGGAGGCGCCGCTAGCACAGGCTGATGAACGTGCGTTGTAATGATGATGCTTGTAGGTGCGCGTCTTCGAAGCACCTGCAGACGAGGCGGTTCTTGGACACGCTGCAGGGGTACCTGCACGACGTGCACCGCATGCTCGTGCAGCTGCACCGCGCGGCGAACGAGCGCCCCGCGCCGTTCGTCGACCACTCGGGGACGCTGCGCGACTCCAAGACGGGGCGGCCGATTCACGGCGTGCCGAGCGACGACGATGACGGAGATGAGGACGGCGGGGACGGGGACACGATGCGTGAGTGCTGCCTGTAGTTCGTTCCCTTCTGTGCGCGTGTGTGGCTGACGGGGCGGTGGCGATGTTCGGGACGCAGCGGGATACTCGTTCTTTGACAGCTCGGACGTGGAGTTGCTGGGCAGGCGCAAGCGGTCTGTACACCACAGCGTCGGTGCGTATCTCTCTCCGCCTTCTCAACTCAGCAATGGCGGCGTTGTCTGATCGGTCGGGCTTGGGGCTTTTGCAGGCAAGGTGATCCCGATGGCGGAGTACTGACGTGCATATACCGAGGTCGCCAGGGTTGTATGATTAGTCTGAGCTAGGAAAGTGAGAGCGTGTCTCCCTTTTCCTTCCATGTACCTCACTCACGAGCTTCCTTAGATTTGCGCTTTTCCCTGGTTAATGGTGACTTTTTGTTTTCGTTGAACGGATGGGTCATTTAACGAGAGAGACAGGACCGGGTAGGATATCCCTCTTTCTAATTCTTTTTTGTCATGATGAATTTATGTATGAAATCGCGCCGGTGTATCTTGTCTACAATGTATTTCCTATTCCCGTTCCTCAATAAGTTACCATTTTTTATGGCGCTTCAACTTGTTGTGACTTGTTGTGAGCCGTGTACTACTTTCGAAGGGCGGCGCTCTCGGATCTCACGCGTGAGATTTGTCATGTCGCAGACGCGCGCACTCGCCCGTAGCGCGAAAGCTACTCCTCCCCACTCATGGTAAGCTTTACAGACTCCCTGTGGCCTATGTAGTATGCACTGAACACCTGTGCATAACGTACCCCCAGCGATCGCGTCGTTGGTAACTTTCACGTCCAGCGCATCTTCGCTGGTCGTTTTCGGAGGGAGCGGAGCGGCGGAGATGCCGCGGGTTCGACTCGTTGAGGGAGCTGAGTGGAGCAAGATTCCAGAGGAAGGAAGCGATATCTGCACTGTTGCATATGTGGAGGCGGTGAGAGCTTTACCAGGCAGATGACCAGGCAGATCAGATAGTCGCAGAAGTCACGTTGAGTTACGTGTGTTTGGTGTATGTGGGCGCGGTCTTTACAGGAGATGATAGGCGCCGTCGTGTTGTGCTTTCGAACACCATCATCCAGACCGACTCATCTCTTCCCCTTCAACATCAACTCTAAGGAACGATCATGCCTCCCCCTACACAGCATCATCAACATCACCCTCCGCCGCCGTATGACGCTCGCAATCCGCCGCCGCCGCGGCGGACAGAGCATGTTCCGCGGTCAGCACTCTCAGTCCTCCTCATTCACTGCTGGGACTCACCTTGACAGTATGATATGCAGCCCATCGAGAAACGATGAAGAAACTCCCCTCTTCGCCTGTTGTAACCACAGTCACGGTCATTACGGGACCTGCTCAAGGGAAGGCGCACGATCGCCGCGCGCCATCCCGATCAAGGAGATTGTCGTGACTTGCGTCTTGGTAGCCGCGGTGCCATTTGTCGTGCTCTGTTTTCTCAGTCTGCGACTTGCGCACGTGCGTACAGAACTCAATAGCGAGCGCTCAGTGTTCGCGCGCGAGCGGGTTCTCTTTGAGCATGAGCGGCAGGAATGGGACCGCGAACGGCAGGAGTGGGAGCGTGAGCAGATAGCGCACAGGCCGTTTTGGGGCGAGATGCAGCGCGTGTCGCCGTACTGCCTCGCGTATAACACGATGGAGTACATGGCGCGACTGTGGAACGTCCCGCTGGGCGGGGACTGGCTGCAGGCATGCATGGGAACAGAACACAAGATCCACAATCGGACGGTGGAAAGGCCGGACAGGTGTGAGGATCGGGTGAGCTCAGTCGTGGAATCCCGAGCGTCAGACCGAGCTTGCTGAACGTCGGTTTATTGTCGTTCTCCCAGGGACAAAACGATGGGTATTGGGGATATTGGCGAATCGATTTCGACGAACCCGAGTGCATAACCAGATGGGGAGGGACATGGGATAAAGTAAGGCAGTTTTAAAAATTAACCGATTGTCCATTCATTTGTTTTTCACAGGGATGCGTCCGCTTGGGCGTCCACGTACGTCCCATTGCAACCTGAATTCATTCTAAAGAAATTCACAAGAATGCGCAGGGCGTTGAGGCGCCGATGTGGGGCCAGAAGTACAATGACGACTGGTACCAGATGTGTTGGACTACACCGGGCCATCTACCTGGTATTTCCGGCGATCTCGGCTTCCCCAACGATTGTCAACAGCGGGTGCGTAGTTCTCTGTCAACTTTTTTTTCTGCTATTGTTTATGTGCTGACGGGCCGCTAGAATGAGGATGGTGGAGGGATGATTGGCGTGTGGGAGTACCACGATGGGAACTGTCATCTATAGTGGTAAATGCAAGACTCGCTCTCTATTTTGTTCTCATGTCCTGCTTCCTTGTGTGTTATATTCGCATCTTGGTTTTTTCAAGCGACCGTTTTGGTTTTGTTTCATCGATTCTTACGATGTCACCCATGATAGCAAAAAATGTCGATGGCTCCAGCTTATAAACACAAACCAGAAACCAGCCTATTATAACACTCTCGGCGCTATGGCGGGTGTGCCTCGTATGCAGGGCGCAGCTCTGCACTAGCTTCATTCGCATCGCATTACTTTCTGCACCTGGAAGTCCGCTGTTCGTTGTTCGAGCGCGTGGTCTTGTTGTAGGCGGCGGATGTGCAAAACTTGCGTATGCAGTCTAGGAATGCCTTACAGACTCCCTGTGGTCCACGCACTGAATATCAGTGCGTGGCATGCTCCCAGCAACCGCGTTGCTGGCAATTTTCACGTCAAGTCTGCACTGTGCACTTGTGAGAAGACTGTGAGAAGTTCGTCAGAGAAGTCATGCTCAGTAAAAACGGAAATTCAAGTGAACGTCATGCCCAGTCACGAAACTGGGCATGACGTTCACTTGAATTTCCGTTTTTACTGAGTTGCATCGTTGAGCAGGCGCGTGCATCTCTGCAAGAGTCAACAGGCGCTTGTCATTCGCACAGAACCGAGATCGAACATACCACTGGCCCATTGATATTGATGGCCGAACGTTCACGAGGCCTAGTCGAAGACCAATGAAGGGAATGCCATCAGAGCAGAAGTCCTCAGTGAGGGTGCAAGGACAAGAGACCTACGCATTCCCACGCATCCTATAGGCACAACCATCATGACCTCGACCCCCCACCTCTCTGCTCATTCATTCCCGAGCCCTCAAATCGTTCATCTATATATCGTTTGGAACTACGATGGCGCAGCTCGTAAATCATCACGAGTACAGCTCCCCGCTCATCCTCCGGCGCTCCAAGGTCTTCGCAGACTGAGCAGGCGCAGACGTGTCCACCCATTCATCCCTGTCCTTGAGGGATTCGCCCCCATCCAGACCATCCACTGTCACCTCCTTGCAGGACCTGTTCAGTGCGGAGATGCCTTCGTCAACTCGCGCACCATAGAGCGAGACCTGCTACATCGATTTTCAACTCGCTACTGTTTTTTTCGCCTATCTCCGAGCGTGTGCCCGCAGGGTCTGTCTAGCTCGGGTGGGCAGGTCTTCAGAGAATTCGGGTTTTCGAGCAGAGGGATACGTATAGAGGATGAGGGTTTAAGCTTTGATCCGCACAGATTGGGAAGAATTTAGGTGAGTGGGCCTTTTGATGGTACGCCCATCTGTGGGTAGATTTTGAGCATCATGCGTTTTTTCATGAAAGCTGCCGACTGAAGACGGTGATGAGAGATAATTCGCTGGCTCTGGCATTATTGAACTTTGTGACTGACTTCTTCTAGCAGGGAGTGCGTATAGTAATGGAGAACCAATGTGACAAGGCGCAATTTTGCCACTCCCCGCTTTACACTCGTCGCAGCTTCCATTCCATATTCTCCTGCTCGTATCATGATTCAATCTGGATAAAAGTAAAATCCCATCACGCTCCTCGTCAGGTCGCGGCCGCAGAATATGGACTCACGATCACTTTGACAGCACCGGAGTGGGGATCTAAGACGGTCTCAAATGCTTTGAGGCAGTCGTCGAGGCTGAATGAGTGGCTAATGAGTGCCTCAAGGTTCAGCTTGCCGGTGGAGGCGAGGCGGATCGCGGCCGGCCACGTCGACTTGTAACGGAAGAGGTAACGGAGATCAATCTTCAGGAGACCCCGTCAGCTCTGACGACAATGCGATAGAGAACAGATCATCTACCTCGCGGTCCATGACGGCGCCGAAGGGAACCGCGACGTGCTCCTTTCCACATACACCTATTTGAAGGACGACCCCACCTGCATCTACCGCCTTGAGAATGGCTTCCATTTAGTCGAAGGGACAGATGGATGCAGGATCTGACTGACCAGCATCGCCGTTTGAATAGACGACTCGATGCCAGAGCACTCGATAGCGACCTCTGGTCTGTCTGCATCGCCAGTGAGGCTCACAATCTCCTTCGCAACTTCTGCTGGGCTCTTGTCGCCGACATTGACAACGTACTTTGCACCCAACTTCTTCGCGAGTTCTAGCCGAGGTTGCGAGATATCCGTGGCAATGATGGGCGTCGCGCCCGCTGCATTGGCGAGTGCGACCGCGAGCAGGCCAACGGCGCCCGTACCGGCGATCAAGGCAGGCTGTCCGAGACGGAGGTCGGCGCGGCGGATGCCTGCAAGCGCAACGGAGAGCGGTTCGAGGATGGCGCCCGTGGCAAAGCTCATATCAGGAGGCATCAGATGTAGCCAGGCCGCCCGGTGCGCGATGTACCGCCGTAAACAACCTGGCGTCCCGGGCGCCCCGATGGACGTGGCGGTTGGGCAGAGATTGTATCGTCCGATCAGGCAGTGTTTGCACGTCCCGCACGGGATCGTAGTCCTAGTTGTCGATTCTTGTTCAGCTTGAACCCTCTGTGGGGTAGGGTGAGCTCCGACACTCACTCGATGGCGACGCGATCTCCGACTTTCAATTTTGTCACATCCTTTCCGATCTCGACGATTTCGCCTGAGGACTCGTGCCCAAGACCGAGAGGCTCTTCGACGACGATGGAACCGACGTGTCCTGCGCGCCAGAATTTGATGTCCGAGCCGCAGATACCTGTCGAACGAATGCGCACGATGCTGGCGGACAGCGTTCAAATCCAGATAATGGCTACATTCTACGAATAATACTCACCACTGGTCATCGCTACATGTTGGATACGGTGCTTCTTCAACGTACAGGTCATGAGCCTTGTTAGTGAAAACAGCCGGATTTGAGGTGTCTAAGTGGTCGATATGTCATCACGTTCGTTGTCAGGAAAGGTACGAGGAAAGCGCATACTAAGAGCTGGTGGGGCACTCATTATATTGACGTCGTTCTGGTCGATGGTAGGTTCTGGTCAATGGAGAGCAGCGAGAGGATTTTATTGTGGGATCGCATGTACCAGAGAGAGAAGCCAAGAAGCCACGGAGTTAACTATCTCCTTTTCTGTAGCCTCCGTCCTCGGCTCCGGCCGTCTACCCCACGATCGAGATGGAACATCGCGATCAACGAGCTTCAACGGGGCACCAAACCCAGCCAACCCCGTGGACAACATGTACGTTTTGCGAACTTGCGCAAATTTTCAACTGACATTGATACTCGGACCGAACTGCAGCTCCTAGTCGGGTGACATACATTGAGGCGTAAATTGCACATCAGCTGCTTCCATTTACTGGCCCATATGACCTCTGCCACCAGTGGAACTCCAGTGGACGGCCGCGGCAAACCGTTATATGCCCCACTATGCCTCGGATGCGGCAGCCCTATTTTGGCATGCCCGTCTGCTTCTCCGTTTGCCCTGATCGCGATACCTTGGCCTTCTAGCGTTCAATTGGAATTCACCCCCGCATCGATGTCATTGTCCCCGCATTTAAGCAAAATGCCAGACTTTGAGCTTCTTCGCCTTGCACCACAACTTCGACATGAACACCGATGAAGTCGCCGCTCTTGCTACACGACGTGAACAACTTACAGCGCGCCGCAAAACAGGCATAGGGGGGCTCTTCGCTAGCCCGCGATTGCTCGGTATCGCTGCGCTTGCAGCACTCGGGGGCTTGAACTATGGATATGAGTAAGTTCGCTCAACCTGCATCACATGATTCCATTGATTGTACTGACGATCGCAGACAAGGTTCCTGTAAGTTGATCCAAGCTCGCTCGTTGCGAGCCCACCTGTGACGTTGTACAGATGCGCAGGTGCTCGTGATGCCCTCTTTCACCGACGATCCCAGGTTCAGCAGGATCGCCAATGACGCAAGTTACAAAGGTTGGACTGTCAGCACGCTGCCTCTTGGAGGATGGCTAGGGGCCCTCATCAATGGGTACGTTCTCGGCAAAGCCGGACGGCGCTGGGCCATTTGTGGCGCATCTGCGGTCTGTTTGCTCGGAGCCATCTTGACCACTGCGGCGATGGCACCCTCGTACATATTTGCCGGGCGGTTCTTCATCGGTATGGCTGCTCAAATTGACTGGTTTCATGCGCTCCGTCTGAGTCCAAATCTTAGGTATGGCGGTGGGAATGATGTCTACGGCCGTCCCTACGTTCGAGTCTGAGGTTTGCTGAGACCATGGTCTCTAGGAGAAGCATTTTCGATAATCGTATGTAGCTTGCTCCTCCCGAGATTCGGGGAACCGTTGTTGGCCTGTTTCAGTTAGCGGTGACTTGTACGTATTTTCATCATGTGTGCACCTTGACCTTGTAGTCTGACACAATTTTAGTGGGAATCATGTTTTCGTACTGGATCGGGTACGTTGTCTCTTCGCCCCTCCGCCTCTCGGTCCTATTTTTTTCGTTAGGTATGGTACGAACTATATCAGCGACATAAGCTCTGTATCTTGGCGGATAGTACGTGAATGTATGCATGCATCAGTCTGCCTGGTCACTGATCGCATTCCAGCCTCTTGCTCTTCAATGCGTCCCGGCTCTACTACTCATGTTTGGAATCTGGATTTTGCCCGAATCACCACGCCATCTAGTAAACATTGGGCAGGATCAGAAGGCCTTGGAAGTGTTGGCATATATTCGAAAACGAAACACAGACGATGAGTACGTTTCCGGCTTTTGCTATCTATATCACCCCCCCGCAAAATTGATCCTTCCATCCAGACTCACTAATCTGGAATTCTTGGAGATCAAGGCAGAAGCCATTTTTGGTTCGTTGCTACGATTTTTTGCCCTTCTTGCTGGTATTGACCAGGCCCCGCAGACAAGAAGTCATCGCTGAACGTTATCCCAATCTCGTCAATAGAACTTGGCTCCAGGACGTGCAGATCGAAATGCTCGAGATCATGACTTTGTTTTCATCGTGGGATTCTTTCAAACGGACCGCCACGGGAGGCCTCGTTATGTTCTTCCAGCAATGGACAGGAATCGATGCCATCGTCAAGTTCGTGTCACTTGTGTGATTTATCTGCTTCTTACTCATGATCGACTCCCATTAGCTATGCACCAACGATTTTCAAAAGCATGTAAGTTGTACTGTGATGTTCTACTTTACAAAATCGTTGACTGTGGTCCGTTGCCTAGTGGTCTTACAGGGAATACAACTTCACTTCTTGCATCCGGCGTTGTAGGAGGTAACCGATTCGTCGCTACTGCTACGTTGATAAGTTTTGCTGAAGAGCGTTCGAAAAGTGATCAATGTACTCGCTACGATTCCAGCATTACAGTACATCGACAAGTTCGGGCGCCGAACCCTCATGCTCGTCGGTACTGTGGGCATGATGTTGATGCTGATATTAGTGGCCGCACTTTCTGCCTCGTTCGGGGATGACTGGGCTAGCCACCAAGGCGTTAGCTGGTTCACTGTAAATCCCTCTCACCGTTGTCATATAACATTGATCGCTCATTATCGTTTTCTGTAGGTGGTTTGCATATGGATCTACGTCGGTGAGGACTCAGATACCGCGCATAAACACATGGTTGCTGACGGTTCAGTTTCGCGGTAGCTCATTTCGGATTCAGCTGGTGAGTGCTCCGTTCTGCTGTTCTCCTAAAAAAAACGGGATCTAAACGATTTTATCTTGCCAGGGGTCCAACGTGAGTGGTCGAGCACCTAGATGCTCTATCTGAGAGCTTACTATATGGCGTCACTGCAGGTCGTGGTGTGTCATTTCCGAGATCTTTCCTCTATCCACCCGTGGTCCTGGAGTTGCCTTCTCTGCGTCTCGAACTGGGTATGCCCTGTCCACACTCTTTTTTCCAAAAACCATATCATGAATCGGGCTCCACAGATGAATAATTTCATCGTTTCGTGAGTATCATCGTATGTCGGCAAAGTCGCAAGCTAACAGTACTTCATCCAGTTACACTGTGCCCATCATGCTCGATAAAATTGGCTACAAGGTGCGTCGGTGTGCGCGCCGGACTGGCTATAAGCCCACTAACAGCTGATCCAACAGACGTACATTGTGTTCATCTGTACGCTCGCTCTTGGTGGATTGTGGGTCATATTCCTACTGCCGGAAACTCGCGGCAAGTCTCTCGAAGAGTAAGTCGTTGCGACATTCGGGATGAATATGAGACTTACCTGTTCACAGGATGGACATCGTCTTCAAATCCCGTACAGGTATCAAAGATATAGAGCGTATGCACGAAATATCGGCTCGGATTGGGCTTACCCAGCGCGCGCGAGGCGTATCCCCAGGCCACAGCGACGAGGGGTTGAAGGAAAAGGTGGATCATATGGAGTCTATGTCTCCAGTTTAAGTTGAGCGACTCCGAGAAATGCCGACGACCACTTTATTCTAATCATTAGTAGTGTACGTTATGAACGACTTTCATGAAATTTACCTTGAGATGCGCGTCCACACTAATAGCAGAGGCAGATGTTTCAGTCATCTTAGCGTGCCTGGACAGGAACGGTCCAGGGGAGTTCCAGGGGAGGTTACGTCACAGTTACGTCACACGTGATACACTAACTTCGGCAGACTGTCACACTACTGTCACCGAGCGCTAGGGCTGGCAGGCGTTTAGTGGTCATTTTCTACACTGAGCGCGATGGTGAACCCTTGTTACCCATCTTCATGTTTATCACATTAGCCACAGCAGCTCATGCTGACCGACCGACCAAGCGTGCCAGAAGAGTGCTTGCGTGCTCTCGTTGTCGCCAGCGGAAGATAAAATGCGATCTCGAAGGACAAAGCAGACCCTGTTCGAAATGCCAGGCTGCAAGGGCTGAATGCATGTCAGTATAGTTGCTTATTATCTCTCACTGCTTCGCTTGATGTCTTTCGGTTTCATGTTCCAGTGCTTTCGAGCAAATCACGACGGACGAGCAATCTACGAAAAGTGATCAACCTGCCTATCCGGTGTCGTGGTCAACCCTGAAAGAGCCGCCGGCTTCAGGTTCAGCACCGTCTTCTATCTACACAGCCGATGCACAAACACCATCACACTTTCAATACCTCCCGTCTGCCTCTCCCCAGACCAGCTTGCCTCCTTTCGAAGAGCTTGATCTCCATTCGGGAACATCCGCACATCACGGCTCTCTAGATGTACGCCACCCATCTTCCACTAGGCGACAGGCATCCAGCCCTGATACTCCAACGGTGGACGAGCCAGTGGATGACACAACATTATCGAGGATGTTGGAATACTCTTCGACGGCG
The DNA here is from genome assembly GCA_039111635.1 of Heterobasidion occidentale. NCBI lineage: Eukaryota > Fungi > Basidiomycota > Agaricomycetes > Russulales > Bondarzewiaceae > Heterobasidion > Heterobasidion occidentale. The sequence goes on along the minus strand of JBCAQO010000012.1, from coordinate 1,696,090 downwards.
CCAAGTGCGTCATCATTATTCTCCTCAGGAAGTCTTTCGTTCTGAATCGTCTTGCAGCCCCAAAGTCTTCTCCATCTTCCTTTATCTTCATCGGAAACACAAATCCTCTGTCATGTCTTCTCCAAGAGCAAGATAAAGCGAAAATCGTAGATAGAACAGCGGGATACCGGGCATTATCCTCGACGTCCTGAGAACTCACCTCGGCCCCAGCGAGAGTATCCCACGCAAGCTCTCTGCTCCCTTGACTGGTATGGGGCATTCGCTGCTGCTGGTCATGACCCGTTCCAACTTCGGTATCTGGACAAAATTGGTTGCTTCACCCTTCCACCTGACGACGTTATTTTCTCCCGTACGACATTGCATTCTATCATATCTCCTATCAAATAACCTAACCACGAATCTCACAGTAATATCAACCTTCTTTGAACAGTTTCACCCGCTGTACCCAGTACTCGATCGCCCAGAGTTTGAGGCGTCCATGCGGAGCCGAGATACACAAGAGCTCCCGCCTCTCGTTCTCATCCGCGCCGTATTGCTCATGGGTGCACGCTTTTCAAAGAACTCGTACGTTCTCGGAACGGCCGCGGGCACCAGGTATTGCTGCGACCAACTATATTCCAAAGCGAGAGCACTTTTTCTGGCTGATCTCAACTTTGAACCTTTATCAATGATTCAAGCTGGTTTGATGATGAGTACGTCGAAAACTTTGAAGGTGCGTATATGGCTGAGTACAGTTCTGCAGGTTTACACTGGGAAGGCCTCGATGGAAGTAACACTGCATTGAGTCACCTCGGCACTGCCGTCAGGCTTGCACAGTGTATGGGTTGTCATCGGCCAGCAACAACTCGAAAGCTCAAAGGACAGCCATTTCTTGCCAAACCGAGCCCATCGAGTTCACCTCGCCAACTGGCCCTTCTTAGGCGTATATGGCATAGCGCCGTTGCTATCGACCGATTCACAGCAGTCACAGAGGGAGTCAGCACGATTATGTTAGTATCATTCCACGAACTAGCACCACCATTGCTAAAGCTTGTCGTTCTCTAGCGGCGACCATGATGCCTCTCTTTTAGAACCACCAACTGCTGCAGACTTTGAGTTCGAGGAGCCGCTTGTCCATGCAGTTTCTACCGCCAATGTTCACTTGGCTGCCTTGTTATGTCGCATCCTCAGAACTCATTATGAGCCTGAATCAGAGGAACGTGGACGAAGTTCTAGTGATAGCATCGTTCTCGACTCGGCTGGACATGCAAAGCGCATGGAGAACCGACTACGCCTTGAGATCGAACTTACTAACTTTCCTTCCCATCTACAAGACGAAGTGCATCTTCCATCTCAGCTCTTCGGCAATGCTCCGCTTTCGCATATTTGGGCAGGTAGGTTTCGTCCGCTGTCTAGACATCAAACATTGACGTTGTATGTATGCAGCTTATCTTCACCTCCACTACCTCGCCGCGGTCATCCTCCTGAATCGCCCATATATTCCGCTTCCTACTCCTGTCCAGTCGGCTGGGCTATCTGACCTCTCGTCGATGACCAATCCCATGGGACAGTCCAGTCGTGAGGCATGTAGACGTGCAGCCAATGACGCCGTTACCCTGCTCACTTCTCTTGGCGAGATCGACGCGCTGCGATACTCCTGGCCATTTAGCGTCTACACGGCTGTCTCTGCTCTATTGATCAGCTACCAGGACTTTGGAGCGCCCGATTTGGAGGTTGCTAGACAGGCCGCCACGCGGTACGACTCCATCATCGAGCTTCTGCGGAGATTAGGTAGGACATGGTGGGCCGCGGCAGCCAAGGTGTTTGTCGCCTTTATCGGTCGAATCTACTGGCTTCTGAAGATCCTCGTGCTCATATTTGCAGTATCGACTTGCAATTGTGATCAAGGAGGGATATATTCGGTCTAGCGCGGGTGAGCCACATCGGTCCATTTTTGGCACGCCGGGTCCGTTGGCGTTTGTAGACGATCAAGACAGCTGGGAAGCGCACGAAGATGGTCAAAATTCGATGATCCCCCTGGATGACTCGTTTTGGAGAGCCTTGGGCCTCAGCCCGTCTATCTTTGGTCCCGAGGGAATCTAGTCTCCGAGTTTTAAGCTCTGGGATCGTCATTTGCGCGATGCGCGTTTTGTTCACTCATTGTTATACAGGCCCTCGTCTTCAAAATCTACTGGAACCCCAAGGCCACGGCCTTTCTCATCATTATATTATGTAATCAACGCTGCTACGATATGCTTGGAGAAAAGTCGATACGCTACTGTCAATCTACATATACTGTTTTCCCCTCCTTGGCACTAACTCGACAAAGCTCCAACAGTCGTATCACCAACAGTGCCTCTTCTGATCTAACTTCAAGGAGGGACCTATCGCCGCTCTCAATTGCCTTTGCGACATTCTCATAGAAGCGCACCCACTGGCCAGATATGGTGGGGACAGTCGAGCTAGTCGACGCATTGAAGACTGTCCCGTGGAACTTAGAATCTTCAAGCCCAAAGGTCTCCGGATGTGACCCAGGCTTTTGCGATGGTGTTCCCATTAACTGCGACTCTTGAGGATCCATACCATGCTAGATTGTCTTGTAAGCTCTACGTTCTCGAGATTCGCGTAGAATCTGACCTTGACATAGGTTTCCCTGTGTACCTCTGACTGTGAGGCGCAACGGTGGGTCCGTGGCATCCAGACATGATGCGCGACAGAGGGCAGAGAGCCCAAGGTTGGGATATTGAAGGGTGACCATGAAGCTGTCGTCCACTGACTTTGGCTCGGTCTGTCGCTCATTCCACGTAAACGCCGTGAGAGAGGCTGGCTTCCCGAAAGCACACACGACTGGATGTCGGGAACCGTGAGTTTTCGACAGTTGGAACCACTTAATAACTCCACTCACCTTGGTCGATGAGGTGGCTGCCAAGATCGTACAGAACTCCCGAACCTTGGCCCACCTGTTCGCGCCAGTTTCCGGACAGTGCGGGTTGAAAGCGATTGAAGTAGCTTTCCCAAAAAACAGGTCTACCGATGACGCCGTCATCGATGAGTTTCCTGGCAGTCAGAAAGTCCCCATCCCATCGCCGATCTAGGGAAACAAGAGTCAAGAGTGCGCCAGATCCTGACCCATTGAAGTGCGTACTGTGGTATACGCTCAGCACGACGTTTTGCGGGCCGCGAGATCACACAGTTCTTGAGCCTGGGCTGAATCCTCCGTGAACGGTTTCTCGACGACCACTGGGTACAAAAGGTCAGATCAACATCTATGCAGTTGGAGAATGCAGTACCGTGTTTGCCTGCTTCGAGAGCGCGCTTCGCAAATGCGTAGTGGGGTGATTCACAGTTGTTATGATCACCAGTTGGATCTCCGGGTTCGCCAAAACATCATCGATTGATTTCGCGACGTGGACATCTGGGAATTTCTGGAGGCAGGTATTGCTAGATCGCTCGAGGATCGTGAAGACCTGGAGCAAAGGAACTGAAGTGATGAACGGGAGGTGGAAGACTTTGGCTGAAAAGCCATATCCGAGTACTGCAACTTTGATTGGCATCGGATTGAAGGGCGATGTCCGTGCGGTGTCTTGCAGAAAAAGGTTGACGATATCCTATTACGGGAGAGATTGCAATTTCGGATATAGGGCACGGACATCAACACCGGACATCGTGGATGAATTTAGCCAGCAGATGACTGCAGATGACTTCTGTGATACGGAGAAGCGACGGATGGTAACCGTATTTGGGATATGTATCTGCGTCGCGTTGTACGCACTGCGGCCGAGTGACCAAATATGGGAGTCATATCTGCGCACAGAATCTAAGAGGCAGGTCCCATGTCTTTGCAGTCCCGTTCTCTAGAGTTCTCTTCGGAGCCCGTGATGGCCAAGAATTGGAAGAAATTTAGCGGGGCCCCGCAGCCAGGGGAATTCGAAGGCACGCTCTGGGGTAAGTCTGGGGTAACGCCTTCTTTTTAAAAGGTCTGTCGGCAGAGTCACAATTCTACACGACTCGCACTTGCTGCCGAGAAATTCATCATCATGAGGGTCCCACCAAGCTCGCTGGTCGTTGCCTCCCTACTGCCGCTCGTTCTCGGTGCGTCCGGCTCGCTGATATCTAGTTCAAGTTTACCCATTCCAGACGTCGGTGAATTGTGACGTTGTCAGGCCAAGGAACCACGACTTCCACCAGGCCTCCCAACCTCTACTATCCCCGTTCTCCCATATGGCCAGAAACCGTCCCTAACACGACGGGATATGGATGGCAAACGGGATTCAAGCGCGCAAAGGCCTTTGTAAGCCAGCTCACCACTGAGGAGAAGTCGCAGATCTGTACAGGAAAGGGAGTGAGTGTCTTTTCAACAGATTTCAATGTTGGGTTGCTCACGTCGCGTTTGCCCAGCTTGCGAATCACTCCAACCAGATCAAGTTTGCCAAGGCAATATCATTCCCATACCTCGTCTAAACTTCTCTGGTACGTCCAGTCTCTATTGATCTACTACCGAGTCGTCAGATCGTTTGACAGAGCGATAGGTATATGCTACGGTGACTCTGACAGTGGCATCGGTAACACCCACACCTTGGCATCCGGTAGGTTTACATGTGCGCCTCATCGAGGTTTGGCTGACATGTTCAAGGTTTCCCACCTGGGATTCATGCCGCCGCTACTTGGAACAAGGACCTGATACGTGCACGTGCGTACGGAATATGTTCTGAATTCCGCACCAAGGGCGTCCACGTGTTTCTTGGCCCCGTCACAGTTCTCTCGCGCTACGTTGGTGGTGGGACGAACTTTGAGGGGTTCGGGGTAGACCCATATCTAGGAGGTATTGCCAGTGCGCTCACCGTGCAAGGATGTCAAGCGACTGGAGTGAGTCTCATTTCGAAACGTCAGCCTCGTCGATCTGACTCAAGAACGCCTCATAGGTCCAAGCAAGCCCGAAACAGTACCTAGGATACGACGGTCAGAATCAAGACAGAGTTTACTGTGCGTTGGCCTTCATCCTTGGCCAAGCTGAGCTCCGTACCGAAATGCAAATTTTCAGACAGCAGTAATATCGATGACAAGACTATGCACGAGATTAATGTTTGGCCTTTCGCTGAAGCAGTGAGAGCCAACCCGGCTGTGATGCGAGTAACATCTTTTTTCTTTGCATTCTGTTTATTGACTCAGAAGCTTGCAGAATGTGGTGAGTGGTCGCTCTGGGACCGATGGTTGAGCAACAGCTGAAGCATTTGGTGTCGCCTTGTTACCAGTTCTTATAGTAAGCCCCATTTTTACCTTTGCGACTCGTTCTCGTTACTCAACTGTATCATCTAGACTATATTAACAACACGTGAGCCATAAATGTTCATAAAAGTAACTATCGTCTAATCCTTTGCTATAGACAAGCGTGTCAAAACAGCTACCTGCTGAATGGGATTCTCAAGCGTCAGGCGAGTGATGCATTTGCTGTTGACTTCTCCGCCGCCTGATGCCAAAGTGTAGCTCGGATTCAGCGGGTACGTCAACTCGGATTGGTTTGCTTTAAAATCTGGATTATCTGGTACGTCTCTAGATTCACTCGATAGACTACTAGGTGATGAGTTGACATTGCTTTTTAGCATACAATGGTGCGTTGAGTGTTCGTCATCAACGTTATTGGACACTCAAATCACAACTATAATCAGCTGGAACAGATCAAGACATGCCAGGGTAAGCTCTCCAACCGCACAGGCGATTGATCGTACTCATCTGTTCTTCTAGTTGGCCGTAAGTTTACGAAGAATCATCGATGCTTCGTTTTTCTAATCACATTTTGCAGTGGTCGTGATGCCCAGGGAAACTCAATCCCGTGGTCTTATTTTGGCGGCAACCTCACTGAATCTGTTAACAACGGAAGTCTTCCTGAATGGAGACTGAACGACATGGGTAAGCAGCGCAGTATACGATATGCATGTCCACGCTCACCCAGCCTTCTTAGCTACCCGTATCTTGACGCCTTACTTTGGGCTCGACCAGGACCGCGGATTCCCAGACACCAACCTGTTGGACGGACCGTTCGAGAACACAGTCGATGCGCAGCGCAAAAGGCATCAGACTTTGATCCAGGACATCGCTGTCGCGGGGACAGTGCTGCTGAAGAATGAACAAGGCACCTTGCCGCTTTGGCGCGAGAAGAAGATCGGTAAGCGCCAAGTGCCTCACCCCGCGTCTGCTCATCTAACCTCAACTATCATTGTGTAGCTGTCTTTGGGGTCGATGCCGGCCAGAATCCGTATGGACCCAACTCGTATGGCTATGGTGCAAGTGGACCTGCGGACGATTTCCAGTGGTCGCTCCCTGGCATGGGCTGGGGGACTCTCGCCGGAGGCGCAGGGTCCGGCTCCACGTACTGTGCGCGCACTTGCCTGGATCGCATTCTCGCGCCTCGCTCATCTCTGTGCCAAATATAGACGCACAGCTGATCGACCCGCTCATGGCGCTGCAGCTCAAGGCGCGAGAGCAGATGACGACGATCGACTGGACGATCACCCCGAACCTGACCGCAACGGCGGCGATGGCGCAGACCGCGACGAAGTGCATCGTCTTTGGGTCATCGCTTTCCGGGGAGGGTTGGGATCGAAACGTCACGCTCATGCACGACGGCGATGCGATCATCAATGCCGTGGCCGATAACTGCGCCAAGACGATCGTGGTCATCCACACGGTTGGCCCCGTGGACATGGAGGTGTGTCCGCTATACCAATCTATAGGTTCATCTATTGAATCGATCGTTTGCGTAGAAATGGGCGGATCATCCTAACGTCAGTGACACGCTCCCCCTTGTCGGTCGTCATCTTGATGTGTATCGCGCTACAGGTGACTGCGATCATCAACGCCGGTCTTCCTGGTCAAGAGGTATGGTCGCTCGGTCCACCCGTTTTGAAGTCTAGCTGACGGCGGTTTGTATCAGTCTGGCTTTGCCCTCACATCCATCCTCTACGGAGAAGTGACGCCGTCAGGACGTGTACGTACCATCCTCGACCACCTTCCACCTCGGTCTGACCCTCCGCAGCTCCCATACACCATCGCAAAGAACGTCGCAGACTACGCGCAGCCCTTCCAAATCTCCACTCCTCGTAACCACCCCCTTTTCTCGCATCCTCGAAGGATCGCTGATGCCGTGCGAACAGAGGATTACCCACAGATCAACTACACCGAAGGCGTGCTGATCGACTACCGTGGCCTCCAAGTCCGCAACATCAGCACGCGCTATCCCTTCGGTCCGTCCCCTCCACCGCGCTCGCCTACTATGTTTAGGAAACTGACTCGGCGCATGCACGCAGGCCACGGGCTGTCCTACACCACGTTCGAGTACAAGGACCTCGAGGTGACGAAATACGCCACGCTCCAGAACGCGCTGAAGACCAAGATCGAGTGGGAGGCGGACGCGCCCGGCGGGGACACCAACCTGTTCGAGACCGCGGTCGGCGTCGCGATGACGGTCACCAACGCCGGGACCTTCCCCGGAACGTACGTCCCTTCCCCCCAGCCTCCCACCCGACGCGCGCTGACAATATATCATGCGGGCGCGACAGCGAGATCGTGCAGCTGTATCTGCAGCTGCCAGCCGAGGCGGAGAACCCCGCGCGCATCCTGCGCGGATTCGAGGCGGTCGACATCCCCGTGGGGCAGAGCGCGCTCGTGAAGCTGTACCTCACGCGCAAGGACATCTCGTACTGGAACGTGAGCGTCCCCGTTCCCTCCGCTATCTCCCGACTCCGCTGTTGACTGCGGCGCGTCGATCGATCGTCTTCCCTCAGGTCGTCCAGCAGACGTGGGTTGTCCCGACGGGCCACTTCGACGTCTACGTCGGCACGTCGTCGCAGGACCTGCGCCTCACGGGCGGCTTCGACATCGCGGCGCACTGAGTCGCCCCGACCGCCTCCGCGACGAAGCCTTGCCATCTCTGCCTGCCTGCCTGCGGCCCTCGATCCACCCATCACGTACTTACGTATTTCTTCGCTACGCCTTACCGGCTCGGGCAATAATGACCTTGCATTCCCACCCTTATCTTCATCTCCAAGATTCCTTTTCGGTTTTTGTTTTTTGGTCACCCGCGTCGTGCAGCCGTCAACGAGCAGTACCGCTCGATGTTATTCTCAATGCACATATCGTCCCTCCGGCACCAAGGGGAATTGAACAAGACTGAGTGCGTGTGTGCATCCCATCGAAGGTGCCCAGGTTCTGCTCGCACGGCCGCCGCAGGGCCATCATAATATGAGCCCTCTTCCGTTCGAGACTCGTCGAAGCTCGCCCCGTCAGCGAGCCGACGCACGCTCGACGACTGCACGCTCGTTCTAGACTTTCAAAAAAGCGACACACCGCCCCTCTGTGCATTCATCCAGGTATACAACGGCACAGAAAAACAAATCTACGACTCCGCATCCTCCGCATCCATCCCCTCCTTCATCCCTCCGCCCCTCCTCCATGATTTCCTGCGTAGAAGGGGCGAGGGAGCGAGGCTGCGCGCGGGGCGCTCACTTGCGCGCGACGTGCTCGTAGAAGGTCTTGCCCTGGATGGTGGCGACCTCGAGCTCGAGCGCGGACGGCTGGCGCGAGCCGTCGGCGGCGGTGAGCGTGCCGGCGCCCCATGCGGAGCCTGCGGGGATGGGGATGTCAGCGCGCGTCCGTATGGGGGACGAGGGGGAGGAGGGCGGAGAGGGATAGATAGAGGAAGGGCAGGGCAGGCGGGTGGGCGGGCGGGCGTGAGGGTGCTGTGTGGCGGTGGGGGTTGGTGATCACGGCGCGGTGCGTGGAGAGGACCACAGGGCGCACACGACGGACGGGAGTAGTCGCAGGCGGGACTCGGGGCAGGACGCCCCGCCCCGCCCCGCCCCGCCCCGCCCAACGCGCCGAACAAGGAAAACAACAGGCAGGATGTAACAAATAACAAACACAGAAACAAAGTCAAAGAAGAAAGAAAAGAAGAAGAAAGAAAAGAAACTCAAGCAGGAAGGAAGGAAAGAAGAAAGGAAGAAACGCAATCGACCCCCCGTAAAAAAAAACGCGCACTCACCGCCATGCACCTCCGACAAATTCGACAGCTGCGCAAACGTGTTCTTATAGCCCAAGGGCACGTACGACACGCCGTGGTGCGCGAGCGTCGAGAGCGCGGCGATGGCGGTGGACTCCTGGCCGCCGCCGAGGGACGAGGTGGAGACGAAGAGGCCGGCAGACTTGCCGTGGAGCGCGCCGGCGGCCCAGAGCTGGCCGGTGGCGTCCCAGAAGGTCTGCGGGGAGGCGCGTCAGCACATCAGCACGGGCCCGCGAGAAGGGACGAGGAAGTGGAGGGGGGGAGGAGAGGGGGGGGGGAGGGCTCACCTTCCACTGGGCGGGGAAGTTGCCGAAGCGGGTGGGGATGCCGAAGAGGAAGGCGTCGAACTGGGCGAGGTCGGCGGGTGCGAGGACGGGGTAGGCGGGCTTGGGGGCTGCGTAGAGCTTCTTGAGGATGTCCTCGGGGAGGGTCTCTGCGATCCTGAAGAGAGAAAGGTCGATCGATGGGTCGGTCGCGTCCTGTGAGGGGGAAAGGATACGCACTGGTAGATCGTGGCGGCGCCGCCGGCGGACTCGACGCCGGTCTTGACGGCCTCGGCGACTGTGCGATGTGCGATGCGGGATCAGACAACGGGGGACGGAAGAGAGGAGGAGGAGCACGCACGCTTGGCGATGTGGCCGTACATGGTGTAGATGACGATGGCGACCTTGGGGGACGACATGGTTACAGCAGGAGAGGTGGTAGTAGAAGTAGCGGGGGGTGCGGGTCGCTCCTTGGGCTTGGGCGTAGTAGAGGTAGCGGACGGTTTCGACGCGGGGGAGTGCTCTGCGAGTAGCTTTGCCTGCTTCTTGGAGGGAAAGCACATATACCAGCGGGGGGAATGGAGGAACACACCGCATGGCGCAATCGGGGGTGTTTTATACGGGCACGGGGCCCTGTGCGTCCCTGTGGTGTCTGGGATCTGGAAGTGTCAGGCTGTCGAGGATGAACTCAGCGGGGGTGACGATGATGATGCAGGCAGACGCGCGGTGGGACCATCTTGCCTTATCGAGAACGACGCGCGACGCCCCGCCCGTCAGCGCACGCTGCGCGGTCCTGGGACGCACTGTTTTGCCTGGCCCTGCTTGCCGCATAAGGCGCGCCTTTCCCTCTGCTGCCTCCCCTTGACGATCAGCGGCTCGAGTAATCGCAATCGCAGCTGCAGCTTGAGGACGACGGCGTCGCGTTGGACGCGACGGGATCGATCGAAGCACTCGCCGCCGTTGGTCAGCCTCGTCAGCGATGGTCAGCGAGGACGACGGCTGACGCGAGCGCGCGCGCGTAATAAGATCAGGAATGGACGACATCGATGATCATCGCCGAATGGCGTACGCGCGCGTGTTTTTGGGGCGCGAACTTCGAAGGTGCCTTCAAACCGCTGCGCGTGCGGACTCAGCAGCCCAGCGGGGCGTGTCAGAGCGGTTGCGTACTCAATGGCCTCTCGCAGGTCGCGTCGTCGCGACGCGCGATCCGTGAGCATTTCTTCCCCGAAAGGATCCTAGCGAGCACCGCCATCGCGACCGCAAAAAACGCGCCCCCGTGCTGCCTTGCGCCCCCCCTCGCGTCGCGCCAATATCACCCAGAGCGCGTCACCCCTTCCCACACACGCCTCCTCGGCTCCCTTCCTGGTCGCTTGATTAATTATTAGCAAGCACCGCTGCTGCTGACGCCCCAAGGATGACGCGACGCCTCCATTCCAGGCACGTGACTCCGCGTACGATCTCCCTTCCATCATTGATCGATCGTCCTTCGCTCCGCTCTCTAGGCTCCGCGGCTCCGCCACGATGTATGTCGCGTAACGTCGCATGAGAGGGCGAGCGCCGGAATGACAGAGCACAGTACGCAGACGACATCACGATATCGCTACGGTATCAGACGCCTGGACTTGTATTTCGTCGACTGTCGGGTTCTTTTTTTTTCACATCGTCGCAGAACGGACGGGCACCGGAATGACAGCACAGAGGGAGGAGAGCGGGCAGAGACTGTACTGGCAGACATCGAGGAGTTCACAGTCAGAGCGTAGTGCAGACGATCGGAATTACAGCCCGCTTCAGAACATCGACTATGCTAGAGAACATCGAAACGACGACATCGTCACAAGGACACGCCGTCCTTCCTTCGTCAATAAGTATCTTTTTGCATCGACATCACGACATAACGAACGGTTCACCGAAACGAGCATGCACGGCACCACGAACAAAGCAAACAAGGCGCACGGTCGGCGCGCGGACACATACGTACATACGAGATTGGAGCGATCCTAATTTTCCTGATTTGGCGCAGGCCCGGCGCGCTCAAAACACCGACTCGTCCACCCACTGCGCCGCAGCCGCCCCACCGCCCGCCCCAGCACCAGCACCGCCGCTACCAGCACCAGCACCGCCGCTACCAGCACCAGCACCACCTCCGCCGCTACCACCACTGCCCACGAGCTCCTCCTCAACCACGTACTCCCCCACCGCGTGCTCCCGCCCCTTCGTCGCCTACACGCACACGCGTCAGCGCCCGCTCACCACACATCCCAAACAGACCGCCACGAAGACGACGCACCTTCCCCAGATACTCCCGCCCGCGCGCCATCTCCCGCTCCAGCGCACGCAGCACGCGCTCCTGCGCCTGCGCCGCGCGCAGCGCGCCCTCGAGCGCCGCGCGGTCCACCGGCGCGCCTGCGCCTGCGCCTGCGCCCGCGTCGCCGAAGCGCACGGTCCCGTCCGCGGCTATGCGCGCGTCGATCTCGCCGCTCTCGATCTGTGCGGCGCGCGTCAGTTCCGCGGTGGCGAGATGCACCGGACGCGTCGGGGCGAAGGGAAGGGGAAAGCGGAGTGAAGGAGCGAAGGGGCGGAAAGCGGGTGGAAGGAGGGAGGAGGGCAGGAGGGAGGGAAGGAGGGAAGGGCAGCGCGCACGCACCATGCTCAGCACGACCCGCCGCGCGGCCTCCGCGTCCGCGAGCTGCGCCGCGCGCGCGATCTCCGCGAGCCCGAGCGTCATATACGTCTCCGTCAGCCGGCGGATCGCCCAGCGCGGCGCGCGCGCGAGCGCCTGCGCGAGGAGCCCCGCGTTGCCGTCCTGCGCGCGCGCGACACAGCACACACACCCCCCACGGAGCGGAAACGGAAGCGGGAACAAACGTGGAAGCGACACCGAGACCGAACGCGCGCGCGAACCCGAACGTAAGCACATGCGAAGACAGCAGAGACCGTCGGCGCGAACACGCACCGCAGCGAACAGCGCGCCCTCCCTGCCCACGACGTCCCGCAGCGCGCGCGCGTCGGGGTACGCGCGCGCGAGCACGCCGTACTGCGAGCCGCGGACGCCGGCGACAGCCGGGTGTGTGTACTTTGGCGGCGGGGTCGTCTGTTGCGCGCGCCGCGCACCGCACAGCACGCACACGACGCAAAAACAGCAAGGAAGGAAGGAAGCGAGGGAGAGAGCGTCAGAGACACGTCGCGAGCGAAGGAGCGTGAGCGGCGGGCGCACCTTGCCGTGCAGGATGAGCTGCACGAGCATGAGCTTCTTCATCGCGTCCACCTGCACCATGCTCGGCTCTCCCGCCCCTCCTCCCGGCCCTCCCGCCCCACCGCCCGCACCCACACCCACGCCCACGCCCGCCGGCACCTGCCCGCCCCTCCTCCCTCCCATCCCCATCCCGCCCGGCCCCCCAACCCACCCACACCCGCCCCGCCCGAGCTGGAACCCAAGCTGGAGCCGGAACCAGCCACAGGCGCCGCGGCGCACACCTCGAGGTACTCCGCGGCCTCCGCGAAGCGCTTGAGCGCGGCGAGCGCGGCGCCGGCGAGGAGGTGGTAGGCGGTTACGTCTGCGGGGGCGAGGGAGGGGGCGAGGGCGCGCGGGGCGTGGGTGATGGGGTGGTGGGTGAGGAGGGGGAGAGCGGGGTTGGGTGGGTGGTGGAGAGGCAGGCCTGCGGGGCGGGGGCGAGCGGGGTTAGGAAGAGGTGTGGGGAGGTGGGTTAGTTAGTGGGGAAGGAGGGGAGTGGGAGGGGAGCGGGGACAGGGGGTGGCTTACGGAGAGGAAGAGCGGGTGGATGGTGGTTAGGTGGGACGGCGAGGGCGGGTAGCGCATGACGAGGTCGCGGAGGGGCGCGATGGCGGTCTTCAGCTATGTATATGCACGCGCACACGCGGCGTGGGTCAGCATGCACTCGTGCACTCGCGCGCGACACAGGCGTCAAGAAGGAAGAGGGAGAGGGGGGAGGGGAGGGACACGCACGCTCCCGCGCGCGTCGGCGCGCTGGTAGATCCCCTTGGCGAGCAGCGAGACTGCATATGCGCGCAGCACGGCGGTCAGCGGGTCATGCGGTAGTCAGAGTCTGTGAGAGGAGGGAGAGCCACGCACCGCGCTCGGGCGCCTGGCGCGCCTGCACGGGATCGAAGCGCGCGCAGAACTCGTCGATGTGCGCGATCGGGTAGAGGGCGGCGGCGGCGGGGCCAGCGGCGGGGCCAGCGGGGGGCGCGTCGGATGCGGGGGGCGCGTCGATGGTGAGCCTCGCGGACCTATGCGCGCCATCCAATCCCATCCAATGCAATGCATTTCATTCACATTTGGCAAAAAAAGAACACACGATCAGCGCGGGGACGGGAGACGGATGAACGGGGGACGCACAGGATGAAGAGCACGATGAGCGTGCCCGCCGGCCCATCGAGGTCGATCGCGTCGAGCGGGTCGCTGCCGTCCGGCATCGGGGCGGCTAGGATCGCCTCGCGCGCTGCGAGGGCCGTGCGGGAGAAGGTCGTCGCGGACCCGCTCGCGGCGCCCACGTTGGCGTATCCGGCGGTGGTGGCGGCGGAGGCGGAGGAGGCGGCGGCGGAGGCGGAGGGGAGGACGCCGTAGGCGATGCTAGAGGCGTGCGGGACGGGGTAGAAGGTGCGGAGGAGGGAGAGGACGCCTGCGGGTTTGCGGATGGGGAGGAGCTCTGCGAGGAGGCGGTCGAGGGCGTGGGATTCTGCGGCTGGGGCTTGGGGCTCGGGCTCGGGCTCGGGCTCCGGGGCGGGAGCGGGTTGGGAGGGGGCATGGGTGGCGGGCGGGTCGGTTGCGGGGAGCGACGGGGGAGGCGGGGAGGGGGGCGGGGGCGTCGAGGGGTCGTGTGCGGAGGGAGTCGGCGCGGGCGCGGGGTCGGGCTCGGGTGCGAGGGAGGGAGGAGAGGCGGGGAGGGCGGCGGTGGCGGGGGGCGTGGGCAGGCCCTGGGCGGGCTCGGGATCCATGCTCGGGATAGGGTTCGTGTGTGGTTGCTGTGCGCGTGCGTGGGGAGAGGTTAGGCTGAGTACGGGGCGGGGACGGGAAGAGAGGGCGCTCACGTCAAACGGTGACTTGTCTGTCTGCTGTCTGTCGATCGTGCGCGTGCGCGTGCTCGGGGTGGTGTGTGCGAGGGACGCGATGAGCGGGAGAGCGAGCGCGGGCTGCTATCGATGGACGGGCGGTGGCTGCAAACACGCCAGCCACAGCCGCGCCACAGCCGCCCGGGGGTTCGCGCCACCGAGGACCCCGCCGCCACAACGCCAGTCTCGCTATACACCGATCCCCCACGCTCGCTCGCGGACTCCTTCTCCCGCTCCCCCTCCCGGAGCGCGCGCGTGCCCCCGACCATGCCTCTCAACCCCAGCGTCCGCTCGCCCACCGCCCGTCGCCCACCGCCTCTAGCGTGCACAGACGCTCGCGCACGCCCGCGTCCTTCGTCGCAGTCGTGTCGCCCACCCCTCACCCGACCCCGACGTACGTACCCGACCACGCTACATCCCGTCCTGCGCGCCGCCTCCTCCCCCGAAGACAGCCGACGGTCACGCGTGCCCCGACCGCGCGCTGACCCGTGCACGCGTACACCCCGCACTCCCGCGCCGACGCGCCGACACACCGCCCGCCGCCGACACCGCCACCGTCCCGCAGCTCCGCAACCTCGTCCCCGCCGCGCGCCGCGCCGCCTCTAGCGCTCCATGCGGGAATAGGAGGCGTCGATGACACAGGATCGATCGGGACGAGCGAGGATACACTACACTAGACCGGCGCAGATCAGGTCACGACAAACCAGACCAGACCCAGACTCGCGCAGCACAGCACAGCACAGAAGAGGGCCCGCCGCCGCCGCGCACGATCCCCACCCGCGCGAGCGCTCGCACGCACGTCCACGATCGCCCCGCATCTAGCGCACGAAGCTCCCCCTCCTCCTCCACATTCGTCCCTTTCGCGCGCGCGCACCCTCCACCCGCATCCGCATCCGCATCCGCACCGTCCTCCTCTCTGCGCCACCGCCTCCTTCCTCCCTCCCACCCCTGGCCTGGCCTCGCCCCGCCCCGCGCTTCGCAGACGCGACGCGAGGCGCACTCCGGACGATAGCCGCACAGCATACCCCGCCCGTCCCTCGTCCGCAGATCGGCCCGGCGTCGTGCAGGACCGGGACGCGACACCACACGACACCACACCACACGACACCACACCACACCACACGCCGCCGCCGTCGACGCACGATGCCCCGACGAGCAGGGACCCCCGCGCTCCTGCACACAGTCCCGCACGCACTCGCTGGCGCGAACACCCCGCGCGCCCCGAGCACGAAGTACTTCCCTCCTCCGCGCACCTACCTTTGCCTCACGTACCGTCCGCCGCTCTGCGTCGCTGCCGATGTCCCCGTCGGACGCCCTTGCCCCCGCCCCCGCCCCCGCCCCCGCCCTTCGCCGACGCGAGGCGCACTCCGCACTCCGCCGCACACCGCACCGTCCATCGTCCGCATATCGTCCGCATATCGCCCGCGGCCTCCCGCCCCACGCGCGCGCCCGCACGATCGAGAGCGCGACGCGGCGACGGCATGCGCCGCTCCTGCAGGGCTCCACGTCCCATGCTGCGCGCGCCGCGCCGCGCTCACTCGGTTCGACGGACGCGTCCGTCGTCCCCGCCGTCGTATGAAGCACCAGCTCGTCGAATCGCAGACCGTAGCATAGACCCGACGCGCGCTCGCATCTCTCTCGCCCCTGCACGCCCGCAGCCGCGCGAATCACACACACGTCGGTGCTCACGCACGCGGGCTCGGCGCCCGATCGCCATCTCAGCCAGCTGCGCAGCGCCCGCCTGCACGCTTCGACGCGGCCCGGCCGACGTCGGCGCCCCGCGTGCCACCCATGCGCTCCGGCGACGCGCGCCGAGGGAGGACAGCATCCGGAGCGACGCTCTCCACCTTCGATTGTGCTCCGCGCCCCAATCCCGTGTGCGCCGTATACCGCGCCGGGTGCGACTTGACGACGCTCGCGACGCCAGGGCGGATCTGGGGATCGAGGTCGCTCGGAGAAGAATCGGCGGTGCGCCGGTTGGAGAACGCTTGCTGCACATGGAACTGTGAGAATGGGAACGGGCTGCGTCTGGGAGCGGCTGCGTGCTTTGCTGAGCGTCTGGCGCCGCGATCAGAGCGCTCTTCCGCACTGGCTACGAGTGAGTCATCGTACTTACACGCACGCCCGCGCGCACCACGCTCCGATAGAATGAATGTACACTAACGCTCCACGCTCGGCACTCGCTCCCGCTCCCGCAGTGCGTGCGTGCGTGCGTGCATGCATGCATGCTGCCGACCACGCCTCCCCTTCCCCGAGTCGGCCCGCGCACGTCCCCGTCCTCGTCGCCCACCCCCCACCGGACGTACGCACATACCCGACGACGCGCGATCGCACCCCACTCGCATCCTCCTCGTACTCCTCCTCTCATGACGACGACATCCGCACATGACCGCGCACATGCACATCTCGCACAACCGACCCGCCGCCCGCTGCCACACCCGCCACCCTGCCGCCGACACCGCACCGTACCGAATCGCACCGCACCGTACCCTCGTCCCGCCGCGCAGACTCTTGCACGCGCCGAGGCCGCGCGCCGTGCCGCCTCTGGCGCTTCGTACGGGGATGGGAGGCGTCGATGACACAGGACGGGACAGGATAGAACAGAACAGAACAGGATAGGACAGCACAGCACAGCACAGCACAGCACAGAACAGAACAGAGTCGCACAGCACAGCACAGAAGAGGACCCCCCGCCGCCGCGGGCGATACGCAATGCGCAATGCGTCCACGCGCACGATTCCGACCGACCGGCCCGCCCCCGCCCCGCATCCTGGCCACGAAGCCATCCCCCTCCACATGCGCTCCCTCTGCGCGCGCACTCTCCACCCGCCACCGCCACCGCCACCGCCACCGCCATCGCCACCATCCCTGCCTCACGCGCCGTCCCCGCTCTGCGCCGCCGCCTCCGTCCCCGTCGAACACACCCGCCCTCGCCCTCGCCCTCGCCCTCGCCCCGCGTTCCGCGCTCCACTGACGCGAGACACACGCCGCACGACGCCGCAGACCCCGCCCGCCAGTCCGTCGTCCACAGGTTGCCCCGCCTCCGCACCCGGCCGCGCAGTGCGCGATCTAGAGCGCAACACAGTGTCAGTGTGCGATACTCGTGCGGGGCCGCGTCTCGCGCGCTGCTTCCGGGCTCGGCGCCCGACCGCCATACAAGCCGACTGCGCAGCGCACGCCTGCACGCTTCGACGCGACCCAGCCGACGTTGGCGCCTCGCTCGCCACCCACGCGCTCCGGCGACGCGCGCCGAGGGAGGACAGCATCCGAAGCGGCGCTCTCCACCTTCGATTGTGCTCCGCGCCCCAATCCCGTGTGCGCCGTATACCGCGCCGGGTGCGACTTGACGACGCTCGCGACGCCAGGGCGCATCTGGGGATCGAGGTCGCTCGGAGAAGAATCGGCGGTGCGCCGTTTGGAGAACGCTTGCAGCACATGGAACTGTGAGAATGGGAACGTGCTGCGTCTGGGAGCGGCTGCGTGCTTTGCTGAGCGTCTGGCGCCGCGATCAGAGCGCTCTTCCGCACTGGCTACGAGTGAGTCGGTATGCCTGCACGGTACATTGACCTTCTCCTGAAGAATAAATGATGCAAGACGAGGCCAAAATCTAGAACACATGCCTCCTGGGCTCGATAGAATGCCATAAAAGCAATATCGTACATACAAATGATCCTGCTCAGCGCCCTTCTGGCCGCTGCTACTATATACATGTGACTCAGCTCGATTTTTTAGCCTTTCCACTTTCTCTCCATGTCTTGGAAAGGTCCTTGAAAGGTTTCGGG
The DNA here is from genome assembly GCA_039111635.1 of Heterobasidion occidentale. Lineage (NCBI taxonomy): Eukaryota > Fungi > Basidiomycota > Agaricomycetes > Russulales > Bondarzewiaceae > Heterobasidion > Heterobasidion occidentale. The sequence goes on along the minus strand of JBCAQO010000012.1, from coordinate 1,677,941 downwards.
ATCATCAGCTTCTCCTCGCCGTGGGATAACTTTTGCGCAAGAAAATGGGCATGTTGGCGCATCGCCAGCAGTACTTTGAATGCTTCAAAGCGCTTTTCAGACTCGTGGGCCATGAATACGTTGGAGATCTGAAGATCTAACTCGACGCAGCGATATCCCCAGAGTGGTTTGTCTCCCTTGACCTCTAGCACCGGGTAGAACGCGTATGCAATGATGCCTCCATAGTCATATGCGACACCATACGTAAACATCCAGTTCGGAATCTGTGGAATAGAGGAGTAATGTGGTGTCAAAGTTCGGTCACTCGGTGGCCATACAGATGCCGCATGCTTACCCTGAGAGTCCTCCAATCTACTGACTTTTTTTTATGTTCCTCCTTTTCGACAAGGTGGCCAATAAATACGTCGAGTGTGGGTTGGAAGAGCCACGCCAGTTGTGCCGATGAACGACCCATACCAGGTGACACCCCGTGGACGGTCGTGCTCTTGCTCCTGGTTGCCGTTTTCCGTTTTGCTTCAGCTCCAAATAGAACTGGCTGCAGAAAGTCGAGTGCCTCATCATCGACATCATCGGTGGTGTCTCTAATCAATCTTGAGGCACAGTCGGGCCTCGGAGTCGAGCTAAAGCATCCTAACGTCATCGGAAACTGGACAGATTCCCGCTGGAGAGCACAAACACACATCAATGACCTGACAACGAAGGGATTGACATGCAACAGATAAGTCGACACTCACAAAGAGCTTTTACAATTCTCTATACCAAAGAACTTGGATATTATTGCTCCAGTTGTATGCTCAACTTCAAGCTCGGACGATGCAATGTTATCTCCAGGATAACCTAAAATCAATGATATGAGAAATTGGATGTTATTCGCACCCTTCCAGGCATAGTGCGCCAAAGGTTTAAGTTAAGAGTCGACTCTTCCAGCTTTTCGAGATGATCCTGGATACGAATTTGATCATTCCACATTTGTGCAAATCTCCGAGAACAGATTGAAGCATAATCGAAGTGTGCTTGGTTCCTTTTTTTTGACTTTCATCAGTAGATTCCTCCTGTGAGTGCAGTACATCAGAGAAACGAGCGATTTTCTATAGAACTTAAAATCACCGTCCACTTCTGAGGCACTTCCAGCGCTTTTTTAGGTGATCGTGCCGCTTGTACAAGATTGATCGCATTCTGAACAAGACGCGTGAAAGATATGTTTATTGTACCGGTGTCTGCGTCAGTGTCCACAACATTTGCTGTGACTTTGTGTTGGTGAAATTCCCAGCGGTATGTGGTGTTGTTGGACATTGCTAGATAGGTCACATCATTTAAACTGTCTCTGTGCGAGGAAATGGAACAGGTTGCAGCCGTACCTTGCTGTGATCTTTACTGTCTTGTCTTCAGACTGCACCAATGGACCGAATCTGTAGGGTACTCCATGGTTGGCCATCCATTGGGTGACTTCGGATGTATCGCTCCATTGCTTCCATTTCGCGAGTTCAGTAGTTTCATTGACAACATCAGGGTGAAGACGAGAGGAGTCTATGGTTCCTGGCTTCTTGTGCGCGAACCCTGCATCACTGGGTTGGGTGACGTGCGTCAACAACTTTTTCTTCACCCTGCGGAAAAATCAGGAAAACGGTTCGAAAGAAGTACACAGCACTCTCACACTCTTGCTATATCTTTGGGTTCGCTCATCGGATGTTAGACAGGTTAGGTTTGCAGAAACGAGGGAGCTGAGATCAGGGTTTTATACTAGGAGCAGGGTCCTGTCATACACTGTCTTAGACTCGTATCAGCCAGTGCTCTGATCGAACACAAGGTAAAACAAGAACAATATACCCAACAGGAACAGCACAACAAGGAATAGGAACATTGCTTCCGAAAGGTCAGTACTGTAAAAAAGGCGTCTATAAACACATGCCGCATACCGAGGAAAGGGATAATGTTCGTGACATTGTACAGCAATTTCTGCATCTAGTATAAGCATACACTTGCATATTCTAGACGGTATAAAACCCTATCTTCAGAAATCATATAGAATCATCGCCCTAAAAGTTCGGATATCTCGGGAAAGATCATCTCCGCAAGTTCCTGAGTGTGTCGTTGAACCCTGAGCAGCGTGTTCATAACTTCGAGTTGAGAGTATGGATAACCCCTAGTGTACCACGCCTCAAAAACGAGAGATTCGTAGCAGCAGAATCCCCATTTGATATCCCTGGAGGGCGTGACAACGTACCGAGGGAAAAACTCATAGAGGATAAAGTCGAATCCCGCATAAACAATCCCATAGAAGAACAGCCTTTCAGGAATCAATCGAAATTTTCTAAGACTGGCTAGCGGCTGTGAGAGAAGCGGTGAGCAATAGAAAAAAAGTGAAAGAAAACGGCACACACATTCCACTCAGACTGCCCCTCACCATCGGCAACGCGATATTTCTTCATGAGATACATCACTAAGAGCTGCAGAGAGGGCGTGAATATATTGGCAAGCTCCACCACATCCTGCGATCTGTTGAGCTGCGCTGGTTCCGGATTGGGAGGAAAATTCATAACCTCGTGTTCCAGCAACGGGAAAACACGATCGACGTGGATGGCAGCAAAAATGACTGGTGAAAATCCACCAGGAAGTCCTCTCCGTAAATTTGACGGTCGACAAGCATGATCGGGTTGCATCGACGACCCTGCTAACGCGCAGTATCGAGGATAAGGGATGGGTGTAGACCTGCAACCCATACGTGAGTCGAACAGCACGTAGCAGATGACGCGGCAAAGACGGACCTCACTACCTCGCAACCGTGAATCTGATGACAGACAGAGGACAGAATGTGATCAAGAGCGAGAGCTGGAGAGAGTTTATCGTAGCGTGTATACATGCTTGTAGCATGCTTGGACAACAGCTTCCAGATGATCCACTCGATGCTATGGTGTGCCTTGTCTGGGTTCCGAATCTCGTGTGTAGGGTCACGTTCGGCAAGGGATATAGAATATTCTCAAAATACGACCTAGGCTTGAAAGCGAGAGGAAAGTCTTCGGGATCTTCCACGAACTCCGGACAGTGGAAATATGAGCACAACGCAGTCTTCACGGCCGCGTTGACATCAGAGGAATCAGGGGAGCTCTAAGTATGGCATGATTGTAAACTCGTACTGAAACAAATCTGATAATCGTACCTCCCAGTCTTCTGGAACGTAGAGAGGAAGGAGGGTTGACGGTCTATGCGAATTGATAGTTTCTACAATAGCTTCGATAGTGCCTCCGAAAGGAGACCCGCCGCTATCACGCCTTGCAATCACCCACCGATGTGGACCAGGCATGAGTGAGCTTGTCCACATACATTAGTCTACCGATGAAAGGAAAGAAGAATGCATGAACGCACTGTAAATTCAAGGACGTTATTGAAGTGGCCCAACTAGAACCTGACTCGGGCTCCATGCTAAAGCGGGTGAGCCACGACAATAGGTCCTCTGAAAAGACTGCTTCCTGTGAATGAGTGTCAAGGGGTACGCTCATCGAAAGAATAGTAGCACGTATTCACTAGTCGCGTCGCAACTGGGGCTTATATACCATGATGACGATAACCGAAGGTGTGTTAGAGATACCTTCGGCGTGGGAAACGGTGGCAGTACTAATATGGCTGGTCCGAGTCGAGTTTCGAGCTGACCACTACTTAGGCTTCAGACTCGGACTACGTCACCAACAACCTGTATCAGCATGGAAGACACTTTCTCAGGAAGTCTAGATCATATCAATTTCTCTGAGCTGTGTCGGGGTAGCGGCATTGCCTCCTCGTTTCCTCCAGCTGAGTCAACGTGAGTGCTACGATTACTCGTGTGTATGCCATAACCGTTGAAGCACACTGACCCGCAATTATCTGCTTGCCTCAGAGCATGGAAGTATATCGATAATACCTCAACAATGGAGTCGGATGTCATGGAGGCATGCGCTCACCAGCTCAAATTTATTGACGACTTCAAAGCGAGCTGGGCCTCCGTTCAACCTCACGCTCTTGGTATTCCAGCAGAATGGTTCAAGGTCGGTTGCTGAATCATATCTCCAGACTATGAGTAGATACTGACCAATGGCGAGTTTCTAGTCAAAGAACGATCCAACTCGGACATGGTCCATGCGTAGCATCATGCGCTCTCGCGCTCTTATGTATTGGATGCACGCGATCGAGAAACATATCTCCTTTCTTTCAGCAAGTGAAGTCACCGATAGACATGACAACATGACATCCTTTGCGCCGGATTTTCTTCTCCATAGACCTCCATTGGCCACATTCTCCGCTTATGCAAAAGTCAAAATGTTTGAAGCGCTGCCACTTGATGCTTCATGCTCAATGTCTTTCTTTGCAGACGTAGCTACATATCCAGGGGATGAAGACAGTGCGGCATTCATAGTCCCTAATTTCTTCACAATGACTCCGGGGTGCTCTGTAATCAGGTGGGAGGTCTCTGCACATCTTGATGAATTTCGGGCTAAGTCAAAGCAGCAATTTTGAGTCCGAATTTCCCCCAGAGATAGCTGACCACGCTCCGACAACATCAGGAAGATTTGGTCTTCTACTCAATGCAGTCGCTTTCCCATTCCCAGGGCATGAACATACGATAAAGGCTAGTCTAGCTCACCCAGCGCTTTTGGTCGGAATGAAAGGGCCCGCTCGATGGCCCACACATCAGCCTTCGACACCCTCAACCGCTCCTGGTCAAGCGATACGGGACCTGGCACACACGGTCGAGCCGAATATCAAGGCGCATTTGATGAACTGGCATCTCAGATGCAAGCAGAACGTTCGAGGTTTCAAGTCCTCTTTGCAACATTGTCAATCCACAAACGCTCTGCCGGCGTGGTTCATACAGTTTGGTATCTTATATGATGCAGATGGGCTCACCATCGTCGCTCACATTCCATTCTTGGATTCTCGCGCAAAGACCTCGTCATTCTCGTTCCTCTCGTACGTGGTAGACCGTATCCCCATGACGGGGATTACACGTCCCAAAACACGAGGCGAATCTCCGATCCTTTGTAATGTGCGGGCTGCGTTGTCGCTTTTCGCCCTTCAGAAACACGCATTCATCATGGGATCGCTCTGGGACGGTGTCTTATGGCCCTCGTTTGTCCCCCATGACCTTGATTGGGACGAAGAGAGCAGCAGAACTTCTCAAATGTCCGTCGATTCGGAAGACGAATGGATGGCATCTCTTTTGGACCCTGTGATGTCCACACACGAACAGAACCAGCTGTTGTGGGCAGCTCGATCGGGAGAGTTGTCGAGAATAGCGAAAATGCGACTCATCATTCCAAGATGGCTAGATACGGTGCGTAACACATATCTCCATGCATTCAATCATCCTCATTGGCTGGCATAACAGATCATTCACCCCGACGACCTATCTACCTCAAGGATATATGGTCCTGAATTTACAGCAGGTGTATCAGGAGTCTCTTCAAAGATTTCCGCTTCCGTTTGACTGATGAGAACAAGGGTTCGTGCCGGAAGGTCTCGGTTACTAGCAGAAAATGGATAGTATCTGGTGATATGACGGGTCAATGTTTTCGTGTATACGCTATACCTGAGCCCATCTATCTGCATTCAGCAACGAGGGCCGCTTGAGTATAGAAGGGTAGAAGAATGCAAGAAGTACCAAACGACGTGTAAGTGACACTTGGATCCCGGAGCCTTGCGGCACTAAACACTGTAGTTGATGGGAAGCAACCAGGCTTGACAAACCGATGCAGGGAGGACATCTGAATTTTGTGATGTGCCTCAGGGCAAGATGTTCGATAATCAAAATCAGAAAGAGACTTCAAGATGGGCACGGGCGAATGGCACAATATGCCTTGATCTCGGTAGAGCTTCCATGCGGCAAGGCAGACAGGACGGCACAGAAGGCAGTTCCTGATGGCGCATATGATCAACGTGCGATCTGAGCGCGCGCACGGTCTTGATCTCAATCCTCGTGCTTGCGTCTGATGAGACAGGCGTAAGGATCCGAAAATTGAGAATAATATACGCACGCAGGACAGAACATTTGGGAGAGACTTGATGATACCTATCAAGACCAATCTTTCCCTCAGGCCGGCTAGATAGCCATGAATAGAGGGGTCAGAAAATCACAGACTGAAGGTCGCACAGTATCCTTCGGCCGAGTGGGATAGGCGTAGTCTGCTGTCCTGAAGAGAAGACAGCCGTTCGGTCTCGTGAATATGTGATCATAGCTCAGCTGATGTCGGCTGATATGTCTTTTCCTAGAAGTTGTCATTCTCAAGTCCGCTCCATAAGCCAAGATCCGATCAACGAGCAGGATCATGGCGGCTCGCTACGCGATAAAGGTGTCTGGGTTGCTGTTCCCGCTTGCGGGGACAATGGCTTCGGTTCGCTGACTCGATCGCGATGCAACACGTTCCGTCTACGATCTGAACAACAGGTACGCACCTCGCGCAACTGTAGTTATTGATCGGTATGCCGCCAACTAATGTACAACCCTGCGATACGTACCTGCAAGGCCATGCGCTTGCGCGAGGTGCGGAGTGCATTTACCTCTTCCGCCCACAGCCATAGAGCTCGCGCGTTTTCAGGCTGGCCGTCAGACTCCAAGCCGAGCAGAGTGTGCGGCCCAAGCTGCAAATCCGCCGCCAGTGTCTTTGGAAGCGCGTGCTTCTCAGGTTGAGCTCCTGTCGGTTGATTGTGCGCGTGTGCGGGTTCGAGGTGCTGAAGCGCGAGCTGTTGTTTCAGGCGAGGGACACGATGAGGGTGAGAGAGCGAGTGTTCAGGGAAAGGTTGTTATTGATGGACAGTGGCAAGACAGCCAGCCAGCCACATCACCGGACATTGCCCCGAATATCGCCCGGGTACATTTGGGGTATATTAGCAATATACCCGAAAAATACCACGAATAAACCCAAAGCCACCCTCGGTTGATTGAAGGTCAATTGAAGGTAATGTCTCGATATACCTGTAATATATCTTGAATGTCCTCAGGCCGTCGGTATATTCGCAGTATATTCAGCTCACATTCAAAGGAGATTTCAATCAAATATGGGTTATTAAAGCGCATTATAAATAGATAGTAACATAATTAAATATCAACAAGTACACAATTAAACCATTGAAGGCTACTCGCAGATCCTTAGTCTCGAATTGAAAGATCCATAAAACATACCAAAGCAAGAGGTGCGAATCCAGGAGGGAAGCTCGCTAACCTCGTGGCCGCACGGACACTAAAGAACAGCGTTTGAAAAACCGAGAGCGACCGCGCGCTCCTCTTCATCAGCCCATAAGCTCGACAAACTCCCTATAGAATGTCGTCCGTCAGCACCAGGCTCAGAGATCCTCAACCTGCATCCCTTCCAACCCTGAAAGCGCGTCAGCTCACCTACCTTCACACTGAAACGCGCGCCACTCACCCGCGTCCAACCACCCCACCTCGTCCTCTCGTCCCAGAGCCTGCTCGCGTCCACGAGCCTCCGCCTCCGCCGCGTCGTGCGCGTCGCCCGCCTTCCCCTCGGGCCTGCGCGCCCGGAACACGCCGCGCGCGGCGACGCCGTCTATGATAGCCTGTGCGCGGTCGGCGTAGACGTCGTCCGCGAGTCCGTTTTGGTCCGCATAGTAGGATTGTTCGCACTCGCGCTCTTGAGGTGCGGACGAAGGAGGAGGCTGGGAGAGGCGCTTGCGTCCTGCACGCGACGACCGCGCACGCATACACACAAACGGAGGGGCGAGCGGAGACGTCAGCGACGAGACACACGCATTCACACGCGAGCTGAAACCCGGTTGGCGGGGGGGAAGAAAAGGTGAAGCACGCACCCACGATCGCCCAATTACGCGTGCTCGGGATGCGCAGCACCTCCACCTCCACCACCCACCCCAACCACGCGCTCAAACTCGCAAGCCACACTCGATAGCGCGCATACGCGCTCCCGAGCTGGTTATCCGACCCGAGGTTCAGCGCCGCCGCGAACGCCGCCGCCTCCTCCTCGCCCTGCGCGTCCCGCCCCGTCTCCACAGAGCCGCCCGCGCCGGCAACGGCGGCGACCGACACGGCCCACGGCCGGTCGCGCGCGCGCTCGAACTTGCGCTCGAACGTCCACGCGCAGCACGGGATGGAGAGGTACCCCGACGCGCCCGCACCGCCGCGCGCCGCGAGCACGGGGAGCCACGGCGTGAGCTCGTCGGCGTGGTTCCCTATCAGGAACGCGCCGCGCGGGAGGTCGAGCGCGGGCGCGTCGCCTGCATCGTCGTCGTCGGTGCTGCTGCTCTCGTCGCCGGCCTCGTCACCGGCACCCGCGCGCGTAGAGGGCGACGCGAATGCTGCGGGGTCGAACGCGCGCACGGAGAGCGCGGTGCGCGTGCGTGGGGGGTAGTGTGTCCAGGATGAGCGCTCGCGGAGGTCAAATCCCGTGCCGGCGTACCCTTCTGAGATAAGGATGTGCGTGAGGAGGCCGTTGCCGCAGCTGGTACGGCGTCATAGCGTTCCAATGATCATCGGAGTGCGGGGCGAAAAAGACAATGGGAGAGCGGGGTGAGCGTGGTGAGTGTTGGAGTGGGACCGGCTGATGAGCGGATGGAGAGGGAGTGCGCACCCCATGTCGACGAAGCCGCCGGGAGGGCGTGGCCAGCGCTTCCATGGCTCAGACGTCAGGCCTTCAGATATTGGTTCGTCTCCGCCGTCCTTGTCTCTGTACGTGTCTTTCCAGAGGAGCATGAGAAACGTGGCGATGCTGACGTCCTGTGGTCGCGAGTCAGCTCTCAGCAACTCCACGTACAATAGGTTGCGCGCGCACACGCATGCCCACTGACCTCGAACACGTGCTTCAGCGGGTCAGTCGCCTCCCTCCACTCGTCCACGACGTGCTTCCAACGCTCGCGCATCACGAGGTACAGATCCTGGTAAGTGTCGCGCGGGACGAGCGTGTCATGTGCGACGCGCTTGCGGTACTGCGTGTGCGCGCCCCAAGCATAGCGGTGCAGCGTCTCGAGCAGCGCGAGCGCTGTGCGGTGCAGGCGCGAGCCGGGGTCGTTCGGAATCGAGGAAGCGGGGAGGGGGTGCGCCTCGATGCGGAGGGACGAAGGGGAGGTGGAGGAGGCAGGGAGAAGGCGGAAGGCGAGGTGGGAGACTAGTGGGTGGAAATACGGGAGCTGGGCGCCGGGCTGGAGGAGGGGGGTGAGCACGAGCACGGAGATTGGCGGTGATGGCGCGTCGGCGGCATCGTGAGTGGATGGGGAGGAGGAAGCGTAGAATGTGCAGTGCTGATCGAGGGCGGCGTCACGGCCTGGCCTGCGGGGCAGGAGACGGCGGTGAATGGTGCGTATGGGCGTAAATCCTGTGACTAGAGGGACTGATGAAAGGATCACGTCTGCGCCTGCGTAGTCTGCGAGGACCTCAGAACGAAGGATGAGTGTGGAGTTGTACTCGGGGTGGTGCACGAGTTGGGACATCGCGGTCTCAAACTGTATACAAACACGCACACGAGATGATTGTATTAAAGGGATTAAAGCGATACCACTAGTAGATAAGGCGAGACATACAAGCTCGGGGGGGAAGTCTGCAGGGCAGGCGACGATGGAGACCCAGGACGGGCCGAGCGGAGCGTGGCCTTGGGAGCTTGATGAGGTGTTAAGGGAGCAGAAGTCCGGGGTGAAGCGCGGTTTTGTGATGGACTGGGCCATCTGGTGAATGGATGAGCACAGACGTGGAGGAATAGGCGGGAGGGATGATGGCCGTGAACTCGACACGCTGGAGAGATGCGTTGGAAATGCGTGGGAACGCTCGCCAGTCGGCTTTTCCCGGCGCCCTTCGAGGGACTGTTTCACAATGGGTTCTGCGCCCCGCTGCTGGCCTCAGCCGACACGAGACACGAAGCTCGCGTGATGCAGCTTGAACGACGTCGGCGTCTATTCTCTTCCGTATGCAGGCCACAGCTCCAGCATATGTCTTCTCAAAGTGAGAACACACAATATCAGCTCCGAGGAGTGCCACATCGTTGTGCCATCCTGCTAACGTTTTTCAAGCAAGGAGTTCACATTGTAAAATGCAGCTGTGAACAAAGTCTGAAGGCTTTTGTATGCCCGCAGCGAATATTTGCCACGTAGTCTATCATGTCATTCACTAAAATATGAGCCGATGTACACCTTTCAAATTGTGCCAACATTAGCACACAGAGTGTTATGACTTGACCGATCGGAGCCCATCGGGGCTGGTCTATCCGATGGATCAAGCATCACATGCTAGGCGGCTCCACTACGGAGCGTACACCAAGGTATTTGGCATGTCCTTATGGTCCGACTGAACCGATGGTTCTTCAAGACATCGGTAGAGGATATATGGGAAGGGTCAATGATGCAACGGATTGATAAGACAGGCATTCACATGCCATGGGCTTAGGGCTTATGGGTAAGCACCTCGTCGCACCAGGATGGATAGGTGCGACTGGAGAAGTACAAGAGTAGGCGCCGGCTGAGAAAGACGGCGACCACAGCTCTCCTGGGATGGGTACCCGGAGAAGCACGGACTCTTACCCTAGACCCTATACAGTATATAAGGCCCATAGAATAGGCTGAGGATCTTCAGTCTATTCTCCTCGTTAATTCGTGTCTTCCTACACGAACACCCTCGTTCCTACACAGTCTTCCTACTGTGTAATTAAATCATTATTCCTTCCTGTATCATTGTCTGATACAGTCGAGACTTCGTCCATCACTCAGCCCGTTGTGCGACCTAGGGAAGAACCTGTTACTCTTGGGTTATCGAACGAGCAGTTCATAACACTAGAATAGACTCGCTTTTGCCCCTACCTTGCACTACACCTTGCTTGCTGCCACACTCTTTCTCACAATCCTCATCGGTGGCATAGACCCCCACCGAAGAGTGTTACCTCACACACCCTGGAGCAAGACCTAGGCCTAGGATACCCACCAGGCACTAGATGAACCCACAACCAACTCCGACAAGATAATTGTCCTATCCATCAAAGGGGAAACCATTGGTATTACTCCGACACCAATCGATTAGCCCCTCCAAACTTTGATAACTGCTCATACCGAGAAGGACAATATTTCTTCACAAGAGAAGACGGAACAGAAGCTGAGTGGGCTTGGGACGAAATAGCAGAAGACTGGGTAGAGCCACCCCAGTATAGGAACCCCGAACCGGAAATCCCGGACACATCGGAAGAAGAAGAAGGAACATCCGAGTCCGAATCCTTGGATATTCAAACACCGATCAATACCCAAACCATGGAATACCATAACAATATGGCAGATATTGCAGCTCCCCCTACGACAGTATCATCTGGAAGGGGCAAGCTTAGACTCCCCGATAATTTCGACGGAGATAGAACACGATCACAGAAGTTTATCGTGAATTGCCTCCTCCTTTTCACAGTGGAATCAGACTGATACAGAACGGATGAAGACAAAGTTTCCCTCGCCCTCTCGTGCATGAGATATGGAACGGCCGGCATATGGGCAGAAAATTTCCTAAAGAAGACAGTTGGGGCAGAACCGCCTCAAGACCTCGGGACTTGGGCCGACTTCCTTGTAAAGTTTAGACTTCAATTCAAGGAAACGAACCTTACGGACAAGGCTCGCAGTGCTCTTATGTCCTTCTCTCAGGGGAAGATGACGGTGGACGAATATTCCAATCAGTTCGCCCTTATAGCCGCCGATGCCGACATCACCAATAAGGAACAAGTTCCTTACTTCCAGAGAGGGCTCGACCCAAGGGTCATGGACAAAATCTATGACAAAGAAACACTGCCGAGCGACACAATCCAAGACTGGATCAATACCGCCTGTGAAGTGGACGGACGGCTGAGAGCCCGAAGTGCTCAAAAGGCGATCCTCGCCAACTCCACCTCATTCCAAAGCGATTTCATTAATCGTTTTCACCTCCAACCTGCCCTCCGCTATAACTCCTCCACCGCACCTCGCAGAATGAACAACCAAGTGGTTGACATGGACATTGACGCCTCTCGAAGGAGAGATGCCGCTCGCCAGAAGCGCACCCATGACGGCAAGCCCCCTACCCATTGTTTTAACTATGGAAGAGAGGGACATTGGGCGAATAAATGCCGTTCCCCTCGTAGAGGCATTCCCCCTGCTCGAGGAAATCCGCGCGGACCGTTACGTGGAGGAAGTAGACGAACTCGCGCTACAGACTTGGAGGATGAAGACGAGCAAGAATCCCCGCTGGGAGACGATGCGGGACTTCATAGAGGATTGGAGGAGGGGAGTTCTCATGGCCACCACGGTCGGGTACCACAACCTAGTCATCTGGTGGAACGTGAGAACCCTTCCCCAAGGAGCAGAGGACCACGCCAGAGCGATGGAGAGTGCTACGTACCGCCTAACGGACGACGAGGCAACGGACCCGTCCGTGATATTAATGGCGTCCGAGCGCTCCTCAGAGAAGTAGGGGAAGTCAAGGCCAAACAAATGTTGGCAGATTTAACGGCGGATTTTCCATGACCTCTCCTTCACCAGCCAAAGAGAGAGGGTCGAGGAAACCCGAGTATGATTCCCCATCATGTATTCGGATCGGAACAATGAACAGCCACATCATTGCCCCTATTCGACTCGATGTGAGGATGACAACTCGAGGAAGAAGCGCTGGAGCCAGAGCCGCCATCGACTCAGCCTGCGAAGGGGTTTTGGTGAACGAAAAGTGGGTACGAAGACATAACTTTCCAACCTACCCCTTAAACCGCCTCATCCGCGTTCGCAATGTCGATGACACCGTCAACAAGGCAGGCCTCATTCGACGAGGCCTAGATGCGAATCTCACCGTCAAGGACAGGCGGGGGAGAACCCACACTGAACGCGTCCAAATGTTCATCACCAATCTAGGGAAAGACGACATGCTCCTAGGAACAGATTGGCTGAAATACCACGACCCCTCCATCGGGTGGAGGCACCGTGAGGTACACTTTGATCGGTGCCCCGAAGATTGCCAACAACCATACGGTTTCACCAAGGCAAGGGAAGAGCCTACCAAGAAGGTATGGCTAGCAAAATTACGTGGCGACAAGATTCCTCAGCGAACGAAGCCGCATCTTGTCTCCGAACCAGCAGGGCCTTCATGGACTTGGACAACAAGACAGTGGAGCCAAGTCCCTAGGGAGGTATGGAAAGCTCGCTTCTTGGAAATGCTCGAGCACAAATTCGGACACGACAATGCTCCGAAACGGCTCGAAAAACAAGTAAACGGAGAGAAGGAACACCAGCGAACTCTGGAAAAGGACGCCCAAGGCGAAGCTTCGAAGACAGTCGCCGAGAAGGTGCATATATTGTTTGACTCCTCCACAATGGATAGCGGAGAAGAACCCGTCATTAGGAAGGTAGCTCCCGAACCCTTGGGGTTCGCTAGTTTCGACGAAGACCTGGAGGAGGAGATCGACACGACCAATTTGAAGGATCGTGTGCCGTCGAACTACCACTCCTACCTCGACATTTTCAGCGAGAGACGGTCGCAACGGCTCCCCAAGCATACTATCTGGGACCACGCGATAAACCTCAAACCGTCTTTTAAACCCCAAGCTCCAAGGATATTCCCCTTGAGCCCGGATAAACACGACGAGCTAGGAAAATTTGTCAAGGAGCACCTTTCTAGAGGGACAATACGTCGGTCGACAGCTCCTAGCGCAGCCTCCTTCTTCTTCATAGACAAGAAGGATGGAAAACTATGCCCGGTACAAGATTATCGCCACCTTAATGAACATACTATTCGAGATGTCACCCCCTTGCCTCTAATCCAAGAACTCTTGGATGTTATTCGAGGGGCAACGGTGTTCTCAAAACTGGATGTTCGGTGGGGTTATAACAACGTACGCATCAAGGAAGGAGACGAGTCCAAGGCAGCATTTGTAACGCCCTTGGGACTTTTTGAACCCACGGTGATGTTCTTTGGGCTGTGCAATTCCCCAGGGACCTTCCAGGCCATGATGAACATGATTTTTCAAGAGCTCATCCTGGCCCGGTTAATTGCGGTGTATATGGACGACATCCTCATCTTCACAAGGACCACGGCAGAACATATCGTGGTCGTCCAACGAGTCCTCCAAATCCTGTGCGACAATGATCTGTACCTCAAGCTAGAGAAATGCGAGTTCCACAAGGAAAAGCTAAATTACTTGGGATACATGATTTCAAAAGATCATGTTGCCATGGAGGACTCCAAGGTTGAAGCAATCCAGGAATGGCCCATCCCTCGCACAGTCCGAGACATCCGCTCCTTTTTAGGTCTGGGGAATTTCTATCGGCGGTTCATCGACAAGTTCTCCTTGATCACGCAACCCCTACATGATTTAACCAAGAAGGACACGAAATGGGACTGGACGACGAGTTGCCAACAGGCTTTTGATCGATTAAAGAAAGCCTTCGTCAGTCAACCCGTCCTAATATACCCTGACCCGATGCGCCCGTACCGGCTTATTACCGACGCCTCACTTGCTGCATACGGTGCAGTCCTCTTACAGGAAGGACCTGATAACGACTGGCACCCAGTGAATACTCTCGGGCTCGTTTTCACCGCCCGAAAGGAACTACAACGTACATGATCGCGAACTCCTTGCGATCATTAAAGCTCTGGAACATTGGAAACACTACCTTGAAGGCGCCTGACACCCCTTTGAGATCTGGACAGACCACAAGAACCTGGAACACTTTCAGACGGCGCGGGACCTATCAAGGCGACAAGCGCGTTGGAGTCTGTTTTTGTCCAGATTTGACTTCCAGCTTAGCTATAAAGCTGGAACGACTAACCACGCTGATGCTCTGTCCAGGCGTCCAGACCTTAGTGAGGGGGTGGAATCTGATAACAAGGCACAGACTCTGTTGCCGGCCAGACTTTTCACCAAGTCCAGCAAAACTTTGGTAGATTCTAGCGAACACATACACGTCAAGGCAACAGAACTCGTATCCTCGGACATCCTTTCCCTTATTCGACACTCGCGTTCCGAACATGACTTGCTAGTTGACGTCGCCCTCAAGAAGTTATTGGAAAAAGGACCAAAGGCAATGAAGGGCGACCTAGGAAAGTGGACACATGAAGACGGCATCACTAGACGAGATGGTTACATATGCGTCCCAAAAGATGATCTCCTCCGGCGTACAATTGTCAAAGCGCACCATGACACTATGGCTACAGGACACCCAGGGCGAGCAAAGACCTTGGAACTAGTACAACACCATTACTGGTGGTCGAGCATGACCAAGTTTGTCCATCAATACGTAGATGGATGTGCGGTTAGCCAGTCCACCAAGAACCTACCCCACAGGACCCATCCTCCAATCCACCCACTGGAAACTACGAACGCCCCATGGCGTTTCATCTCCACCGATTTTGTAACAGACCTCCCGGAAAGTAGAGGGTACGATTCGATAAACGTGGTAGTGGACCAGGGCCTGTCCAAAGGAATAGTCA
This sequence comes from Heterobasidion occidentale, assembly GCA_039111635.1. Classification (NCBI taxonomy): domain Eukaryota; kingdom Fungi; phylum Basidiomycota; class Agaricomycetes; order Russulales; family Bondarzewiaceae; genus Heterobasidion; species Heterobasidion occidentale. Next base: position 1,662,532 of record JBCAQO010000012.1, on the reverse strand, counting down.
TAACTCCATGCAAGAAGACAATCATGGCCGAAGAGACCACGACGCTCTTCCAGGATAACGTGTTCAAACGATACGGTCTACCGACCAAGGTGGTATCCGACAGAGGCCCTCAATTTGCGGCAAGGTTCACGCGAGAACTGTGGAAAGGCCTTGGAATCACTCCGGCCCTCAGCACGGCCTATCACCCCCAGACAGATGGAGAAATGGAACGGGTTAATCAGGAGATCGAGCAATTCCTGCGGGTATTCTGCAACTACCACCAAGATAACTGGGTAGACTTGATTCCCTTCGCAGAATTCTCTCACAACACCTGAAGACACTCCGCTACAGGGAAATCGCCGTTTGAAGTCCTCTATGGGTTTAATCCGCCATATTCAGTGGACTCAGCGTTGGAGACCAAGGTGCCCGCAGTAACGGAACGGTTACGGTTAATCAAGGAAGTCCAAGAGGATGCAGCTGCCAGCCTACAGATAGCGGCGCAGCATGCCAAAGACCGGGACCTACACCGGAAACTTCCGCAGTGGGAAGCAGGAACCCAAGTTTGGCTAGAAGGAACACATATTCGGACAACTCATCCGAAGTTCAAACTGGCACCTAGGCGTTATGGTCCTTTCCAAGTGACCGAAAGAATTGGGCCCCTGGCTTATCGGCTGAAAATACCTGAAACATGGAAAATTCACCCGGTGTTTCATGCCTCCGTGCTCACCGAATATCATGAGACAGAGGCCCATGGAGAGAATTTTCCCAGACCAGCACCAGAAATCTTGAATGAAGAAGAACACTATGAAGTAGAGTCATTCTAGATTCAAGGTGCCAGGGGCGAGGAACCAAATACCTCATAAAGTGGGTCGGATACTCCGAAGCGGATAACACTTGGGAACCCTTTGCCCTCCTCAAGGATTTGGCCGATGAGGCACTTCGTGAGTTTCACGAAAGCTACCCCAACAAACCCCGACCAGCGGTGATTAAGTTGGGAAGGGGTATATAAAGAGGAACGACCCCCATCAAAAGCAAGGATATCCTCCCCAGCACATGTCCAACCACTCCTCTCTTGATCACTCCCCAGGACACGCTATGCTCATTTATGAAGGAACTACCTCTTCACCCTCAAGGAACCCTTCGCCAGACATTGTTTTGGCCGTGGCCAACCCCGACACTGGACGACCTAGCAGAGGCGGCCGCCCAGCGTCTCCAGAAGGAATTTCCATACCAGTCTCCACCAACCTCACCTCGTTCACCGAAGATCAAACGGAACTACGAACCTCACCTCGGACTGAGGGAACTCATGACGAGCACGATGAGGGACGTCAAGAAGAAAGAAGACCGGCTCCGCCAGCGCCTCCGCGATCGACGACAACGTTGGCTCAAGGAGACGCAAGACCGGAAACGAGAGGTGGCAGAAGACAAGGAGACTATGGAAATTTGGCAGCGCCTACAACTGCTGAAGCAGGTATACGCGAATCAGCAACGACTAGTGCATCGGCTGCCAGGACCAGAGGACCCCCTGTCGGTGGTGGAGATCTGCACCCCCGAGAACTGGAAGAATTAGGGGATGCGCTGCTCCAACGTACCACAATCTCGGCGGTAATACAGATGGCCACAGCGTTAGCCTTATAGAGGCTCGCTAATTATTTCGCAGGGCAACCAGGGAGCGAGAACAGTGACGTTCCCAGGCGCCTCGCAGATGCAAGCGACCAGGTCAGGCTTTTGGCCTATGCCGATGATCATCGAGCGGCCTCCTGGTATGCCAGAGGAAATAATGGGGCATATGCCCTACTCATCCATCCCGACGAATTCTCTTCCTTCATCAACCTGGAGCTCTTACCTGCCCTCATCTCGAGCGCAGATCCAGTACACTCTCCTCACCCCCAGCCCGTTTGGATTGACCCGTTCCGCGTCCAAACAGAGGACGTTGGAGCCAGCGGGACTACACCAGCACCCATCAGTTGAGACGCAGCTGTCCAGACAGAATATGTCTGGACCACGGTACAGCGACAGGCACGACGAGATCGAGAGGCCTTTCCTCCCATATCGACAGGACAATCCACCAGGCAGGACGCCGGAGGCAGCAATGAGGAGCACCCTCCAAGGTACAGGAGGAATGAGAGACGAGGGAACCCAAGGACAAGAGCGGCACCCGAACCCGGCCGAGACAGTCTTAGAAGAACTCGACCAAGAGATTCGCCGGCTCCAAACCGTCCTCGAGATAATCGAACTGAGGGAGCGCATCCTCACTTTGGCAGACGAACTCAAGTCCGCCAGCGACCAGCTCAGCGAACTGCTGCCTGGACTCGAGCTGAGTTAGACGCATGAAATGAGGTCGACAATGGGAATTACGACGACGCCGACCCATATTACCGACCCGACGAGGGATACGGAGATTTCGGGGACATCGGCGGAGGATATTAGACAAGGGAGTAGAGGAACCCCTTGTCTCAGAAAGGTGACGGAGAGGAAAGGACCCTCCGCACCACAGGTACCGGTTTCACGCACAGGACACCGAAGTAACGTCCTGCATGACGTTAAACTGCGAAAAGATAAGAAGGCAGGAGGTGTCGAGACTCCTGGCTACTGATGTTTCTTTCTTTCAAGCTCCCCAAGACAAGACGGAGCGATGTTAACACTCTCACTGTCAAGAGGTATTCTGACAGGCGAATCGGGTGTCCCGCTTGGATCCCCAGTTTTACAGGACCCTTTCCACATTAGGAGGTCCTTTTAAAGGAAGTACTGGATCGACATGGGCGCAGATGCCAACTGCAAAACCAAAGAGGGCACTGATGGGAGAAGTAGTTCCCCTCGCCATCAAGCGTATCACTGGAGGGACGGTCTTCCCCTGCCAGCGAATATAGGCCCATAGGGATCAATACTTCAAAGGAAAAGAAGAATGCCATTGGCGCAGATGCCAACTGCGAAACCAAAGAGGGCACTGATGGGAGAAGTAGTTCCCCTCGCCATCAAGCGTATCACTGGAGGGTTTCTGGTCCCCTGCCAGCGAATATAGGCCAAGGTCGGCGTCTTCTTCAAATTACATCCGCAACGATGTAAAACTACGAAAGGCTTGGTCCGCAATGACTATAAACTAGTTATCGTCCGTAACGACGTTAAAACTACCAAGGACCATCGGAGCGTGGTTGCATTCTGGTAGATGGTGGAAGGAGGACCTCCACCATTGCGGAACCCTGCCGACTAGGTCAAGGCGCTTCCATATTCCATATGCCTTACAGTAAAAGAAGATGGGGTCGACACGGTTCAATTCCGTGCGAGGGGTTTGGGGACATGGAGTGGGTTGTCAGCTATCCGTCAGGACCACGACTACTCCATGGTGCGCCCATTCTACCCTTGAAGTCCGAAGCAAGGATTCCGCTTCAAGGGCCAGTCAAGAGGCAACTGGGATCGTGCCTCAGGTTTAGGTCGTCCTCCATGACGGTAAACTGGGGTTGTCCCTTTCCTTACAGGGCCAACGTCCGCGAAGACGTTAAACTACCGCTCCCTTCAGCATAGGAGATGTCGATTGACATCGTTGTTGAAGCCACGATGTTGATCTAGTCCGCAATGACGATAAACTATTTGCTCCTTCATGCATAGGAGATGTGGTTGATGGCTACGACCTTAGCCACCAACTAGTCCGAAATGACCTTAAACTACCCTCACCCCGGAGGATTAAATCTATCGAGGCTCGGGAGGTTCAAGCCAGGCGATAGGGTTATGAGTTGTGTCAAAATATAGGCTTCGCCTTACAAGTCTATTTGAACACCACTCCATAAGTTATCCGGTTTGATATAGTATAAACCGTCACCATCTTTCCTAGGATGGGAATCTTGTCAAGATGGCTGTACTTGGTCTAGGGCTCTATGCGCATCACCGATGAATGTTCCGGCGCGCAGAAAAGGTCTTCCGTCTTGTTTACAGGTACTCCTACATCGGAAGATGGATAGGTCCGCAACGACCTTGGCGTAAACTAGCAGGGCAGTCCGCAACGACTTATGCATAAACTAGCCTCAGTCCGCGAAGACTTAAGGATAAACTAGAGGACGTCCGCAAAGACGAAAAACTACGGACGTCCGGCACGACGTTAAACTACCAGGACATACCTTACGCTGACCCCAAATAATTACCGTCAAGGTGGATACCATGGTTTACTCAAGAAACTATGGGGTTCAAAGTCTATTCTTCAAAATCCTTACCTCATGTTCAATACGCGGAGCGCGGCTACATGCTCGCTCCCATGTGACAAACAAACTCTGGACGAACACCAATCTCTAACCAGGACGGGCCACCGTATGGGGCTGACAGAGTTAGGGATCTTCAAAGGGGTCTTGCCGGACTCAAACAAGTCAAGAACTGTCTATTCTTGATAGGTTGGTGGGCCTAAGCCTTAGTAAAGCGATCAACCCACACACCTGGAGTCCCCCTCGATACCGGAGATCACGGAGATGAAGATCTATCCTGGAAACACTGAAGCATGGCCTTCGGCATTTTGGAAGAAGAACGACACACACCCATCCACAGACGAGTTTCTAACTCATCCATAAATCATTCACATCAGCACTTTCTTTGACACAGCCAGAGCTGGCACTGGTTTAACAAACACAAGCAGGGAGTCCTGCTTTGAGGGGTTGCCTTTTGACTCAAGGAGCTGCCTCGCATCAAAACGTACCGATGAGGGAAAACATCGGGAGAAGAAGCAGTATTGTGGCTGATACTGCTGATATCCGTATCAAACGAAGTCAACGGAGATGGAAAACTCCTAGGCATTGTAAACGACATAGGTCGGTCTTCGCCCCAGAAAACGAAGTCATACCAGAAGTCGCATCTGGTCTTATGGGTCAAGAAACAAATTGCTGATGGAAAGATGATGAGGCTCGCGGAGGCGAGTAGTCCCCTCAGGAGTTGGGACCTAGAAAGGGGGTAATGTTATGACTTGACCGATCGGAGCCCGTCGGGGCTGGTCTATCCGATGGATCAAGCATCACATGCTAGGCGGCTCCACTACGGAGCGTACACCAAGGTATTTGGCATGTCCTTATGGTCCGACTGAACCGATGGTTCTTCAAGACATCGGTAGAGGATATATGGGAAGGGTCAATGATGCAGCGGATTGATAAGACAGGCATTCACATGCCATGGGCTTAGGGCTATGGGTAAGCACCTCGTCGCACCAGGATGGATAGGTGCGACTGGAGAAGTACAAGAGTAGGCGCCGGCTGAGAAAGGCGACCACAGCTCTCCTGGGATGGGTACCCGGAGAAGCACGGACTCTTACCCTAGACCCTATACAGTATATAAGGCCCATAGAATAGGCTGAGGATCTTCAGTCTATTCTCCTCGTTAATTCGTGTCTTCCTACACGAACACCCTCGTTCCTACACAGTCTTCCTACTGTGTAATTGAATCATTATTCCTTCCTGTATCATTGTCTGATACAGTCGAGACTTCGTCCATCACTCAGCCCGTTGTGCGACCTAGGGAAGAGCCTGTTACTCTTGGGTTATCGAACGAGCAGTTCATAACACAGAGGCCATAATCTACTACTGTTTGACCGGTTTGACATCGAAGCCTCTCAGGGTCCTGAGACATGTCAAAATCATACCATGTTCTTTGGGATTGGTCAACATCTTCAACATGCTATGTATGCCGACGATCTCAGACGAATGCATGTCTTGTTTGATCTTGTCTGTCTGGGCGTCAAAGAACATGTCAACACGGCACATGCACAGGACCACGCACCTGGGATCTGTTTAGGCAACAGCAACAGCAGGCAGTGAATCCCAAGGACTCCTGGCCTGTTTTTGTTGATAATGCTATAGAGGGACTTGTGAATGTCCTTCCACCCCTCAGATGAAAATGCAGATGTAAATACCAACAAATAATCTGTCCCCAGATTCTTTTTGATGTCTATCCACATCTAGAAAACCCTCCTTTCTTAATTAGATCTAATTATGCAAAATGCTAATCTAAGCTAATTATCCTAATTATCTATAATCAACTTTATAATTAAATCTGCAAGTAAGGTGACATTGTCTATACTCCTACAGTCCCATTGAATTCTACAACCCAATTACAATTTTACACATCCCAAATCCAAATTATACGAGTGCTGTAATTTTATGTTTAGTGTATTATTTATTTTATATTAGTTTACTATATCATTACTTGGTGCCTAAATTCAAATATTGAAAGCCCTGATTTTTGAGGTATCTCTTGATCCTTTTATATATAAAATAGATGAAAGATGAATGTATAAGAAAATCAGAAATGTTGAGATTGCCTTATTTATATCATCATATCTAAGTTACTAAGTAACTAACTTAGACCTTGTGGCTTAGTGGTTTAGAGCAGAGGCTACAAGCACTTGATTGACACCAATGACAGAAGGGAGCAACATCAACAATGTCGCTATCACTAGACCAACATCTAGACTGGAAAACAAGCAAAGCGTAGGTCAGAACATGAACGGTAAGTTGCACTCGGCTTTGGAAAAAAAAACTCACCTCAGAGTGTGTTCAGCTTCAACGAGCCACTCGAAACAGCAGCACGCTCCGTATTTGAGCACCACGGTGGCCACTAGCTTAGCAGGTGGTGAGGAACCAAAGAAGAGAACAAAGAAAAATAATGAAGGTAAGTAGCCGCTCAGCTATCTAAGATGACAACTCACAGATATCTTAGCCGTCGATGGAGGAAATCACACGCAAGTCAATATTGTTGTGAATGGAAGAAAGAGAATCATACCAAGATCGCCTCTCTCTAAACGCACTAACCGTGTGCAGACACCAGGTGCGCCAGATATGCCGCGTGGAAAGAAAACCTCTGCTGAGGTCACACGCATCAAGGCCAAGGTGGAACTATTGCAAAAAAGAATTAAGGAGCTGGCTAAGGAGAAGTTGCAGATGTTGGCAGAGATGGAAGAGGATCAGGATACGTTGGATTGGGAAGAAGAAGACAACACCATGATGAGTCTTGAGGTTATCAGGATGGAAACACTTCAGGTCAGTGATCAATTAGGCAAAACGTGAACAAGACTCACAAGGGATTGGATGATATATGCAGGGAAGGAACTCCACTTTGGCTAGTGACAAAGAGGTGGCTGTGGCTACGACGATAGGCACCGCTATTAATGTTGACGTCAAACCTTTCTCGCAGGCTAAGGGAAAGAAAGTGAGAGACACATCAACTGGAGATGAGATTGCTTACATTTTCTTTATAGCGCAGCAAAAAACCTGCTCGAGGGAAAACTCGAGCAGCTGTCAATGTGATTCATGAAGCAAGGGCACAGTCAAAGAAGGGAAGGCAGACTGATCCGCCAAAAAGGTATTTGCTCATATGATTACGTTCTCACGCACAACTATGTACAGTACAGTCTGCGCACATCTTCTGCTCTACTCTGCATGCCTCATGTTTGTCTTGCTTATAGATTGGACAGACAAAAGCTTCGTACAGATCTTCCAACAGGTCTGTCTCCAAGATACCTTCAAGGACTCGCTAAAGGGCAAGGCATACCGTAGTCCCCTCTGCAAGAAACGGCAGTTGTTCTAACCAAGCATGCACCGGGCAGATTAAGCGACAACAATGCAGCATCCGTTATCCCTGATTTTGATCGGGAACAGAGAGTGGGCAATAGAATAAATGAGGTGTGTAACAATTCTCTTTGTGTAGTGCATTTATTCACTTTTCTTGCCTACCAGTTAATTGGCATCGATAGCAAGCATAACTCCGATTCTGAGACCAATAACCTCCCCCATCCATCACATTCTAAGCCAAGTCAAAGGCATAGCCTTAATCATCAGTCAGGAGGCAGTCAGGTGACACAATCATCCACACCTGTGCGAGTTTCCACGCCCACACCAGCAAGGCTCACCAGGCTTGTCCAGCACTCGCAAACCTCGACCCCCTTGGCTTTGAACACAGCACATCTCTCACGCTTTCCTGCTCTCATGTCTCAGCCAACGCAAGGGAAGAATTGTGCTCTTTCAACAGCTGAGCTATCTCTGCGAGAGGCCAAGCTACCACAGTTTCTGCATTATGGGTGGAAAACTCTCTTCCTGCCGGCTCTCTACGCATACATGGGTAGCTCGTGCTCTTCCTGAAATGTTCTCTCGCCCTTGAACACTGTTGAAGCCATCAAAGAACTGCAACGAATCTTAGACATGTGCTGCCCTGATAACAACTACAAGATCAAGTGGGGGGATATTATCTGCAAGACAGTAAGCACTTGCCACCTTGATTCTTAGTGTAGATCAGTACTAATCCATACAATAAGGCCCGGGATCGTTTGAACAACAAATGTAGCGCAATTGCCAAGCATGTGACCAAGGTGATCGGTGGATTTTTCCATTCCGGCCTATAGTTCTGCCTAAACCACGATGAAATATCTACAAATGATAACACGGAAGTTGTGCTAAATATCCAGGCTATCAGCGGCTATGCCAAATGGGTGCTGACACCGCATGGCCCTGCGCTATGGCAGGTTCCAGCCAGCCAGGGAATTGACGCGTCGTCTTTAGCATACCAAGTAAGCACCTAATGGCATTGGGAGATTTTGTGACTGATGCCTGCGCCAGCCGCCTAAGGGAATTTTTGAATCACCTTTTGTTATTGAAACATTGAGCACCTTTCTCTGTAGCACCAAGGGAACCCTTATCAATTATGGTCCCCCAGCTAGTGCTCTCGCATTAGTTATTACTGTAGTAAGTTTCTTTGCTCTCGCTTGTCGACCTGTTCACTCACTGTATCTTACAGACCGAGTGTTTGTTTGGTTCCTGGTTAAGTGGTTCCTACAAAGACAACGGGAAATTTTGTCGCAATAGTCCGTGTGGTCAAGCCGTCAACGACTACATGTCAAATATCATCCATATGAGCAAACAGCGGTGGAAATCATTGCTGAAGCATTGTGGGAGAGATGAGCTCGTCGACAACCCCATTCCCATACCAATGGGTCTGAGCTCTGCAACCCGTCGCATGCTTTACATTCTGAGCAGCCCAGTAGCAGATGATTCAAGTAGAGAAGATACCTTGGTTCATTTCTCCGATGAAAGCAAAGGTAAGGTGTTTACGTCTTTGTCTACTTTCACTGAGCTGACAGGTTTTTTTGCAGTCTAGTATTGTCAATCATTCCGCGCACATCATGAACTGCATCCCGCATCCCTCGTTTCTGAATGGACACAGACATTGCTTTGTTTTTGTTCTCTTTCTTGTGCTACCGATTTTCTCATCAAATTTGTTTCTGCCATGTTTCTTGCTATACAACAAATGTATGTTTTGTAAAGTTCTCAGAAGAATCGCTTTTGGACCTTATTGCTTATAAATCATGTCCGAGAATTAAAAAGCTTGAGCTCTGGTCATCTGGAGCATCTGGAGACACTGGAATCACAAAGAAAAATGCTGTCTGGATCAAAAAGTGAATCTACAGGAAAGCTTGGCCCTTGTACGCTGAAACCGCTGGAAAGTGCCCATATAAGGCAATTCCAGCGTCCCAGCCACGTTGGGGAAAGTACCGATGCGCTGCTCGGCCTTCACATAAGCTCTGAACATTGCAACTATAAGTTGTCTAGTTAGCTGAAATCTTCTATTAAGGGCGTTGAGGAGCCGACAGGCACGCATGATATTTTTAGTGGAGTCGAAGCACGTGATGGAGAGAAGCAAAAGATGAGTTAGAAAATGAATGGCAACAACTATGCAGATGAATGCAGGACTCGTCGACATGCAGCAGAGATGACTACCTTTCCTGACAAAGATGATTTGCCTGCAACAAGCGCCTTGATTCTCTTCGGCTGCATCAAACCACAAGAACGTATCTTGTCAATGTCCATCCACAAATTCACAGAGATCTCAAGAATGCCTCCACCATTTTGGCTCCATATGTGTCCACGGATGTGACTAGAGAGACATGCGCGTCTGGTCTAATCAACACTGCTGCCCCGACAGCAGGGTCAATCCCGTACTGCGTGTATGTCTTCTTTCCAACGTCAGTAATTTCGAGGTCCACGGGAACGACAGAATCCTCCACATGTACGCTAGAAATGTGAGATCAGACCACAGTCGAAAAATGAAGGAGGTGCAGACATACAGTTCGGCGTCGCGAACGATATCTGGGACGTCTGTCCAGTGCAATCCTTCTTTGGATCCCGCGAGAACAACATACAATCGCAACAACGCTCTCTCCCTCTGACCATCCCCTGTCACGGTACCTTTCACATCGACGATTCCGCTGAGGACCTTCTCGGCAAAGGTCGCCAGTCCCTCGGGGTTTTGCGCAGCGCTCAGGGTGCCAGGAAATACAAGCAATTTGAAAGAACCGTCAGAGATGATGAGATCCTGTGCGTTCAGCGGATGCCAATCATTAAGTCTGAGGACGGGCGAAGGTGGTAGGCGCTCTCCAGGGATTAATCCCGGTGCAAGGGGAGAGGGTTCTTCGACCGGGGTCAAAGGAGAATGATAAAGGATCCCGATACCGCTGTTTCATACGGAGTTAGATCTAGGTACAGAAGAGACGAACATTGGCGCACCTAAGGAACCTGTTCTTGTCTTCCCATATCCTATATTCCCGCATCGTCAAGACCGCTACACGATGTTATGGAGTCAACACTGATGCCTACCGCTTGTACTTGCCCTCGCTCCCCCCAACTCGAAGGCCTTCGCAACGTGCCGATCAAGAGCGATGAGTTCACGTGCGTAGGCCCGTCGCTCGGTATCATACGTCGAGAGTAAAGAGGGCTTGGCCCAGCCGCGAAGGACATATGCAATCTTCCACGCTTCAGGATTCAACCGAGGCGCTTGTGAGTGCATACTCGGGAAGCTTGGACGATGAAACGTACCGAGATTGTGTGTATCGCGCATGGATGCATTCGCACCCTGGCCGGCTTTGGGAGAGTGCGTGTGGCCTGAACGTTCAAGGCATAGTCATGATAATCGAAGACAATTCAAGAACGTAGTAGAGACGAGACTTACAAGCATCACCAGTGATAAAAACTCGATTTTGGACAGAGTAGGAAGATGCGACCTGTCGGACAACTGTGGTGGACGAGGTCAGCTTACACTCAACCTACTGAGCTCGAACCGCACCCTTGTACGTGCTCGCCCAAGTACAATTCGTGATATTCATTTCATACGGTTTGAAGACCTGTTGCGCATGAAGATGTGAATCCCAGCACCAGAGAGGGTGCCGAGGTGGGGGTGCATACTTTGTTCACCGTGTTCTGTACCGAAGTGACAAGCTCCTCGCGCGTGAACTTCCGCTTTTCCCAGTGCTCAGGTTCAAGTGGAACGTAGAGACGCGCGATTCCACCTGGCTTGGGAATCAGCTATTGTCGCCAGTCTCAGGAATCAGCTTGACTGTGTGTGTGAATAGAGGAGCACTCAACCCCAATCATTCCGCACACCGGAGACGTGATAACACACTTGATGCGCGTGTCGGGGAACGTGCCCGTCGGCGTAAAATCCAGGACGCCCCAGTTGATGGGACGATCCTCTGGGATTGACACGAATCCAAAGATTACGAAGAGAATAAAACATTTGGGAAGCAAGCGCACCACCATCACGCTCCATCTTGATACCCATGGTCTCGCGAACCCAAGAGCGTGCACCTGAGCGCCGATCAACACAAGCGAAGACAGGCGACAGCAGTGTGCCATACCGTCACAGCCTACTAAATACTTCGCATGGATGACTCGCTTCCCTATTTCTCCTTTTCCTTCTGGTCGAGCCAACGTGACCTACGTGTGCTCAGCACCACCTCGAAACCCAGTCCTCCACGCACTAGAGCATGATGTGGATAATACACATACCTTTACAGGATATGAAACTAAATCATGCACATCCTCCGCCTCATCAATCTCCAAGGCAGTGGGGACGTACGGTTGTTCGACGTGCACACCGTATTTCGCTGCCGAGTCTTTGAGTATCCTTCCATACCTTCTATGGGAATGATAACCTATATAAATTGTCAAGACGACGAAGATCGGTGATGTGTTGATTCTTGCCTCGTAAGGATACCGCGCATCAGCTACTGATATGTTGGGTACCAGAGGTTGTCGCTGAGTATAGTAGCCAGGTAAGCTGACATTCTTGGAAGAAGAGAGTGTTCATGAGCCACCTCAATGTGTTCAGTCTCGAGGTTGGCCATATACGCTGCCTGAGAAGAGAATTGTTTCGATGATTGAGTTGAAGCCTGTAATTGTAAGATACTAGAAAAACGGGCGGACCAGTGCAGTGAGTGGCCACCCTTCTTTCATCAGACGTTCTCTCAATCCATAGCTCTGCCATATCTCGGCTGTACCAGGTTGGATACCATCAGCCTGCCCATACAATTCCCCTGGTTCTCTGCATTAATATAAATAAAACAGCGTCAGTCAACGTCAACAATGCAAAAGTCACAAGCTCTGACCTGCGATCGATGATGATTGTCCGAGCACCCAGTCCCCCAAGGGCGTTCGCGCACATGAGCCCGGCAGGCCCAGCGCCAATAATCAGCACGTCGGTTGTCTCTACCATAGTTCCATTGGGACCCATCGTTTGATTCGTGTCTCGAAGAATGCTGTTATCAAGGCAACAGTGAGAGATAGCCAAAAACTCCCGCCATAAATACATACGCGTCTGCACAGGGGTATCAGTTGTAGGTCAGCAAGGAATTGAGACAAATCTATCAGACACACTCACCGATCGAAGGATCGCAAGGAAGTTAGAATGAAGTCTACCTTGCTAGTGGCTGCCGGTGTTGACGGTGCGAGCAGGACGACCAGTACGTTACATATGAGATGTTATTGGTATATCGTTACTCATCTGATATGACGAAAGCTCACTCGCTAGGCGTCTATTCATCGAATTCTCGTTGTATTAAGCAGAGAAATTCCCGGATATGATGTCGAGTTTGGACACAGCACTTGCCCATAATTCATCAATACCTAGAATATTTAGGTCCAGAGCGCTTCACGCAGAAATTTGAGACATTTTGGCAGTCAATCATAAGTGGTATCGGCATTTTACGAGAGAGAAGTGTGGAGGAGCCGGTGAGAAGATGGTGTGGGGAAAATGATGACGATCCGTTCTCCCTGATGACCTGTTGAACGGGGATGGTGGGATGTGTATGATAGCGATTTTTGCTTGTTTCGATAGCGCCGTGGAGGCTCCTCGGAAAGTCGAGGCATGATAATCAATGTTCAAGACGACGAGACGCGCTGTAGCAGGCTGTACCTTGCGCAAGACCAATCTCCCCATCTGAGAGCGTGATCAGTTCGAACAGGTTCGAACCGGCTCGACATCCCCCGGATAGGCCCGAATCCCTTCTCCACTTGTGTAAGCGTCAAGCCCATGCGTCCTCCCAGGTCTTCCCACTTCAGGATTCAATCGAAAAGCATGTAACTGCCTCAAGTCGTGCTTGTAAAATCGCTGCCAACGGGGACTTTTTTTGGGGACGTCGTGATCTGCCTGATCCTTCAGAACGCTTCCAGAACCGCGACACAGTCCTCCGGCGTCTGAATGATTGCTCCTCGATGCACTGTGAGGCGTCTTGCAGCTTCGAACTTCTTCGATCTCTCAGTAATCACCGATAATAGCCATTGCTAGGTAAGCGCATACCGTACAGCAGATCACAGGGCCCTCCCACATGTCCTCGCTTCGACCTCAGTTTTACTCATATCATGTTCCAGGAGCTGAAGATCTTATTCTCGAGCGTCAAACATCTTACGAGCATCTCATCCGAGGCAGATTCGTTCATAATCCAGGCTGAGTTGGAGTTGTGTTACCAGTTTCGAAAACAGGTCGAACGCGAGCGGCATACTCGAAGCATCTCTATCGCACCCAGCTATGTCGACGAAGCCAGCGATCCTCATTGTACGTTTGTGCACTTCATGTCTGTGGGCCGCCTGTGATATCTTGACAGGTAGGAAGCGGGCCAACCGGGTTGATAGCAGCCATCACTCTTCGCCAGAGCGGCATACCGATTCGAGTAATTGAGAAAAGACATTCATTCCACGGAGGCATCCGCAGAACTGCTTTACAAGTTAATGAAGTCTCTCGTGACTATTTCCACCCATGACTGACTTCGTGCTATGTATCATCGCTACAGCCCCGCACTCAGGAAGTGCTAGCATCCCTTGGCGTGCTCGATGATGTCATGACCATCGCGACGCCCCCGCTCATGATCGGTGCGCATGGCGTAGGTAAGGAAATTGTGGAAGAGATCAAATGGGCAGAAGAGGCTGATGCGTCTCCTGGTACACCTTACGTCCGCCCGATCAGCGTGCACCAATCTGTGTTCGAGGACGTTCTACGGAAGCACTTGGAGAATTTGGGCACCAAAGTCGAGTTGGGCGTCGAATTGGTCGGGATCGAGCAAAGCGAGGGCTCAAAGACGGTTCTTGCTCGCCTCAAAAGTCAAGACATCGAGGTTAATGATGAATACGAGTATATAGTTGCTGCGGATGGTGCCCGTGGTGTGTGCTCTTCACGATCATGGACCAGTTTGATCTCCGTGCTCATTGCTCACAAAGGCACGACGCGGAAGATGCTAGGCATCTCATTTATAGGAAAAACTGAGGAGGGTGATAAGATGTTCGTGGCGAATGTAGAGTGTACAGATATTGATCGCACAGTAAGCTGGTGATTTGCTCGAAAGCAAACATAAATATTCACTCAAACTTAGCATTGGCACAGATGGGGTGTGTTCGGCGTTGGAGTGTACATTGGTTTCATTGGTTTACTGCGTGAACATTTAACGATAAATGCCAATATTGATGTAGGTTCTTCCTCAAACCTGTTGACCCAGCACCCATGTTCCAGATTCAAGCTATGGGTGCCGAGCTCCCGAACCCTCTCCCTCAAGATGACGAAGGCATACAAAAGATGTTCGATCACATCAGCAAATCGAATGATATCAAGCTGAAAATTTCGACATGGATTTCAGAATGGAGGTATGACTTATGCATCTTTAGTTTATTCTGATAGCTGACGCATGATGATCAGAGCTAATATTCGCATGGTCGACCGATTCAGCGTGGGGCGCGTCTTCTTGGTTGGCGGTATGGAAAAACATGCCTTAGATTCTTGGAAAACTCAGTCCCAATTCGGTTCATAGAATCCGCGCACTGTCACTCTCCAGCGGGCGGCCAAGGCGCGAACACCGGGATTCTTGACGCAGTCAGTCGCGCCGCCGTTCTCACATGCACATCAGATCGCTCACACCATTCCAATCAAGCTAACATCAGCTGGAAACTCGCCCTCGTCCATAAGCGCCTCGCCTCACCTTCCCTCCTGCAAACATACGAAGACGAGCGCATGTCTGTCGTCGCCGAGATGCTCAACCTCACCTCTGACCTCCACCGTCTCGCATTCACTCGTATGCCTCCCTCCACGCTCGAGGCGCGGAAGAGGGATGGGGTACCGGGCGACCCTATGTGGAGACCGCGGCAGGGGTTGCAGCTCGGCGTCACCTGTCGCTGGAGTCTGATTGTGTTTGAGGGCAGGGAAACTCAAAACGAAGCTAAGATCGAGAGCGCGAAGGTGAAAGTGAGCCCGTATGGCGTCGCGGGAGCCAAGCTCCGAGCAGGCGATCGTGCGCCAGACGCTTCCTTCTTGGTGAAGACGACCACAAGCGTACAAACGACTCTTTTCGACGCTATAGCTGGCTTGGAGAAGCATCATATCCTCGTGTTCGTTGGACGAACCTCTATAGATCTGGACACATCAATTTCCGCGATCGACAAGTATCGACACGATAGCCTTGCTTCGACCATCCTGTTGTTTCCGGCTGGCACCCATGCTCCTGCAATTGTGCCAGGAACTCGCTCGTTCGTCGATAGCAAAAGATACGCCTATACAGGTTTTGAGGTGGATGAGACGTCGAGGCTGTATGCCGTGGTCAGGCCGGATGGGATGATTGGCGCTTTTGCAACTGACGTGGAGCAGCTGCATCGATTTTTCGCGGGGTTTGCGTCTGGCGTCGAAACTGCACGCGAGTTTTGTCAATGAAGTGAAGTGGACGATCGTTCGCTCGTTGCCCCTCTGAACCATCAGAGACATGTGCACAGATACTAGTGCGTGTTTTGACTATTTATCATCGGCAAGTGATGTAGCCTGATGACGATCTAGATACC
This sequence comes from Heterobasidion occidentale, assembly GCA_039111635.1. Lineage (NCBI taxonomy): Eukaryota > Fungi > Basidiomycota > Agaricomycetes > Russulales > Bondarzewiaceae > Heterobasidion > Heterobasidion occidentale. The sequence continues at coordinate 1,646,447 of JBCAQO010000012.1, read as the reverse complement.
AACAATCTAATCGCAGGTATTTATTTGGAAATCACAGTGTTATCACCTAGGTCCAAGGTACTGAGTTGGAAGTTCAAAATGGGCCCTCCCATACGATGACTTGCGAGATATATTCCGATGGCTATTGATTTACAATGTAGTGACTGGATTTCGATGCATATTTTTTGGGACTTCCTGAGTCTGCGACAAGATGCCCATACTGGTGGTATAGGCAAGAGAGATTCGTCCCAGGACAAATCGATGATCTTATAGACTGTCCTGTAAGTAACTCCCAATGTCTATCCATCAACATATCACTTTTGAAGATGCGTCTACGGAATTGCACACATCAATGCACTCATCGCTGACAAACGCCTTGACATGACTGTCTTCTGGTGACATCTGAAGACATTCAGCATGAAGCGGTTGGTCAGGATGCAGGACGTAGCCATGACAAATGGGATTGGGAACTCGAGCAATTGCTCCTATTGTCAAGGCGTCAAAATTGCTTCGAGTCCAACACAACAATCCAGCTCACCGGAGACAGTACCCAGAAGAAGGCATTCAATAAATACACGGAGAACATACTGTGTTGTACTTTAGTGACTTAGGCACGCAAATGGGAAGGGAAAGACACACAGGATGGTGTATATGGCTGTGTCCCGTACGAGCACACGTTGAAAGTCAGAAGACAGTTGCGATGACTGGAGTCCGGTGTCATGGAACAAGGTATAAGTTGCCAGACCACCGAGCACAACTTCCAACGCCGCTATCGGAACGAAATAGAGGGGCAAGTATTTTGGGACGTTGCTTGTTGCACAGAATGGCGCATGCACTAATGGATTGTGGATGACTTGCGCTGAAGGGATAGGAGGAATCAGCAAAAAAAAAGTATTCATCAATCAAGCAGCGACGAACTTGTGACTGCATGAAGAGCCTTGTATATGATGAAAGCACTTGCAGTCATAGCTGAAAGGAAGCCGATCGTCATGAATCCCATGATTCGTCTACGACTCCAGCACATTCCGCTACGACATAGTGCATATACACGCATCATCAAGGTGACTGGGTGAGCGCAATCAGTAATATTCAAATAAGGTGGATACAAGCGCTTCTACCATCAACCAAAGCTGCGGTGACGAACACACCTGTCCATCCTTGCCAGTTGAGCCAATAGCGACCTAACAGGAAGATGATCAAAATCTTGACAGGTATCGCTGCTAGCTACTCACAACTAAGTAAAGGTCAGCGGGGTCCAAGGTCAAGCATCGACTTTAAGATGCAGAGCACGCACAACTGTGAGCCAATTTCAGTAGGAGTTTTGAATCTTCTGCGGATGACTCACCGAGTCAGACAGAGCGGTTGCGAAGAGGGCTTGAGTGAGCTTTAATCAGGTTCAATGTTCCTCAGTTCTTGAGCTCACGACTTGCTCACCGTAGTTGTTGAAACTGAAATGAAAAAATCTCGGCTTAACTCATATTGAAGGAATTCAATGACTGGACGGCGTACAAGACAGTTGATAAACCGTAATAACGATTCTTCCCCGGCTCTGAGTTGTCGTTCTATTTCAGAGATACCAATAACTCACAATTAGAAAGAGAATTTTGCCGATGGTCCATGTATGTTTGCCCTATTCGAGAAGACGATGTTCTCAAAGCCATGTCGGGAGCAGCTGATGCAATCCTTACCCAGACCAATTCAACCTGAATGTTTGTCAGTCTGCAAGTACGAACGCATGAGGGAGAAGACACGCACTTCATCTGCAAATGTGAGGACTGAAGCTTGCCTCAGTCAGGTCTTCATGCTCGAGAGGGATAGTCAAGCCCACAATGATCATAGAATATCGCCACACTGGTGACCACTTGGTGAGTCGTGTCAGTTGAAATTATGGGGACATGTATGACACTTGCTTACATGCAGCAAGGCGGATTTTTTCTAGGTCATCAAGAGCAGTGACAGATTGAAGGAAATCTACGGTCCTGACCGCGGAAGCCATGAAAACGAAAGAGTTGGGCCTACGAACTGACACTCCGAATCAGAACTGGAAGACTTACCTTTATAGCCTCTGGGCGTGGCAAGCGTGGCATCTGATCAAAGATCCCGTCTCAGGGCGATGTCCTATAAAAGTTGATGATCACTCGGACTTCCCATGTAGATGGTCTCTATTCGAACTGCGATCTCCTTGGGGGCGCAAGCGGGCCCGACGGGGATGCATAGGCATGAATATCATCGCAAATCGCGTTGTGTGGGAGCAGTGTGACCCATTGCATCATGAAGGATCAGGTGCTGATCTACATCTGAGCAGTGAGCTAGGCTATGAGTAGACGGGTCACTGAACACAAATACTCTTTACGTGGAGGAAAAATACACGATTGTATGGTAGCGCGTGGCCACTCTCCCTGAAACTTTGGCGATCACCACTCGACTGCGGGATAAGCACGGGTGAGGACAAAGTCATTATCGAGGCCTCGAAAATTGCTCGCCAAGAAACATTGAAACGACGCCGGTGACCCAAACCATTGCATGCAAAGACATACTGATTTGGCATTGACATCTGTCCACGATGTTCTAGATACGTTGATTCGAATCTTCCCGCCAACAGACTATGAAGAAGCCTCAACTCAATACGGGAGACACAGACCAAGATGATCACGCAGCTTTGATCATGATATATAGCGACGAAGGGCTTCCTTCCCCTAAGCCCGAGAATTCCATGTCAACGTGAAAACCTTGATTGAGTTGACAGAATTGATTACTCACATAGACATGTCTACCAAGCTCCGTCCCTGCAGGCCGAAATGACAAGCATGGAGAAGAGAATGGACTGCAGCACCTTGATGACGGCATGACGAGCGTCAAGATTGACTAGCAGCGCCTCAAATGGACCGAGTGTTCTCATGGCATGCATTCGCACGAACGAAAGAGGAACACCGGCGCCCGTGGGATCAGCAAACAAGCGCCATCCACGAGTGCGTGTGGTGGAAGAAAGTCTATCTGATATATACGTGCCAGTGTGTGCAAAGTGCGCACAGTTCCATATCCAAGTAGGTTTCACGACACAAGACGCTAGGAAGCATCACGCGAGAGGGGTCTAAGGACTGAAATAATGTAGTCAGCTTGATGCTCACCTCAACTGTGGCCGCCATACAGCCGATCTGTAGCAGCATGCGGAGTATTCGTCGATGATAGTTGCCGTTGACCCATAACCGCGTAGAGCATCATCTCATTCAGTCGTTCCCAAGCTGCCTCACCAGCGGGCAATCATATAGAACAGAAGGCCATTCACAAACATTCCTTCAGATGGAAGAAAGATCTGTGACTGTTAAAGGCAAAAAAAAATATGCAGAAAATATGCATATGAAACTCCAGAATTGAGCGAGTATCAGTATGGCAGACGGGTAGTCATTGATCTGCGCGCTTGACTCACGATGTCGGAAGTCGGCGCCATTGTACCGCAACCGAGATGAACAGTGTGAACCTCAGAGCAAAGCGGACCATTAAGTAGAATGCATCGACAAGAACTATAACTCAACTATAGATTTCAGGAGGTTGTTGAGCTCATATGTGGGAGTGTGTAGACCGGTGACTTTAGCGAGTCTTCAGCGCCCCACAGAGTTGAAGTGTGTTCTAGAGAATGGTCTGAGTCTCTGAGGTGCGAATCCACTGCTCCGAGCTGAGTATATTTAGGACTTAGCTGGTCGAATATCTAACATGTCACGTTGTAAGCGATGTCCTTCATCCGATTATTCTCTATCGTTTCTCTAGTGCCATCGCAACCGCTCGAATGGTGACTTTGACAAGGGCCGGTGTCTTAGTACACGTCTGAGCGACATGCCATAGTGCAGGAGCGAGATTGCCGCGGGTTCCTAACCTACAGCAACGAGCAACTTTTCTTCCAAGTATTATTTGGCGTGACCCGAGTCCCTCAATTGAAACGGTTTGCCCATAAATTTCCTCGAAGTCCATCAAGCGAGTCGACGAGTTTTGACTGGGACCCGTAACGCCACGGATGGGCTGTGCACATGGGATGCCCTGGTCTTCAGTGGACAGTTTGGGCCGCCTTCTTTGTGGTAAATGTGTGGAGCAACAACCAGAGCCATGATACGTGTGTTGAATCTTCAATTCAAGCAGTTGTGAGAAAAGTGGGCGGATATATGAGCAGATATGAGCGCCAGCAACGGAGCAAAAATCCGGGGTCCCAAGAGTGCCGGTGTCTCGGTGTTGGTGGTTTCGTTTTCTGCTGATGTCATCCAAAACATCGCTTCCTCCGTCCACTCAACTGCCAGCTGAGCGCTGATAGCGCTGACTCGCTAAGTGCTGAGCATCGGGCAAATCAGGTTTTTCTCCCGATGAGGGAACTCGCTCAGGCCTCGAAATTGCCATTCGCAGTCACCGTACATCTACGTCCTGACCGCCCCTGGCTAACATTGCGCGGCATATAAATATTTAAATTATGAAAAAAAAACAAGTATCTCTATCGCTCCCAGCGGCGCCAGCGATGCCAGCAATCCTCATCGTAATTCTACACACATGAATGATATAGGTAGGTAGCGGACCAACCGGGTTGATAACAGCTATCGCCATTCGCTCGAACGGCATACCAATCCGTGTAATTGAAAACATAGATTCAATCCACGCAGGTATCCGCGGAACTGCTCTACAAGTTATTAACGTCTCTCGTGACTATTTTCGCCCATCAATGACTTTGTGTTATGCATCTTTACTGCAACCCCACATCTAGGAAGTGCTAGCGCTCCTCGGCGCGCTTGACGATGCCATGACCATTGCGACGCGCGTGTTCACGATCGGCGTGCATGATGTAGGTTGGGAAACTGTGGAAGAACTCAAATGGGCAGAAGGGGCTGATGCGTCTCCCGTTACGCCGTACATCCGCCCAGTCAGCGTGCACCAATCTGTGTCCGAGGATGTTCTACGGAAGCATTGGCGAAGTTGGGCACCAAGGTCGAATTGGGCGTCGAGTTGGTCGGTATTGAACAAATCGAGGGTCCTAAGACAGTCTTGGCCTCATCAAACGTCAAGTCATCGAAGTGACTAAGGGATATGAGTATATCATTGCGGCGGACGGTGCTCGTGGTGTGTACAATCCACAGTCATCCGAACATTTTGATCTCTACGCTCATTGCTCATAAAGGCATGACGCGAAGAATGCTCGGCATCTCATTTCCAGTGTTCGTGATGTCGGAATCTACGCTATTTTCATTCATGAATATTCAACGATCATAGGTTCTTCCTGAAAGCTGTCGAGCCAGCACCCATGTTCCAGATTCAAGTTATGAGTGCCGAGCTCACACACCTTCTCCCTCAAAACGTCGAAGGCATCTAGAAGATGTTTTGATCGTATCAGCAGATCGAACGAAAAAGACTCATCACAGGAGATTGTCTCATATATTGTTCAATGAACAGCTCCCAATGGCTATCCATTATCACATCACCTTTGGAGATGTATCTACGGAAGAGATGTGCTCGTCGCTGATAAATCCCTTGGCATGACTGTCTTCTGGTGACATCTGAAGACATTCAGCAGAAACCGATTGGTCAAGATACAGGACATGACCATGACGAACGGGAGGGGAAACTCAAGTAATTTCTCCTATCACAGAGGCTTCAGATTCGTTCCAGGTACAACGCAGAAATCCAGCTCACCGAAGACAGTGCCCAAAAGAGGGCATTCATCAAATACGTGAGAAACATACTAGGTTATACTTGAGTGACTGGGAAACATACACCTAATGGGCAAAGCATACAGGGTGGTGTATATGGCCGTGTCCCGTGCAAGCACATGTCGAAGGTCAGAAGACGGTTGCGGTGCCCAAAGTTCAGTATTGCGGAACAAGGTGTAGGTCGCCAAACCGCCGAGGACTAATTCTAAGGTTGCTATCGGAACGAAATAGAGGGGCAGGTATTTCGGGACGTTGCTGATTGCACAGAATGGCGCTCGCACTAGTGGACCGTCGATGAACTGAGCTGAAGGGAATAGATGGAATCAGCAAAATAAGGTGTTCATCGATCTAACAGCGACGAACTTGTGGTTGCCTCCAGAGTCTTGTACATGATGGCAGCACTTGCACTCATAGCTGATAGGAAGCCGGCCGCCATGAATCCCATGATGCGTCTACGATTCCAGCGCATTCCGCTACGACACAGTGCATACACACGCATGACCAGGATGGCTGAATGAACGCAATCAGTAATATTTGAATGAGGTAGATAGAAGCGATTCTACCATCAACCAAAGCTGCGGTGACGAATACACTGTTCCATCCTTGCCATTTGAGCCAGTTGCGACCTGACGGGAAAACGATCAAAATGGTGACAGGCTTGGATGCTGGTCACTCACAACTAGACAAAGGTCAGCGGGGTCCAAGGTCAATCACCGACTTTATATAAACTCAAGATCCAAAGCACGCACAACTGTGCGCTCAGTTGAGTAGGACTTCTGAATCCTCTTTGGATGACTTACCGAGTCAGACAGAGCACTTGCGAAGAGGGCTTGCGCGTGTTTCAATCAGGTTTATCGTGAATTAAAGCACCACAATTTGCTCACCATAGTTGTTGAAACTGGAATGAAAAATCTTTAGCTAAACTTAAGTTATAGAATTGAGTAACTGGACTAACACGACTGTTGATAAACTGTAGTAACGATTCTTCCCCATCTTTGAGTTGTCGTTCCGTTTTGAATATGCCAATAACTCACTATTAAGAAGAGAATTTTGCCGATGGACCATGTATGTTTGTCCTATTCAAGAGAACGACGGTCTCAGAATGATGTCTGAAGCGGTTTTTACAAACCTTACCCAGACCAATTCAACCTGGATGTTCTTCAGTGTGCAATTAGAATGCAGGGAGAAGACACGCACTTCATCTGCAAATGTGAGGACTGAAGCTTACGCCAGTCAGGGATTCATGCTCGAGAGGGAGAATCAAGCCTACAATAATCATAGAATATCACTATACCAGCGGCTACTTTGTGAGTTTTGTCGTGTTAGCTGAGAATAGGGGACACGTATGATATGTTCTTACGTGCAGCAAGGCGAATTTGTTCTAGAACCTCAAGAGCAGCGACATATGCACGAAACTCTACGGTGCTAGCCGCGGAACCCATGAAAACGAAAGAGTTGGTCCTATGGACTGGCACTCCGAATCAATGGTGGGAAACATGCCTTTATACCCTCTGGGCATGGCGGGCGTGGCAAAGATACCGTCTCAGGGAACTTCTTCCTCAAGAATCACCCGGACCTCCCATGCAGATGGGAGATATCGTGTCTATTCTGAGTGCAATCTGCGTGGGGGCACAAGCGGGCCCGACGAGGTTGCATAGACATGAAGATCACCGCAAATCGCGTTGTGAGGGAGAAGTCGGCCCATCGCATCATCAGGCCTTGATCTACGTCTGAACAGTGAGCCAGACCATGAGTATACGGGTCACTGAACATAGATACTCTCTACGTGGAGGGAAAAGATACGATCCTATGGTAGCGTATGGCTACGCTCCCTGGAACTTTGCACTACTCGACTGCCCAAGCACAGGCGAGGACAACCTTGAGGAATGCTCACAATTAGAGTCACTCGTCTAGACATGCGGCGCGGCGCCACTAGACATTAATCTACGACTTCACACACACACACACGCTCACAATAAGAGCAATGAAACAACGCTGATGACCCAGGCGTTTGCATGCAATGACCCACTGATTTAGCCCGTTGGCATCTGTCCACGATGTTCTAAATGCGTTATTTAGAATCTTCCCTCCAATAGACTATGAAAAACCCTCCACTCGATACGGAGAACGCAGACCAAGATGATCACGCAACTATGATTGTGATATATAGCGACGAAGGGTGTCCTTGTCCTAAGCCCGAGAATTCTATGTCAACGTGAAAACCATGATTGAGTTGACAGAATCGATTTTACTCATGTCGACATGTCTCACAAGCTTCGGTCCTGCAGGCCGATACAGTGTGACAAGAGAATGGACTGCAGCACCTTGATAATGGCATGATGGGCGTCAGGATCAACGAGCAGCGCCTCAAATGGACTGACCGTTATCAGGGCGTTCATTCGCACGAACGAAAGAGGAACTCTGGCGCTGGGGGATCGACAAACACGCGCTATTGACGAACGTGTGTGGTGAAAGTCGATCCGATCTACAAGCGATGAGCAAAGTCTGCACAGGTTCCATATTTGACTTTCGGAACACGCAAGCAAAAGTAAGGGGTTTCACAATACGAACGCTGGGAAGAGTCGCGCCACAGAGGCCTACGGCTTCTGTCGGGAATCATGGAGTCAGCCTGATGCTCACCTCAACTGTGGCCGCATACAGCCGATCTGTAGCAGCATGCAGAGTGATCGTAAATGGGAGTCACCGTTAACCTACAAACAATCAGAACAAAGTGGAACATCTCATTTGGTCGTTCCCGGGCTGCCCGACCAGCGGGCAATCAATCAGAACCGAAGGCCATTCACGAATATACCTTCAGACGTAAGTCAAATCTGCGACCGGTGAAGGAAACCTCACGAGCGAAGAATTTGCACATGAAACTCGAATATCAGTATGGCACAAGGGTAGTCATTCATCCGCCCGCTTGACTCACGACGTCGGAAGTTGACGCCATTGTACCGCAACTGAGATAGACAGTGAGAATCTCAGAGCGAAGCGGACCATTGAGTTGAACTAACCATAAAATGCACTGACAAGGGCTGTATTCCCCGAGAACATCTTGTTGTCCGATGGCAGCTAGCAGTGTAAAGTGCGTAGCATTGGGCTGCGTACGCGAATACCAGCTCAGATCGCATGCTGCCTGCAAAGAGCATGCGCTCGCCGTCCGAAACTCGAATCTTGCGGCTGCCGCGGAGCACAATCGGCGCTTCGCAACACGCGATGCGTTCAGGTCGGAAGAGAATTCAGAACGTCGATTGAGATGCCAAGAATCCGGCTGGGAAGTCCCTCTCTTCGGCTTGAAGGTCTCTCTGCACCCGAAGAAAAGTGAAACCGGAACGCGAAGCACAAGAAAATCTCTTGCATTTGATCAAGTCATCGGTTCTTCTTCAAAGGACCAGGGCGTGGACTGAATGAGCATGGGGACTGACGTCCATGCCGCAGACAAAGACTGTCAAAACGTTACTTCGTCGCGAAAGAAAATGATACGCGCCTATAGATCCTTAGACATTCAATTTCTACGAGAGTCCATTGCGCCTAGAGCCATCTGCATCTGCCCAGTATGCATATACATCTACATCAGAATCAGCATCCACATCCAGAAATACTCATCCATGCCGCATATACATTGTCTCACACGCGCTCTCCCAACCATCGCGCTCCACCATGATCCATCGTGATTTAAAACCTAGGCCCCATAAGGAAGTCTGACTGCCCCCCAGCCTATTATGCGCTGCACTTCATCACTGTAAAAAAAGGCCAGTTATGAACAACATGCGCCCGCACAACGCCCATTACGGCAGCGAGGCCGAGGTCGCCCTCACCACCGCCGTCAGAATCGCCGCCATCATGAGACGCGGCGGTGAGACGGTCGTATCCTTGATACAAAACATGATCCAGGAAAATAGAGCGACATCAGTCTCGAAGTCCGAGGGCGGGCAACCACCACTGCACCCGACGTCAAGGGAGTGATGATAGGGAGCCAAGACACAAAGAACATCAACGCACGGCAGCGAGCAAGGGGCCTGACATCCCGCATCACGACAGATGCGCGCTAACCGTCGAGCTACGCGATCACCTATTGCGAGCTTTCCCCCAGCGCTCAGCTTCGGAAAGGTAGTTCGGCTGCCGCCGCCCCTCCTGGCGTACACCGCCGACAATGACGGCGCGGTCGAGGTCGCCAATGCCAGACGGCCGGTCCAACGATGCGAAACGGGATCAAAAAGCGACACTGACAGTCACGTCGAGACTGTACACACGAGTGAAAGAAGACAGAACGCGCACGACACCCTGCATCACCGCACACGGCGCACACGCACACTCTCAAGTCGAAACCCAGATCGAATCCAAGCAACGCTGCGCAGGGCAAAAAAACCCTGCTCAATCATTAATCCAAATCACTACTATACCGCCGCGCGCCCGACCATCTCCTCGCTCACATATCCACTCCTTACCCTCCACTCGCGCACCCACCCCGCGTCCTCGCCGCGGCTCACCAGCGCGCGCTCGATGCGATGCAGGCACCACTTGAGCCACACGCGCTCGCGCACGAGCTCGCCCGCGTGCCCAGCGCCCTTGCGCGGGCCGTTCGGGTCGATCGGCATCGGCTCTGTCTTCGTAAGCAGATCGCGTAGCACGGGGAGCAGCGCATTCGCGACGACGCGCGCGGGCTTGGCGGGAGACTTAGCGGGCGCTACGGGCGGCGTGGGGGCCGCGTCGCTCGGTGCGTCGGGTGATGTGGAAGAGGCGGAGGAAGGCGAAGGAACTGGGGTAGCAGAGGCGGTAGTGGCGCGCAGACATGCAGAGAGGAGGAGCGCACAGGCGATAGGGTCCGAGGCGAGTGGGGGAAGGCGGTAGAGCCCGTAGAGCGCACCAAGGGTGACGCTGGCAGAGAGCGGATGGTGCGCGTGCAGCGCGTGCAGTAGCCTGCGCCCGGCGGTGGGCGAAGCAAGGTCCATGCCATATTTTGGGCGGTTCGCGAACACGTCGAGCGCGAGGTCGGGGCACCTGAGCTCCTCGCAGCGACCTAAAATCGCAGGCAGATCAGAAACAGACGGGCGAGAACGGAAGGAGGGGGGGAGAGCGAGAGAGTGCACTCACGGACGAAGGCCATGACCATGTCGGGCTTGAACGCGCGCCCGCCCTCCCGCCATTGCGCGAACATCGCGACGGCGCGCTCCATCTGCGCACGCTCCTTTGCAAGCGAGAAGAGGTGCTTCCACGCGGAGTCACGGACCTGAAGCGCGTCCTTGGCTGTGGGGCTGCGGCCTATGTGCGCCTGGACGAACGCGAGGAGCTCGTCGAACCGCTGCGCCCGCGCCGCTGGGTCGAGGCGGCCATTATACCTCGCATTGGCAGAGGCTGGGTACAGTGAGGAACTGACTCCCGTCGGAGAAGTAGTGGAGGCGGACGATGAGGTGGGTACGGACTCGGAGGAGGTGAAGGTGAAGAGGTCGCCAGAGGTGTCGTTCGAGTCGGAGAAGAGGTTGTCAACGTCGGCGCTCGCGGCCCTTCTTCCCTTTTTCACTTTTTGTGCTGAGTGAGGTTACAATGGTATATGTGCGAGCAAGAAAAGCATTGCGAATGGCGAATTCAGAGCGGCGTCACGAATTGGCAAGAAAACGCACCTATGGGCGAGACATGGAGGCTTCGCAATGTCGCTGCGCGGGATGTGAGAAATTTGCTGGGAGAGAGGTGGAGAGGCCTAGCTCTAGCCAAGGAGAAAAGGGTCGCCATTGCGAAGGACGATGAGGACGATGGGTTGCTCGACGCCGAAAGAGTAGCCTCGTGCTTACCAAGCGGAATAGGCCAAGCGAGCTTTGAAAAGCCACGGCCGTTTTCGTCGGAGTCCTTACGGCCAGGAAAGCCGAGCTGGCTCTATACCCATGGAGCCCTTGTCGGAGCCCAAGCGGAGCGGCGGATTGGGAAAGACCGGCTGTGTCCGAGCCTACCAAAGAGTGTTGGCGGGAGCCAAGCAAGGCCAAACCACCGTGGGAGACGACAAGAAAACAGTATGCTTGCGCTTCGGAGTGCATTGCTTCATGCTCGCACCGCTAGACTGCTCATAGTCTCTTTTCTGGCAATCCTACTTTGACATCATCCTTATTCAGGAATATCTACACTGATAGCAAACGCGCCGCCCGGGCTCCCTATGCTCATCACTCACGCAGACTAGGTTCTAAGAAAATTCTCCCTCTCTCTATCTGAGGCAAGACGGGCTCTGTTGACCAAAGCTGATCACCTTGGGCTTTACCTCGTCATGTTAACATCCTTTTGTGTCAGGTTGTGGGTAACAGTCACCGACCATTTTCAGTTGTACCACCTCATCAGGCCTAGGAGCGTTGGCAGTCCAGACAAAAACCTATTTGAAGGAAGGCCAGTCCCTACAGCATGAATGTTTCGCATGTCCAAGCGCGGCCATACAGCCGTCATTTATTTACGCCGTCGATCTTGCACTTGACAGCTTCCCAGCCTCACGCCAATCCTCAACCATTCGCGGGGGAGGTGCATTCGCCCGGGGCTGTGTCGCGCCGTTGAATTGGACGGTGTCTGTCTTCCCGCTTCACGGAGATGGAACTGCGCCATCAGCATAGCATACTTTTGGCTTCCCTCTTTCACTCTGGCCCCTCACGGCGTATCTGCGAATGCCGAACTCCCCGCGCGATAGCGTTTGAGAACTCGGATCGTCCGAGCAAGACTTCCGGAACTCGGAGTTCCCCATTCTCCACTGACGGACGTTCGATAGGTATAGTTGAATCCGCAATACACGGAAAGTATACTAGTCGTACGAAATTTGGCGTATGCATACGCAGGATAGCGCCTCGTGGTCGCCTTTGAGGTCGTCGATCAGGACACAGGCGGCGGCAGGCGTCCAACGTCCTTTCACGTTTCTCCATACCTTGCTCTTTGGGCTCTCCAGGTGTCTGATAAATATCATACTCAGACATCATCTTCCGTGAGCGCACCCTCGTCGGTACACCAAGTAGCTAACCGTGTTCGACTCGGCTAACACAGTGTTCACTCGGTGCGAGTGTCTCTACAAACAGGTAAATGGTTTGTCTACTGCGTCCGGTGAATTGGTATACAAATTGTTGCAGCATGACAAGCTTGTATTCCTGTTTCAATCATACAATATACTCGTTTACTGCTCAACACCGTGCACGGTCTTCAAAAAAAAGATGTCGACTCCTCGGTCGAAAATAATGGCTCCGCGTCTCGTTGTATTGACCCTCTCGACTTCCCTTTCCTCGTTTACCCAGGATGCTTGTCATCCCATGGCCCCTTCGTGCGATTCCAACGCATGGTACTTGGCCACGTACACTTCGAGCTGGACACCAACGATACATTCTCACCTGCCTGTCATTGGACCCCACTCAGGGTTGGCGATGGAAGTCACACATGCGATTGATATGACGCGTATATCTCACGTGTTCCATCCTTTAGAAGAAAATGTACAACTCGCACTGTTGAACTGCTCATAGCCACCTTTCAGGCAATGTCATTTAGGTGACTTTGATTCCGCCCAGGGAGATAAAAATCTGCATCTGCAGCAGACGCGTGGTCTACGCTTACAGAGGCCGCACGACGCGACGCAGCGCATAAGTATGAAACATCAACCCCAGCCCGAACCAACCCTTTGCGGTGGGGCTAGAGCAGCTATGTAGAAGCGGAGACTCCCCTGTCGGAGAGCCTACGATGGCGGTGGCGTCTGACATGGACCAACCAAGATATATAAGAAAAGACAAGAGATGGACGATACCAAGGAACGAACGGCGACTGCTGCTGACATGATTAACCCACAAGCAGAGCCCGAGCGAACTCTGGGGAGCTATACTGTATATATATGTGTGTGTGTGTGTATCTGAGGTGGCGAGCAACAAGTAGAAGAAACAGACAAGAAAAGCAAACGAAAGAAGCCCACCTACACAACTCTACACCCTCTTCTCCTCGTCGCTCGCCGCGCTGCTCGCCGCCTCCACCACATGATGCCGTGGCTCCCTCCCGCCGTCCGTATGGTTCTCCAGCTCCTTCCTCAACCCGCCCTCCACGTCCCTCACGCCAAGATCCGCCTCCAGCCCGACATAATCGTACGCAAACTCACCCATATCGTAGTCGTCCATGCCGACCACCTCCGCCTCCTCCGTCGTGCGCATGCGCAGCCCCGGGATGTAGTGCATGATCCAGAGGATGATGGTCGTGAGCACGAACGAGTACGCCATCCCGCTCATCGAGTCCGCGATCTGGTACCCGAGCTGGATGTAGTGGTGGTCGAGCCACCCCCCGGGGATCACGGCGATCCCGTCGAACCCGGCGACCGAGCTCTGCGCGAAGAGCCCCGTCAGGATCTATGCGGCGGCGCGCGGGGTCAGTGTGCGAGCGAGATGATAAGATGATGGAGGCGAGCACGCACGTTCCCGACGATGCCGCCGATGGTGTGCACGGCGAAGATATCGAGCGCGTCGTCGTAGTGCAGGTAAAACTTGAGCTGCGTCGCAAAATTGCACACCGTGCCGCCCAGCACGCCAAACAACACCGCTGCGGCTGCGCGCGAGCATCAGCCCTGGTGACCCCAAACAAAAGGCACAAGAGAAGAGAGACTCACGCGCGCCGACGTATCCGGAGCCCGGCGTGATCGCGACGAGCCCCGCGACCGCGCCGGAGCAAAAGCCGACGACGCTCCACTTGCGCTCGAGCCTGTAGTCCCACAGCATCCACGTCAACCCGCCGACGCTCGCCGCCAAATTCGTGACGATGCACGCCTGCACCGCGCGCAGGTTCGCGCTGAGCGCCGAGCCGCCGTTGAACCCGAACCACCCGAACCACAGGAACACGGTCCCGAGCACGACGTAGGACGTGTTGTGCGGCTTGTACGCGAGGCGCTCCGTGCCGTACCCTCGGCGCTTGCCGAGGTACACGCTGATCGCGAGCGCGGCGGTGCCGGAGGAGATGTGCACGGGCGTGCCGCCCGCGAAGTCGAGCCCGCCCATGAGCAGCGACCAGCCGTTCGCGTTCCAGGTCCAGCACGCGATCGGGTTGTACACGATCGTCGACCAGACGAAGACGAAGACCATCGTCGGGCCCAGGCGCGCGCGCTCCGCGATGGCGCCGAGCGCGAGCATCGGGGTGATGGCGGCGAACATGAGCTGGAAGACGCAGAAGGCGAGAGCGGGGATGCGCGTGCTGCCGATGGAGGGCTGGTCGAGGACGCCCTTGAGGCCGAAGTATTCTGTGGGCGGGCGGGGGGTCAGCGCTGGCTTATTGATTGGTGTCTGTGGACTGACTGAGGTCACCGATGTACTTGTTCCCGGTTTCGCTGAATGCGAGGGAGTAGCCCCAGAAGAACCACTGCGGCGAGTATCAGCGACGCGAGCTTCTCATTTCAGGAACGATGAAGCGCGCGCGCAGGACGCACCTCGAAGGAGACGACGGCGAGGGTCATCATGGAGGCCCATATCATGGAGAGGGCGTTCTTGCGCCTGAGGAGGCCAGAGTAGAAAAAGCCGACGCCGGGAATCATGATCCAGACCAAGGCAGTGGCGGAGATGACCCAGGCGATGTCGCCGAGGTTGTAGACGGTGATGGCGCCCGTGTCAGGGTCGGTGTACTGCAGGTCGCCCGCTAGAGGACGTGGATGTGAAGAGAGAACAACTGTGAGCAAAGTGCTAGAGTGAGTGACGCAGAAGGCGTACAAGCATCATAGGTGACGTTGACCATGGTGAAGACAAGCAGGGTCTAACTTCCAGAGCGGGGGGCGCGCTAGGATGGACGCCTGGCAGCGAGTCTGGTTGCTTCTCTGGATGAAGGAGGGAAGGGGGATGAAGGAAGGAGGAAGAGAAGGAGGCGAAAGGAGGAGCGACGCCCGCCCACGCCCAGATAAGCTGCATTCCACATGCCGATAACAGCATGGACAGACGGCTGCCCTGCAAATTGACACCTTGATCCCGCACAGCGACAACCCGCCGCCGCTCCCCACCGCCTTCACCTTGGCATGCCCGATAGCGCCCTGTCCCCCGGCGACCGCTCCTTCCTACCGACACTCTTCTTTCCGCGCCGTTCTGCTCTTTTCTCGGGACTAGAGGAGACTATGCCCCGTTTAAGATGTACTTTGGGGCGCGCAGGATCGTATGGGCACGGATCTGTCAACTGCCGGACGCTAATTTGCGACAGATGTGCTCCTATCTTCGGACTCGCCGACGTGTGCCTGTGGTTCATGTCCGCGGCCAATTCTGCTGCGGTCAGTGGCGCTGTAAGTACTGTACAAATCGTGGAGGACGAAACGACGCGCCGTTTTTGCCATTACCAGCCTCGCACTCTTCTCTTCCACCTTCGGGTTCTCCACCTTCCTTCACAGATCTACAGAACATACCCACCCACCGCCTACTGGGATTTCGGTCACGCGGGACAGCGCGAGACCTGGGGGAAAGGGGTGCCCGGGGTCCGAAAACGACGCGGCGCGTATCGCCCAATCAGCGCCCGGCGTCGCGGTTATCTGCCCAAGCATTTTTCTTATCGAGCTTGATTACCGTACTTATTACCAGAAATGTACAGCAGGCACGCAGGTGCACAGGCACGATCCAGCCCCAGGTCGTTTTCTCTTCGTTGCCGCAGGCTTTGGTCTGCTTCTGACCGCGGCAGCACTCAGGATCGCGCTCAAGACTGCTCAAGAGTCAAGGCTGCTTAAGAGAGCAGGGAATGCTCAGGAATCGACGAAGAAAATACTCGCATTGGGTGCTTATCTAGGTCGAACAGTTTTTTTTTACTGAATCGCTGCAGCGTATCTCGCTACGTGGAGCGACCTCGACCTCGACATTAGAGCAAAGTCTATAAGGGGTTTCTTCATCGGCAGTCTGGTATGCAAGGCATCGTCATGTTGTGCTGTGTGTGCCTTGACTCTCATTACTCTCGAGTTCAATATCATTCGAAAGAGCAAAGATCGTCGGGCTCAGGCCCAAATCCCCGAGGACGGCATCGCACCTTCAGCTTGTATATTCTTGAAGAAACAACCTACTATCGTTGCACCGGAGTTGCAAAAGAAAAAAAGATTTCTTTGTAGCATCTTGAGTTTGGCTCTCTCTCGCTCCAAATTTTTATGGTACCTGTGGAAGCTTCTTAAAATGTGTTCTGTTATTTTTTCAGATTTTTGAGCAGACTCAAAGAATTATTGTGATATGATTGAGAAGGGGTGTCCGAAAACGAGCAAAGCTTGGGAGTTGCAAATCTTGCCGATGATTGGGTCACACGTCGTCACGTTTAAACTCGAACTCCGACGGCGCGCACTGCGGAATGACCTACCATGCGGAGATTCAAAGATTGACCAAGCATCACACGGCCCGAGACTCCCTGTCACTCTGCCTGCCATCGGGCACTGCCCATCAAAAGAAATTTGGTGAAGAGCAGTGGAGCCCTCAAAGTCAAAAAAAATAACTTGAATGCTTTCAGTGATACCTCTTCATATTCAAATTTTTTTAGTTTTGTAATTGAGCTCTAGGATCTGAGAGATCTTGAGCATCTCTCAGATACTTCTGCCCTAAAAACCATTATTCATTGCCTCCTCACTGCTGCACCCAATTTCTGTTCTCGAAAGAATTCTGATACTTGAAGAGTGCTTGAATAAACAACCGTGAATTTCTTCAAGAGGTGCCATCAAAAGTTGCTGCGAGGAGCTCGATTTTGAACTCTCATACCATTTGCAACTCCGGTGCAACGATAGTATCGGAAATTCAGGCGATGCGTTATCCATGACAGCGCCTTGCGGCGGCCACTCCCTCTAGTATCAGGACAGAGAGGCTAGTCTCCTTCCAAGCCCGCTCGCCTCCTGCTCGCCTTCACATTCTCCGTTCGGGAGGGGATCGGTCGAGCCCAATGAAGAGGCCGCAAGGGGGATATAAAAGGATACAGGCAGTCAGCATACTGACCCTCTTTGGTTCCTCGAGTCCCATCTGGTGCGCGATGGGTCCAGCCACATAGAAACTGCAGGTTCTGCTGCGCTGAGCGGCTGCACCGCATGGTGCCAGGTGAGTGAATACTACTCGGATACCACCATACTAGCAGTAGTGCGAGGGTACCACGTCTCCGCCTCTGCGCGCGCATCTGCGTCGTCGGCACATCCTACGTCCGTTCCCGACTCCCGCTTGAGCAATAGCGCGCTGACGGCCATCGACCTATGTCAGGCGAGCGCTTCACGTCACCGCCCATGGCAGCTGCCCCGCGCGCGGTGCCCGAGTGGTGCCCGATGACATATCAGGCGTACACCCGCCCACTACTAGTATGCAGATATACTGACAGGCGTCGTGGGGACTCGAGCGCGTGCATTACGCGTACGTGCCGGGCTTACTTTATGGCAGTGGGGCGCAGGTCCGCGTCGGGTGTGCCGTGCGCAGAGTGCAGGACAGGATCGCAGGCGGGCTTGGCTGGATCGACCGAATCGACCGCCGGGGGGCGCTAGGGAGCAGTGCAGCAGGTGGGACAGACGCCGCTGAGCATGCAGCATCGAACAGGCGACGGCGATCGGCTCGTGCGCGGTTCTTTCGCCGTTCTTGTGCTTACGGTTCGGATATGCATGTACTTGTGCGCGTGGTGGGTGGAGTCCTCATACACCCCCAGCGCCTTGTTTGGAGTGAGACTTGATCCGTGATACGAGATTGTAACTAAGAAATAAAATCAGAATCAGCCTTGACTCACTCCGAATGAAGCTGAGAATCCGGATTTCAGCACCACAACCTTTTGAAAGCCAAAATGATACCGAAATGCTCGTATCTCAGCATCAAGCTGAGATCTGAACCTGAATTTTTTGGGGTCACATTCCCACGCCTGACCATTTCGAAATTTATCGCTGATAATCGTTCCGCTTCAACTGCTTCACCACTGCGATGCCGTGTGACATATTGACTGTGTTTCTTAGGGTTTATGGTCTAGGTTCTGACCAAAAACTTGCAGCTCTCTCAAAGTGATACCATCATTCTGACCTGCAGTCCATAAGAAAAAACAAGAACTGATCTTCGACGTGTCTTCATCTTTCTTGCCATGTCTTCAAAAGAAAAGGGCACGTGACTGTCACGGGTGATGGTGCCCATCGAGGAAACCTTATCGCTGCCACATCATCACTTCGACCTCCATCACTCGCTCCTCCCTCTCGTTCTCAGAAAGCTCACTCGTCGAATCCTGGAAACTGGGTGCTTGAAGGACCTTTGTAAACACTGGGCCTTGGAAAAGACCTATCTCGGAGACTTCCTCGTCCTAAACTGGGTCGCTTGTGTGGGTGTGTGCTTGCAGCTGTAATGCACTGGGCTATAAGAACTTGGAGCTCTGGCTGACCTTGGAACCTTGGAGGATCTCTTGAGTGTGCCAATCTCTCTGGTTATGTGCTTTTCCTTGGACAAAAAAGGCTTGCTGGGTTTTTCTAGACAGGCAGCAGGGTAGTTGCAAGGCGGCCTTCCTTGGCAGCGCGCTCATAAACGACAGCTTGATAGATCATCCGTCGGTCTGTTATTTTTTTCACCTCATTTGGGTTTTTCATTCATGTGCTATCGGCAGGTGTTGCCTCCTTTCACTTGTCTTATCGCACGGCGACTGTCAGCGTATGTTTCATCACTATTTGCTTTGTGATTTGTATCACTGACTACCGTTGGCCATGCGCAGATCCTGTTTGCACGAGGGACGGCTTGGAGGACAGAGGCTGCATACGGTGACATGTTCGGTATTAAGTGTCTCGGACAGAGCAGACATAGTTGGATGGCTTGAGGGTTGGATTTCATGGGTAATCCTTCAAGTGTCTCGATGATCTCATGGGTGATGGTTGAGGTATGCAGGAGTTTGGAGGCAATGGAAGCCGGAATACTGCCTGATTGTTGACAGTCATGATATTGATTATATATCATTTTTTTTGCTTTTATCATTCGTGAGTGAAAATAATATAAGTCCTAATGGGGAAGTATCTACCGAGACGCGGTGGCGGGTTGATGACCATGCTGAATTGAGGATGCTGAAATGGCACTGATCAATTTCAGCATCTGCCTCACGAAGGCGCGTTCGGTGTGATCTCAGCCACGCAATTTTGTTGTGGTTATCGGATCAACTCAGCATCATCCTTTGGATCTCCATCTCAGGATAAAGCTGACTCAAGTGCTGGGGGTGTACTAAGCTCGAGTTTTGCGCGCCGGTTGAGCATGTCACCACCTATTGCCCGCGCTCGTCCTCCTTCACGTTTTCTGGGTTCGCAATATGATCGCTGGCGGCGCACGCTCTGCGCGCGATGCCCGTGATATGGTAAATCGGTACTTGCTCTGGCGGGTCTGGGAGAGTCCGCAAACGCCCCTATCGTTCGCTCGAACGCCTTCCGAAACCAGAACCAATTGATCCAAGAAGACAGTCTGCAATCCACGCCATGCCAGAACTTACATCTCGTCAAGACATCGAAGCTTTGAACGCTCATATCGCTCTTCTCTTTCACATCTCTCATCCACGACGGTCCGCCCACGCGGTGCTCACACTTGGCTTCCATCCGTCGCGCGGCTCTGTATAGGCGTGCAAGCAGAAAGCATGTGTGTTAGAAATATAAGCGGCAAGGCAGCTCGGGCGCCAGGGGCTCATCGGGACTCACCGCAAGCGTACCAGTATGCACTTGGAAGACGATCGTCGTCATCGTGGCGCGCGCATCGGGTTCGGCGCGCTCGCCCCATGTATCGCCAGGAACCTCTGTATCCTTGTTCCCCACGACCCCGGGCGGCGTGCGTGAGGTCAGGCTGTTTGGGGCGAGATTGAGGTCGGCACATTATACCACGGAGGAGGTAGGGGGTGAATGCTGTACGTACGTGGTGAGAACGGCGTTCGCGTAGACTTGGTCGCGGGGAGAGTATTAGCGGTCGGCGAGCAACCTGGACGAAAAAACTGACATACTTTTGCTGGTTGAAAGATGGAAGATCAGCGAGACGAAAGTAACTGGCACGGCGAGGTACTAACAGCGGCGACGGCTCGTCAGCGCGAAAAGTACGTGATAAGATATGTAAAGGGCGAACGAACAGTGACTATTGTCGCCGCTTGCACTATACTACACGAGGTCCGGAGGGGAGTTAGGTTCACAGTACCGCGAGCACGCAGAACAAGCACTACTCACGTCGTGATGATTCCTCTAGTGATCATGAATCTCATCAGGTCATTGATCAAGTTGTCTGTGCTGCAATAGACTTCAACAAAGTGAAGAAGGATCGAAGACGTTTTCTCACCTCTTCAGGCCGCTGCGCTGGCGGTGGAGGATGGCACACAGGGCGATCGTAATGAGCACGTCGAGCACGGTGGCGCTGACGACGTTGACGAGCATGATAGCCTTCGCAAAATTGGGCGGAACCAACTATTAATGTGGGTGTCGAGCCAGCAGATTAGTACCTACCTGCAGCTTCTTCATCTGGAGCGTGAGCCACAGCGGGCTTAAAAAGCTGCAATTGAGATAGTCGTGGATATGTTATATATGTTATCATAGAGCAAAGACGCTGAAAAGACGCACAGGAGCACAGTGATGACTGTGAAGAAAAGCATCAGTAGGTCCAAGTGTATATGACAATAAGAGGAATACCTAGACTAGTTGCAAACGCTACTACCGCAAGGATAGTCTGAGAGTCGAAGGGGAGCCCTTTGAGTTCAAAAAATAGCACGTCGGAGCTTTTGAAAGGGCGCACCAAGAAAAAGAACACCCATGTTGGGGTCACAGAATTTGGGTAAAGGCCTCGGTGCACTGGGATGTAGAATTCAGCAGAGATCTTGTGAAGAACAAGCGTACCACGTACGCTTGTGGATTCGAATCACAAAAAACCTAGGGTTGATTTACTTAGTCGTGATTCCATGAGGCACAGTTCTTCACTCTCACATTTGGCACAGAAAGGTAATAAGACCCTGGTCACAGAGATAGTCAGCATCGTGAACGATGGTAGAGGAAGGGAAGCCTCAACTGTGAGCATGCCTTCGAACTAGTACGATCTTTGAGTCTATTAGAGATAGGGCTTCAGGATCATTGACACTCACATGGATACTCCTACAGCATAAACGAGAAAAGCAAAGATCAGCTTCCAACAGCTTCCAACGCGAGCATGAGCAACTTCACCATGTCTCTGCCTGCCCTCCGAGAACCGTAGAGTCACCAAAGTCTACGATAAAATAGCGATACGCAGCATGGAAGTGCAAGACCATGATGACAGTGTCGATGAACATTCGAACGTGAGCATTAGAATCCGTGTAATATTGCGCGCGCTGCCTCGGGAATACACGCACAATAGCACCGAGATCTGACAAGTCACAAGGGTGTTCAATGTTGACTGCCTACAGATTTCGTCAATAATGCTTCGGTGACTCACCAATGTTTTCAATGCCCATCGATCTCTAGTGACATAGCTGTTGAAGTAGTGGATACTCTGCAGCGAGGTGATGCCATACAATCTAGCATCCGCAATTGAACAAGATTTAGGAGAATGGGCTTTGTGCTGTCTAGACACAGGAAACCCGCAGACTCACATGCCAGATAGAATCGTTCCTACAAGGAGAGATCCATACGTAATTCCCATACTCACTCCGTCATTGTTCGCCATCATAAAGTCAAAGTGCTGTATGGAAAAAGAGGGGAGCTTTCTGAGGCCTTTGCTCTCCCGGCCGCAAGTATTTATCTGGATCGCCTAAGGGCAGTTAGGGATTGTTTCCGTAGCACAAAGACAGATCCCACAGCTCTGCGGGCAACACACGGATTTAACAATGACACCTACAGTCATTGATCTGCGGAAAATCGAGGAGCTCGTTGGACGGATCAGAGCAGAATTTTTTTCAGTCCTGTGGCACCTCAAGTCCTCACATCACTCCAACCGAGGCCGTTGAAGTGCAGAACATTCTTTGCAGGCGTTGTGTCAAGGAGCTATAAGAAATATGTGGCACTTGAATGACATCCATCAGAGAGAGTCGGCGAAAGCGCCACATCAGCGACGAGCATCAAGGCAAGCGGAATCTTGAGACAGGAGTTAGAGGATCTGTGGTGAGGACATTTCTATAATGCAAGCAGGGCGCTCCACATTGTATTCGGAACAGATCAATGCGCTATGGCTATAAAGATCACGTCAAAACCATCGGAATATATCATGGAAATAGATGATTCGGTGCTTACGGTGAAAAGTGCAGGAGCTGTGCAATATCACGGTTACGCATGATCGTCTAGAACGAAGTGAAGGAGACTTTAATGCGACGCCGGTGAGGCACGGAAGGTGAATCTACATCAGACACACAAGGAATGTTTGAAAAATTGTATGTAGCAAGCATGTCAATCTACGATGGGGTGCTGCTCAACCCCACATAACACATGAGAATTTGTTAGGATCCTCATGGCGCTCACCCTGGCTAGATATCCGCAGGATCAGGTATAAGTCCGGCAGTATCAGCCCTCCTGCGATGACATGTAGAAAATTTTTCTCTAGCCTAACGCTGAACAAGGAAATGTTGGTTTCGAGTCAAAGTCAGTCGGAGAGAGGAGGAGCTAGAGGGGTCAAATTCCCCGAGGTCAATTGAAACTCCGCTCCGTCCGCAAATCGGGGCCCCACGGAGAAAAGCCTAAATATGGTAGTTTTACAGCCTTTGCGGCACAGTTTTATGCTCACATTTGTGCGAGGTTCTGCCAGTCATCCGGTCGTAAATGTACAACCCAGGGCGAGGGAGTGGGAATTTAGTGCAGGCAATCATCCTGCCAGCGATTCCTTCAACCAGGCTACAGTGGCTGCACACAGAACCGTTTTCTGTGTCAGTTCAACTGGTATTGAGGCAGCATTATCTACTGAGTAACCGCATAACGCTTTAGTAGCTCTCTATCAAGGTCACAGCCTTACCGGTTAGTGTTCTTATCCTTCGTTCTGTCATTTCTGAATTCGTTCTAACATTCCGCTCGAGACAGAGCGATGCCGTTGAATGAATCCAGCACTGGCATCTACCTTTTGCTTGCTGTGCACCTTACGAGCGAGGAGAACGTCTTCACTGGGACTCGCGGCCTGGTCCGAATTACCCGACGACACGACGCGGCTTCCGATTAGCCAAATCGTGTTGATTAAGAACGAGCGCAACGAGGAATTCTGGTGCAGGTGCACGCGCACCGTCGCGCTCAGCACTATCAACAACCTCCTCGGCTTCATCTTGCTCCCCCTCCCGACGGAGTTCCCGGGAAACCTCAGCGACATGCAGGCGATCCTGGCAGAGTGGCAATTGCTCCCGGGCGACGTTCCGGATGCGGAGTTGGATTCTGGCACCGATTGGGTGGTTGATGTGTTGGAAGAGAATGCGGAGCAATGGGGGATGGATCTTGGGCTCGAGGGCAATCACATTTTCTCGCACGGGACGCTGCTCTCTATGAAACTGCGCACCGCACGCCATTCAAACACGCGGCCCGCGACGGTGATCCACCGAAGGGGTGTGAATATCATCAACTGGAACGCCTTTGATCAGTGAATGGCTGCGTAGTCTGCCGCGGGCACCTTCGTCTAGGTGCCACTCCTCATCCACACATGTGAGTTGACTAGCAGCGAGGCAGGTGATCTTGTGCAGCCAATTCACCGTGACGACTTCTTGTTTGTCGAATTTGGGCGCAGAAATTCGCCATGCACGCAGTCAGTGTCTTCCGTTAGCTGTCTCCTTGAATCTTCCTTAGACTGTAGTTGTTTCAGGGCTATGCCTCGCGACCAAATCCGTCAATAGTCTGAACCTGACACATACAAGATTCAAGAGCACGCAGGTACCGAGACATGCGACTCTCGACTGGGGGAGGAAATATCAATTGATTCAGTCGGCATCGAGCACGGTTTTTGATACAATAACAATACAACCCGAACTGTGTAGGTGGTAGGCGGGCACCCTAGGGCAAACTCAAGGTTATCAAATTTTATAGCTGCTTGGTTCACAGCCATCTTAACAGATCCAGACACGGGATTTATGCTCGTATCTGACTGTCTTCCAGTGCGACTGATGTGCAGCTCTGCAGACACGGAAAAAAATTGTGAGTACGAAAAAGATCATAGTGAGCAGGGCTCGAGCTCTGAGGACTCACAAGCACGTCGGGATGGACTTGGAAGAGATGGCGGTCAATGTCATGCGTGCGTTTGGATCACGCTCGTTCCACGTATCCCCGGGAATCTCTGTGTCCTTGTTACTCGTGACTCTTGGCGGTATCCGTGAGGTCAGCCTAGTTGAGTTGAGGTCAGCGCCGATCAAAGAGGAGGTGGGGTGAATTACGTGGTTAGGACAGCGTTGGCGTAGACTACGGAGAAGAACCGTCAGCAAGGGGGCGCCATTCTCCACGAGTAGGAAAAATCGGACTTTTACTCGTTGATAGATGGAAGATCAGCCAGATGAAAGTTGAAGGCAAGGCAAGGTACTATAGCAGACGATGAGTATCCGAGGGAAATGATAGGAATGGACTGCAGACGGACAGTAACCAATGTCGCGCCTTGTATGATACTGTAGAAAGAAGAGATAAGTGT
Source organism: Heterobasidion occidentale (assembly GCA_039111635.1). Lineage (NCBI taxonomy): Eukaryota > Fungi > Basidiomycota > Agaricomycetes > Russulales > Bondarzewiaceae > Heterobasidion > Heterobasidion occidentale. The sequence continues at coordinate 1,621,300 of JBCAQO010000012.1, read as the reverse complement.
GAGATTCGCGGTGCTATCTGTCCACGCGTCGTTCTGCTCACGTTGTAATAATTCCTCGAGTGATCATGAACCTCATCAGGCCATTGATCAAATTGTCTGTGCTGGAACAGGCGTCAACAGTGTTAGAAAGGTCCGTGATTATTTGGCTCACCTCTTGAAGCCACTGCGGTGGCGTTCGAGGATCACGCACAGGGCAATCGTAATGAACACGTCGAGCGTCGTGGCGAAGACGATATTAGCTATCATAAGATCCTTCGCAGTGGTCAACAGATTAGTGGCACTGATGTACTTGAAATCGATAAGCCAGAACGTACCTGCAGCCTTTCTGTCTCGAGTGTGAGCCACAGAGGGTTCAAAAATCTGTTTAATTATACAATGAATAAAGCGACTTTTAGGTGAGGTGTATCTTGAGAGCGTACAGAATTATGGAGAGGGCTGTGAAGAAAGGCGTGAGTAAGATTGAGGACGAACAATGGCAAGGGAGGTACCTAGGCTGGTCACAAATGCCACTACTGCAAGGAGTGTCTGGGTTGTGAAAGAGAGCCTCAGAACGTGTTAATGAATACATCAAAAAGTCGTGTATAACGTACCAATGAGGAGAATAACCAAGGGGCAAATCTGGAATCTGGGCAAAGTCCTCGGTGTACTAAGATGAACTGCTTCAGCAGACGTCGAGGACATCCTCCATATCAATCAAGCGTGGCTACCACATACACTTGCGGATTCTAATCACGAAAAACCTAGAGCGCCTATGATCAGCTATATTCGCTGTGTAATATGTGTTTGTACTCTCACATTTGGCACAGAAACGTCACAACGCCCTGCAACACGGATATGTTCAGCGGTATTCGCGACAGTAAGCCGAAGGAGCCGTCTCAACTGTGAACACGCTTTCAAGCTGGGGAGGACCTTCAATCCATGGAAGGTATGCTTGCAAAACAGTGAATACTCACATGAAAACTCCTGCGATGATAATAAAAAGATTAGCATTGATATAGTTATCTGACGAGCAATAGACTCTACCATGTCATTATCTGCCCTTCAAGCGCCGACGAATCGCCAAATGCCACGACGAAGTAATGATATGCAGCATGGAAGTGCAAGACCATAACGATGGTGTCGATAAGCCTTCAACGTTCAATGTCAGTGCCAGGTCGCTCTTCGCACTGAGTAACTCGAATATAGACACACAATAGTACCGAGACCTTCAAGTTGAAATTTCGAAAGTTGAGTGCTCAATCGTCAACGTGTTCGGATCTCCTCAAGAGTTTCGTGATTACCCACCAGTGTTTTCAATCTCCATTGATCTCTATCAGCGTAGCCGTTGAAATAGTGAATGCTCTGCAGCGAGGTGATGCCATAGAATCTAGCAACGACGAATGGATCAGTATACCGGATTCTGGACGAACGAAGGAACTTGTCAAAGACTTACATGCCAGATAGAATTGTTCCGATGAGTAAAGATCCGTAAGTGGCTCCCATACCCGCTCCGTTATTTGTCGCAGCCATGATGTTTGAGTCCTGTGTAGAAGAAGAGGATGCTCGGGGCTTTGCTCTCCCCACAGCGAGTTCTTATCTAGATCGTCTGTGGGAAGTTGCGATGTTTAAAGAAAGAAGCTCCGTAGTAGTTCCGCACGCATAAAAGTAGGCTGCGAGTTTTTTTGCTACCACAGCTCTGCGGGCGATACCTAATCCCATAATCGTTATAATGGCTCCCACAGACCCACATATACATCACGCAACAGCCCTCTATTATGCGATGTAGGAGCTACCGCAATTCCGTATCTTCAGGAAGCGGATCGAACTGTCAGCGTATGGCCTGGCAAGGTTCAGAAGCGCTGCAGAACTGTCGGTCAGGACTAAGTACCCGAGAAACATCTTCGGAAGGAGTATACTCAAGAGCCTACATACACTTCCTGAGAGGCCTTAGAGCGCTGTGGCGGACGCACCCCACCCCAAAGGGGCACAGAACAGCCTATTCCAAGGCTTGTCTAGACGTTGATCACATCACAGCATTCGGAAATCGAAAGGACCGGGTCTTCAGAGAAGGTTCACAGGTTTCTGAGGCATGGTGAACGGGATGAGGACCAATGGCCCATAATAACTTTCTCTCAGCAAATGATGGAGACTTGATAGTTGCAGGATAGTATTCACTCGAGGGACTCGTTAGATTCTGGCCAAGGTCAGCGTACACATGAAGGACAAAGCGGGTGACACCTTCGATATGTAACGTTTCATGCAACATGAGGCGAAGGGAGTTCCATGCAAGCTATGAACACTTCGATCTTGGGCAATTTAAAGACGGATCAGAGCATTATGTGCAGAAATACTCTGGAACTCACGTCGGAATCACCGGAACAGGTCATGGGATGATGAGTATCCTGTGCTTACGAGAAGAGGTATATTGGGGATGTCAATCAAGCAAAGGAAACACGAGACGTAGAGCCAAATCTTTCGCTGAGGCCGAGAAAGGGATAGCCATCGAAAAGCAGAAGCAGCAGTGCCCGGGCCCCGCCGAAATGGCCGACGGGACATACCTAGATAGTGTCCCCTCTCATAGTACATCCCCTAATGCACTCAGGGAACTCTAGCTCTAACGTCAAGGAGGGATGAAGACTGTATGACTGAAATGGAAACCGACAGGAGAACAAGTTGGTCGATGTGGAAGAGAAGTCAAAATTCATTATTACCGTCGTGGCGCCGCGGGACACTGCCACAGCACGTGCAACTCCGCTGTGCCGAGAAAAGCATCGGAGTCCCAACTAGTCCCAATCAGCAACCTCAGACCGCAACATGGCACCCTATGGCACTCCTATGGCACCTCAAAGCAATACGCATATTCGTTGATGAATCACGGTGGGTCAAGATTTTCACGATGTCTGAATCATAGACAAAGGCCACAGAACAAATTTGAAAACTCTCACACTCTACATTTGTCGAGACACAAAATCAGTAATTGCTGACTCTAGTATCTCACAAGAATAGAGCGACATCAGGTGATTTTTTTCTATAATCTCGCTATACACACCATCATACACGGCTCTCATCTGCGATGACCGTCATGCCGCTCTGCAGGAATGAATCCAAATGTCAATGGTTACTGAGCGGCTTGAGCTTCGAAAACTCACCACGACCTGGGGCTGGACTGTGAAGGACATGCCTGTTTCTGTGGTGCGGGAACTGTTGCCGTGATGTTTCCATATATCACCGGATATTTCAGTGTTCGACTTGCCCACAATTCTTGTAGGCGTCCGTGAGTTGAGTCTAACAGAACAAGGGCATTAGCATTTGTTTTTAGGAGAGAGATAAGAAAGCCAATACGTTGTTAGAACGGCATTGGCATATACTGTGAAAGATTTGTCAATTATGAGACCCGATCCAAAGAGACTAAATAAAGACAAACTCTTGCTCGTCATGAGATGAAAAGCCGTCCAAACAGTATTGTTAGGCATGGACAGGTACTGAAAGAAGACAATGAGCGCCAAAAAAAGTTATATAATAACGAGCTGACTGTAACAAGCAACACGGTTTGTAGGGTTCTGTGGAGGAGTGACCTCAGTCATCTTAATTCACAGTTGCATGATACGAGCTCACGTGGTGACAATTCCTCGGGTGATCATATATCTCATAAGTCGATTGATCAAGCTGTTTGTGCTACCAGATCAATGCGGGTCAATTTGGAGAGGAATAGTTGAGAACATGACATACTACTCACCTGTTGATATCGCCGCGTTGACGATGGAGGATGATGCATAGAACGACTGTGATGAAGACGTCGAGAACAGTGACAGCAACAACATTGGCGACCAACAAAGCCTTCAAATAATGGTCAATAGAACGAGACAAAAAGTGATCTTCAGAAAACATACCTGCATCGTCTTCATATGAATGTCGCCGACGCAGGGTTTAAAAACCTGCAGGTAGAGATATCAGTGAGACAGGTAAAGACATAGTGCACTGCAAGAACGTACATAATCGCAGTTATAGCTATAGGAATGCGGTGAGAAGAAATGAGTAGTGAAGGTAATGTTGAACTAAAAATGAAATATGCACCTATACTAGTTAGGAATCCCGCCGCCGCAAGAGCAGACTGACATTCGAAGAGAAATCAGTCGACGGTGAGCATGCCACAGCATTGAGAAGCAACGCACTAGAAAGTAGAAGATACAGATCGCAAAAACAGAACGGGGGTAAAGTCCTCGGCATACTGTGATGAGGTTTTTCCAGAAGACGTCTGGCAAGTGAGATTATACATCAGAGACTATTCAGAGCATAAAACCTACGCTTTCGGATTCGAATGACAAAGAACCTAGGCAGCTCTTTAGGCATAATTTACAGCGACATATTCTTTATACTCACATCTGACAAAGGAACATCACGAGACCCTTTTTAAAAATCAGTTTTGTAAACATGATAGAAGCAAAGTGAGTATCCCACTGTGAGCGGGCTCTCGAGCTGAGTAATCGGTAGATGAGTTAGGTATGAGATTTCGTGTCCACATACACTCACATCTAAACTCCTACGCAAATAATGCGGTTAGCATAATACAACGTCAGCCATGGGTCTTGATCGACGTTACCATATTCGCCTTCCGTAAGCCGACGAGTCGCCAAACGCTGCGACAAAATAATAATATGCACATTGGGATTGCAGCGCCATGATGAGGCTGTCGATGATCCTTATCAAGATAGGCATTAGTAGCAACCCAATCTCAGACTGCCTGCAGCGCACCATAGCACAGAGATCTGGCACCTAATTTGAGCGAAAATGCCTCTCAAATATAAAGATGATCTCCTGGCTACGCACCAACCCTTTCAATACCCATCGGTCTCTACTTCCATAATGGTTGAAAAAGTAGATGCTTTGTAGTGATGTGACACCGTAAAGTCTATTATCCGCGATGAAGCAAGCTCTCAGTTAACATTTCTCGTACTGTGAACACACAAGATTCGGACTCACATGCAGATATGATTATGCCTAGTAGCAGAGGCCATACGTTGCCCGCACGTACAAAGAGGTATCTGTCACTGTCATGGCGTTGATGATAGTGGAAGAAAGGTGGACGGTAGACGCTGTGTATCCGTCTACCCTGGCCAGTATTTATACATGGCCTGTGGAAGCTCCCGTGACAGAAGCGATTTTCTTGGAGAACATAACCTATACCGCCCCCCATACCTCCCATATACAGTGGAAATATGGCAACCTTCTGATCGTGCGTATATCTCAGACCTATGGTGAGAATAAAGCCGTTTGCGCTGTGTCCCGTCTGTATTATAGAGGAGTGGAAGACAAGGGAGACGAGGTGACTGTCACGAGCGCGCAAAGTTCCGAGACCAATCCGGAATCAGTCGGAACTCTCAAGATCTCAACTCCCACTAGAACCATGGACGTTACATGAGCCTCGTGAAACCTGAGAGAGAGAGAAGGGCTCGGCGTCAGGCGATAGAGTGGCTATGGATCCAGCTGACTGACCTGCCTTTTCAGCTCAAGCCTCTCGGAATGGAGTGTTCAGCCCTTGTCAACGATTTCGCTCCGCTCCAAAATCGATATTTGACAACATTTGATCAATACGCTCGCACTTTTGTGTACCGCAGTTCCTCTAGTTTAGCGTGGTGAGTGTGCTGCTCAACGAATCCATGAGGCATACATTTCACGACCAAGAGGCCACCGCCACAATCTAAACCGACAAAATGTTGCAATTAAGTCAGGTAGAATTCAGGGAGAAATGGTTATAGATGTCGCACGTTCGTGCCAGGTACCACCAGATGAGCGTATATCTGTTGGTACCTCGTATATACCCTGCAATGAGGAACATAGCATGTTCGATCTTCACCAGGCTCTCAGGAGGTGGACAACTGAAAACAAGGTGTCAACGTATTTGGAGCAAGCGAACTTCCAGGAACCACACGGAATAGATCACCTGTGACGAGACAAGCTCTTTTCAAAGTGGTATGCACTCACCTCAGATCATGGTGCCATGGTGATTCTTGACAGGATCGCCGCAGCTTCACAGGTATCTTCGATCCAATAGAGGGCGAATCAACGGCAGGCTCCCACGTCACTCCCAAAGTAACCTCAACGATGACGAGCCGATTAATTGATACATGCGAGCACATACAGACATAAAAATATCGACACGAGCAATACAACCCGTGAGCAATGAGGCCATGGGACGCCCAGTGTCAGGGTGATAGAGAGATTGATCCAGCTGATGGTCGAGCTTGATCCTATCCGCATCCGCGGTCAGGTTTCCCTTGGAAATGAGAGGAGCTGAGCGATGCCTTCACATGTCTACTCCATGAATTAAGAATGAGGCACAATCAAACGATGCGGCCGAGGATCTGTGCATCTGCCTCGTGGCCCTCAGTGCCCAATCACGTCCGGCTGTTCTCTAGCGTGGGCGTCGTGCTGCTCTGCGAAGGCAGGAACATCAAGAATGAAGTTCAAGGGTCGTTGAAGCACTTAAGCCTGGGGGACTGACTCACAATCAAGTCGGGTAGAATTTGGAAAGCGACGGTCATCGATGTCACACGCGCGTTTGGGTCGGGTTCGTGCCAGGAACTGCCTAGAGCGGGCTGGTCACGACCTTTTCTGTCCGCGCCTCTTCGCGGCGTGCGTGAGTTCAACCTGTGCCGCAGTTAGAGGTGCCTGATAGAGTGGAGTGGGGATGCTTAGTCCGTACGTGGCTAGGACAGCATTGGCATACACTAGATCCAGGATTGTGTGAGAACAGGTCTTCAAATAGACGGTATTCACAAACCCTTGCTCGCTGATAGATGGAATGCTACCCAGATTAAGTTGGAAGGAAAAGCAAGAAACTAGAAACATGCGATGAGTGTTGAATTTAATAGATATGGCAATGGCCCAACAGTGATTAGAGTAAGTCCTTGTATGATACTGGAAGATAGACTCATCATCATACTGTCAATAGCATGGGTGAATATGATTCACTCACGTCGTAACGATTCCACGCGTGATCATGAATGTCATCAATCGATTAATTAAGCTGTCCGTGCTATGACAGACGTGTGAGCCAGTCAAATGAAGATCTGCGATGGACATGCCACAAACCTTTTCAGGCCACTGCGGTGTCGATCTAGGATGGTGCAGAGGACGATAGTGATGAGCACATCGAGTACAGCACCGACAACGACGTTGCCGATTGTGAGAGACTGAGTACCAGACAAAAGAATAAGAAAAGCGCGACTCATTCGCAACATGGCATTGAGAAGTACCTGCATCCTTTTGGTATTCTCTATTATCCAAACAGGGCTCAAGAAGCTAGTTTCCGAGACTTCAGCATAGCGAGAAGTAGACGCCGATGCACGAGAACGTACACAATCACGGTGATGGCTTTCAAGCAACTTTGGTGAGTGAACATACGCTAAGAGAAATATCAAGGCTTACTGATGCTAGTCACGAATGCTACCACGGCGAGAAGAGTCTGTCAAATAAAGCCAACTCTTCAGTTCGTTCATAAGCATACGGAGCAGAACGAGCGACAAACCAGGAAATAGAATGTCCATATTGCGACCACAGAATCTGGATGAAGTCCTCGATGAACTGAAGAGGCCGAGCGATTCAGTATGTGTGGAAAGAAGTCCACCATAACACACCACATACACCTTCGAATGCGGATCACAAAGAACCTGTAGTCGTTCCCTTCAGCTATAGTCCATCGTAGAATGCATAGTTTCGCTCACATCTGGCATAAGAATATCACAAAGCCCTGCATCGAGACGAACCCTCAGCATGCTGAACGCAATCAGTGGACAGGAGTCTCTCAACTGTGCATATGCTCTCGAGCTGTGTGATATGGGGGTCCTTGAGTAGGTCTCAGTGATCCCTTATCGGCAAGCACTCACGTCAAGGCTCCATGTCTGTCTGCGAAGAGCTGTCGGGTCGTTGAACGATATGACGAAGTAATGCCATGCAGCATGGAAGTTTAAGACCATGATCAAAGTATCCAACGTCCTTGAGAGAAGCATTATACAGCCGCCATCGCGTAGAACCGGAGAACGCACCATAGAACAGAGACCTGATACGCCGCACTCGTGAAAACGTCTATCAACCTCAACAAGGTCTCAGCAACCCACCAGTACTTTCAATGTACGTCGATCCCTGCTCCCATACTGCGTGAAGTAATGTATACTCTGCAGAGATGTGACGCCATAGAGCCTTGAGTGTGTCCAACCTTTCTGTGAACGTCCCATGCCAAGAAGAGTGAAGACTCACATCCCAGACAAGATCGTCCCCACCAGCAGTGACCCATAGGTGCTCCCCAAGCTCGCCCCTTCCTCCGCGCGGCCGGTCAAGGAGGTAGTTGCGGTCATGAGTTTGATCCCCCAGATCGAGGAAGAGAGAGGAGGGTCGTCTCCTCGTGGCGAGTATATATGCAGCTGATTGATAGGATGAGTCTTTTTTGGGGATCAGACGTCCGTGCTGACCGCCCGACTAGCTCGACATCACGTACCGTGGAGTACATAAACAATTTCAACTGTCTCCATGCTCTCAAGGTCGCCGCGCCGATCGATTTAGTATCTCTGCACAACCCAGACGAACTGGAGACGATGACTCCATGGAGAGGCGTTCATATGTAGGTCCATTTGGATCATCGCCAACGTCGTGATGGTGAAATTCTGGCCCAGATACAGATACGCGAAGAAATTTGGAAGGGATTGGTTCTGTGAATCGCTGTGTATCGCCATTTGTCGATTTGTCGACATGAATAGGCTACTGATGGATGGCCAATTTTAACAAGTCCGCGGCGGTTCCTGGACAACGGAATAGATCGAGATACAGTGAGGCCTCCTGGAAGTGGAATATCCAGGAGAAACTGCTACATGAGTACTGGGACGAGACTTCGACCAGGCGCCTCCGGAGCCCGCTCGCTATCTAATTATTGAAGTGTCTAATTAGTGGTTGGCATTGTAATAAGCATATGTTTCCAGCCGCAAGGGCCGGTCTTATGCTAAACTTCTAACTCCTATGTTATGGCATCCGTGAAGATACGCCCAAGTCCGCAACATAAAATCTATATACATACGGGAATTCACGGTAGGCCTAGGGAGATATCGGGAAGTGTAGCATCCACTTCCGACGATTGACTGAGTGGACTTCACTGCAACGAACGATGAAAACGAAACTATCATGAAAATGCTAGTACAATAAAGATCGATTAGTTACCTGTAATAGACAAAGCGACACAGTACGAAACTGACTGGAAACAGCATCAATGCAGGATATCAAGTACAACGGATTATTGGCGTTCCCATTGCTGAATTTTCCACAGCTGTATGAGCGTTTGCAACGTTTATGTCCATCGCAACACAAATACGCTTCTGTATTGATAGACAGGGGATCAGTGTGGATCGCATCAGACGCTTGACTAAAAAGCCCGCCGTGCTTCGTTGGGACGCCTGAGGCGCAAGTCCGACTTGGTCCCACGAGCCAAACCGTGTCATGCACGCAGTTCATCTCGAAAGTTTCGAGCTATAGCACATTCTACTCATACATACATTGCAACGAATTGTCTCAAATATCGTGCCACCATCATTCTGTTCGTCTTCTACACCTGAGCTTCGCGAGTCCAGAGGCCTATTTCTTTCCAGACTTCTTCGCGACCGTTCTGGCCCTGGTTATCTGCTTCTTCCATCCGTAACATTGGTTGCAAGCTGGGTAGCGATGTCAGCATCAGTGATGAAAAACGAGGAAGTATCGTCGGAGGCGAGATGGGGGAAAGCGGAGCAAGCATGTGGGTAGTCGCTTACAGAGAGAGCCGTGCTTCTTGCACTGGTAGGCCCCATCCTTGTTGACAGTGGCAGCGGGAGCCTCAATACCTTCACGGTTGATGGGGTCGAACTAGCCCGACAAGAGCCATCTGAGACCACGCTAGTTATAGATAGGGGTACACAACTGACCCCGAAGAAAGTGTCGTTCTCCTCTCTGAAATCGGCGCTGCACTCGCCGCACTTCAAGAAAATGAATTAGCGAGCGCTCATATAACGAGAGGGCGGATTTGCCCTGTGGCTGATATATATATTACTCACAACCTCCTTGAAGTGTTGACAGAAGATAGCGTCGTTGATCTCGATCTGAGAAGCGGCGGGTGCAACGTCGGCCATGTCTGAAGGAGGATGGGCGAGAACAAGGTCAAAGCGAGGCGAGGGAGACTACGATGGTGGAGGGGGGATGATAATCGGGAGGGGTGGGAGGTGGGAGCAGGTGATGTTTGGATGTTTATATATGGGTCCCAGAAGGGAAGGACCACGTAATGCGGGGTAAGGCCGCCCACCGGACACCGTTGCGGGGTGGCGATCATATCGGGCCTCGGTGCGCCGCGACACTGCCGCGACATGGTCTGGTCAACGTCTTGCGTCGAAGACGACTCTAGGGTTTGTTAAAACTCTTTGCGTTACCCGTCGCTATACTGAGGGTACACATCGAGGTCTTGTCAGTGAAGCTCGGCAGCCGGGCGGCGATTGTCCAGAGAAAGAATTTGAGGAAGGAACCTTCTCCGGGCTGCATTGGCCAGGTGATGATGTTCGCGGTCAACTGACGATCACAATGGTATATGTCACGTGTGGTCTAGTACACTCGAGCACGGATCTAGAAGGGAAAATATATATAACAAGGGTCAAATTCTGTCATGAAGAAACGTCGATGAGCGCATGGCAAACTTGGAGACCGAGGAGCCATTTAACGCACCCGAAAAATATCATGAAAAAATCATCACCACCGCATAGGCGGCGGAGGAAATATCATGGGTTCCTGCCTCCCTAGCGTCATCTTCCTGCACTCCTCCAGGAGGAGCTTCAGCTCTGATACATTCGAAGGCTGCACCGTTTCGTCCTCCTCGTCCTCGCTGTCGCTTTCCTCCTCTTCGTCATCCGGCAAGTCTCCCAGCAGCGCCCCAGTACAATCCTCGAGCCTGACGCCTTCCCTCCGACACTGCTCATCCCATCTCCGCCACCGGTCAAAGCAGCCGTTCTGGTGCTCGGGCCCGTTGCTCTTTTCCAACTCTCGAAGTAGCGTGCGGTTGAGCACGCGGATCACCTGGAGCGAGGGCAAGAACCGCCGCGTGAGCTGAGTGAACGTGAGATCGTTCGTGCGCTGAATGAGATACGTTGCCACGGGACTGAGGATCGGCGCCATGCCACGTGGTACTGAAGGCGTAAACGCGTGCAGGAGTTGGTGCAATCCTATGTGCGTAATGTGTGCGTGCGGCGTGCGCAGAAGCGTCGGTTGAGGTGCGCTGGGGTTCGCGTTGTTGGCCTCTGCGTGAAAAGGGAGACGCCAGTCCGGATTGAAGCAGAATGTCGTCAAAAGGGGGCAGAGGTCGAGAACAGAAGAAAGATCAACGGTGGGGATGGTATTGAGGTCGAGAAAGGTGAGGCCGGAGCCATGCTGTTTGAGGAATCCGATGATGTCGGGGAGAACATGACGCTGAGCGACGAAATCGAGTGAGAACGATTCCAGTACAGGGAGCGTCCAACCAATAAGTTGTTCCAAAAAGTCGGTGGACACACCGCGGAGGTCGAGTTGCTTGAGAGACGGCATTGTGATTGCCAGGCCACCAGCCGACCCAAGGAGCAAGGTCTTATCGTCAGCATCAGCAACGAGTGTAGACTGGGGTGATGGATCGAAGTTTATGAAGGCTGACACCAACGAGGGCAAGGAGTCCAGCGCCCAAATAAGCCTCGGAAGCGCAGATGGAGTGAGAGACCAGTGTATGGAGCGGAGTGATTTCGTCGAAAACGTGCACAGCGCGTCGGCGATAGGGAAGAATGAAGGCGCTATAGGCCAATCCACGGTGAATGTCTCGAGGTTGGGACACTGGTGTATGATCGAAACGACCATAACTTCAAGCTCTGAGAGTGTGCTCCGACGCGTAGCATAGAAACGATATATGTGCAGGCGCCGAACGTACCACCCGAGCGAGGAATTGCGATCGAGAGCGAAACAAAGGGAGTGCAGTTTCGAGGGCTCCACGACGAACAAGAACCGGAAGAGAAGATGATAGCCAACGCGGTACCATTGTCGACAGGTGTACAGTAATGCCTTGCCAACAGTGTGAGCAGTGTCAGAAGTGGCAATGGACCCACACACACCTTAATGGCAGCGTATGTCCTCTGCTGCTTCCTGTGCAATGCGTTCGCAGGGCTGATGAGTGTCCAGTTATCTTCGTACCGATCCAGCTCCCAGCAAGATTCTGACATGACAGAGGGGAGGGTATGGTCGAACAGGCCATCGTCATCGATAGCGAGCTCGAAGATTTGGACCAGAATCTCGGCAGGAACTGAGAAATGGCTCATGACTTCTCTACCAACCAAACGACTGGAATTTCAGGCCTTTCAGGTCGCACAAACGCAAGTTATACCAATCGGGGGAAATCGGCTGGCGGATGGTACGAGCGAAAGCGGACAAGGATTGAAATCTTATATAAGAAAGCCACACAGCGAGTGAGCATGTCGTCCTCGCCGCAAACATCTTACAGAGAAATCACTGTGCAGGACCACTCACTTAATTACGAGACACCAGGCCTCAAGCACACTGGCCTTAGTTATCCACCAATGGGCTTTATTTCTACAGTGAAAGTTTCACGAAAAAAGGGGGAACCGTTCAGTACATAAGGGGGTGCCTTTCTGCGCTTACTAGGTTTGTCGATGAGCGGGCTGGTGGTGGTGAGGATTTGGTATGAGATTACGATTGTCATCATGAACGTTGCTGTCATAACAAACAGTAATCTCACGGACGGACCTACAAGGACAAACAGATCGTTTCCAAATATGGTAAATTGTGGCGCAAAGTCGACTTGATCTCAAAAATTGAGTGCCGCACCGACACCGACGACATCGACGACAAAAATGCCATCCGCGTACGCTTGGTCGATTCTTATTTCTTCTATGGCAGGCTAAACCCTCTCTGTCAGAGTACCAAAAACCTCCTGGGCCGACGATGTCGATGAGCTCGGTCAGTCCGCATCCTCTACCCACGAATCCTCACATCTGATGGGAGCCATACAGAGCAACCCAAGATCGAGGACAGCGTCGACGAGAACGGTGTTAGAACGACGGTCGAATACGCAGTGAATGATGATGGGAAGAAAGTGAAGGTACGCCTTCTCTGCCTTGCCTTTGTAGCATCGTCCCCATGATTGTAATACATCTGGCAGATCACACGGCGGATCAAGCGCACACTTCAAAAGTCCCTCGTTGAGCATGCCGTCGCAGAACGCAAGACGTGGGCGAAATTCGGAATTGAGAAAGGAAACAAGCCAGGGCCTGACCGTGCGACGACGACAGTGGGAGAGAACGTTGCGCTGAAGCTCAGCGCCGGAAACAAAGTACGTCTCTAATCTCCTTGCCCTCTTATTCACAGAATTTATAGATCGATTTGTCTTGTCGCAGTCCACTGAGCCAGAGCCATCCGCAGAGCAGACGATGAAGGCGACTCTGGCCAAGTCTGGCGCTGGAAAGGTTGTCTGTCGTCTGTGCAAGGGTGATCACTTCACCGCCAAGTGCCCCTACAAAGATACTCTCGCTGGTCTAGATGGTACAGGTCGGCGTCTCTCTCACGCAGGAGCTCTTGCTGACGCCTCAAATTCTATTTCTGATTTACGTAGAAACACCGCCGATGGCCAACGATGATGACGGCGACACCCCCGCTCCTTCTGGCGCAGCCGCTTCCGCGCCCTCCGCAGGTGGTCCGAGCAAATACGTCCCACCATCCATGCGCAACCGCGGGCCCGGCGAGTCCATGGGCCGCCCTGGCGGTTCGCGCGACGACCTGCCCACGCTGCGCGTCACCAATATCTCCGAAGATACCCAGGAGAACGACCTTCGGGACCTCTTCGGGACCTTTGGCCGCGTCGCGCGGGTTTACGTCGGCCGGGATCGCGAGACTGGTATCGGGAAGGGCTTCGCGTTCATCAGCTTTGAGGACAAGTCGACGGCGCAGAAGGCTATGGACAAGATGCATGGACGCGGGTACGACAGCTTGATTTTGAACGTCCAGTGGTCTCGTACGTCCCTTCCGTCTAAAAAATTGAGACGGCAGTTCTCTGATCTTCCATCTTTTGGCATGCAGAACCAAGAGAGCAGAGATAGATATGCAGCGCATAGCGCTACGTTTGTTTCTTCCTTTCTGTGTATTCCAACAGGTCTCAATCATGTGGTTGTCGAATCTTGGCTGAATATTGAATGCTTGTGCGGACAAACACTGATCACTGTCCATGCCTCCGA